>OZ004604.1:18422682-18810470 GCA_963924605.1 Malthinus seriepunctatus
AATTCTAATTTATTTTTTTTAAATAAAATATTCCAATTTACATGAGTTGCATTTTATGTATACAGGCGTAGTAGATATACGAAAAGTTAATTTTTAAACCATTTTCGTGGCGGACTATAAATTTCTTTGTGATGTTTGTATTCTATTAACTTCCGTTTTTACCAATTTGCATGTTGTTTACACTGGAATGGATTTTCATACAAATCTACATTAAAATCTCAAATTGAAAAATTGGTTATTTATAGTAATGGCCCCTTTTTGCTCAAACAAGATATGAAAAAAATTCATCTAATTTAATTAATTGGGAATTATTGTTACCTCTAGGTAGGTGGGTTTCTTCGATCGGTTTTGTTGTTTTTCTCTTTTTTTTTAATTGCACATTTCAAATGCTTCCGATGTTTCGTTTTTATTATTGTGATGCAAATTTTTGAACTCATGGTAATTGAACCTTTCAATTATTTATTATTCATATTGTTTATTGTTGGGTTGAAAGTTTCAATTCATTCTAGTAATATTTATCAAAAACTATGCAGTGACTTTTGAAGTGTTCAAAAATTTGTTGAAGATTTAAAGCGTTAATTGCAAAAATCATGACATCAAATTAGAAATTTGGCAATATGGAAGGAAATGAGTAATATTATTGTAAGACTCCCAAGCAGGACAGTGTACGGAGTAATTTTTACCCGAGAAAGTTTTTTGTTATTTATATTCAGAACGCTAACAGCGTTTCTCAAGAAAATCCTGATATCTGTAGGAAAATTCTCTTATTTGGCAACATAGCAAAAGCAAATTATCACTTTTATTGTTAGACTCCCTAGCAGGACAGTGTACAGAGTAATTTTTACTCGAGAAAGTTCTTTTATATTTAAATTCAGAACGCTAGCAGCGTTTCTCACAAAAATCCTGATATCTTTAGGACAATTCTCTTATTTGGCAACACAGCATACGGAAATGGTAACTTTTATTGTTAGAATCCCAAGCAGGACAGTGCACAGAGCAATTTTTACTCGAGAAAGTTTTTTTCTATTTATATTCAGAACGCTAGCAGCGTTTCTAAATAAAATCCTGATATCTCTAGGAAAATTCTCTTGTTTGGCAACACAGCAAAAGGAAATGATTACTTTTATTGTTAGAATCCCAAGCAGGACAGTCTACTGAGTAATTTTCACTGAAGAGAGAGTTTTTTTCTATTTATATTCAGAACGCTAGCAGCGTTTCTAAAGAAAATCCTGATATCTCTAGGAAAATTCTCTTGTTTGGCATACAGCAAAAGGAAATGATAACTTTTATTGTTAGAATCCCAAGCTGGAAAGTGTACAGAGTAATTTGACTCGAGAAAGTTATTTTCTTTTTATATTCAAAACGCTAGCAGCGTTTCTAAAGAAAATCCTGATATATCTAGGAAAATTTTTTTCTTGTTTGGCAACACAGCAAAAGGAAATGATAACTTTTATTGTTAGAATCCCAAGCAGGACAGTATACAGAGTAATTTTTACCCGAGAAAGTTTTTTGTTATTTATATTCAGAACGCTAACAGCGTTTCTCAAGAAAATCCTGATATCTGTAGGAAAATTCTCTTATTTGGCAACATAGCAAAAGGAAATTATCACTTTTATTGTTAGACTCCCTAGCAGGACAGTGTACAGAGTAATTTTTACTCGAGAAAGTTCTTTTATATTTAAATTCAGTACGCTAGCAGCGTTTCTCACAAAAATCCTGATATCTTTAGGACAATTTTCTTATTTGGCAACACAGCATACGGAAATGATAACTTTTATTGTTAGAATCCCAAGCAGGAAAATATACAGAGTAATTTTTACTCGAGAAAGTTCTTTTCTATTTATATTCAGAACGCTAGCAGCGTTTCTAAATAAAATCCTGATATCTCTAGGAAAATTCTCTTGTTTGGCAACACAGCAAAAGGAAATGATTACTTTTATTGTTAGAATCCCAAGCAGGACATTCTACTGAGTAATTTTCACTGAAGAGAGAGTTTTTTTCTATTTATATTCAGAACGCTAGCAGCGTTTCTAAAGAAAATCCTGATATCTCTAGGAAAATTCTCTTGTTTGGCATACAGCAAAAGGAAATGATAACTTTTATTGTTAGAATCCCAAGCAGGACAGTATACAGAGTAATTTTTACTCGAGAAAGTTCTTTTCTATTTATATTCAGAACGCTAGCAGCGTTTCTAAAGAAAATCCTGATATCTCTAGGAAAATTCTCTTGTTTGGCAACACAGCAAAAGGAAATGATTACTTTTATTGTTAGAATCCCAAGCAGGACAGTATACAGAGTAATTTTTACTAGAGAAAGTTTTTTTTCTAATTATATTCAGAACGCTAGCAGCGTTTCTAAATAAAATCCTGATATCTCTAGGAAAATTCTCTTGTTTGGCAACACAGCAAAAGGAAATGATTACTTTTATTGTTAGAATCCCAAGCAGGACAGTCTACTGAGTAATTTTCACTGAAGAGAGAGTTTTTTTCTATTTATATTCAGAACGCTAGCAGCGTTTCTAAAGAAAATCCTGATATCTCTAGGAAAATTCTCTTGTTTGGCAACACAGCAAAAGGAAATGATTACTTTTATTGTTAGAATCCCAAGCAGGACAGTATACAGAGTAATTTTTACTAGAGAAAGTTTTTTTTCTAATTATATTCAGAACGCTAGCAGCGTTTCTAAATAAAATCCTGATATCTCTAGGAAAATTCTCTTGTTTGGCAACACAGCAAAAGGAAATGATTACTTTTATTGTTAGAATCCCAAGCAGGACAGTCTACTGAGTAATTTTCACTGAAGAGAGAGTTTTTTTCTATTTATATTCAGAACGCTAGCAGCGTTTCTAAAGAAAATCCTGATATCTCTAGGAAAATTCTCTTATTTGGCAACACAGCTTAAGGAAATGATTACTTTTATTAATTGTAGGACTCCCAAGCAGGACAGTGTTCAGAGTAATTTTTACTCGAGAAAGTTATTTTTAATTTTTGTTCTGAACGCTAGCAGCGTTTCTCAGGAAAATCCTGATATCTCTTATTTGGCAACACAATAAGTTTAGTGATGACTGATGATATTGTATCATCAATGATTTTCCAAACTGTGACATTTGAAGGCAAACTTGCATTCAGTTAAGAAATTGTAATTTTGTTTTTGGTTAGTTAATTTACTGAAAATAGTATTTTTCGCGTTAAAAAGGAAATTTGTTTCAAAAAGGAGTTTCTAAATTTAGAATCTTTCATAAATGAGGTTAAATTACAACAATTTTAACTCAAATAATGACCGCAATTGGAGATAATAATTTTTTTTTAAATTAAATTTGGGCGCTTGTCATAATGCTTAATGACGACACACGCCAATTAGGGGATGGCGCATGTAGGTATAAAGCAAATACGTATGCAAACACATGTACGCTACCTAAATTAAATTAATTTTCCACTTGAAACAATAATTAACGCGATAAACTACATTGAGTTTAATTGCGCCCATAATTGGAGGACTATGGTAAATTGCGAGTACAGATAAAACCTTATAATTGGCAACGAAGTATAAAAGTTATTTCAAAGCAATAAAAAACATACAAGAACGAATAATGAAAGATTCATAAGAATTTATAACTTCGATGAGAAGATTTAATAATGGAAAACAATTTCGAACCAAACTTTTTTTTCTACTTTGTCGAATTTAAAAAGAAAGAAGCAAAACACCAATGTAAATATAAATTAAATGTAATGGAATGTAATTAAAAACGAGTGAGATGCAAATTGCCAACGAGTATAAAGGAAGAAGTTGGTTAAGCAATAACTAGAAGAAAAAGATGGTTAAAGTTTGTTCGAAAGTTAGAAAGAGACGAGGTTGATTGGCTCGTCGAGGGCTACAGTGTTTTACGTGTAAACCACTGAAGTCGCGACTAACAGCGGCGAGAGATAATTAAGCAAACAAGCTCCAAAAGCTCTCTATGCATACACTAACACCCTCATACCTCTAACACTGTCAGCTGCATGTGCCCACTTTAATTTAAGCCTAGGATAAATAATTGCTACACCCAAATTCATTATACTTAAGGGTGTGTTACCAATTTAAAAAAAAAGTTTAATTAGATTGATTTAAGTCGCGTTAAAACAAAAAAATTGGGTCTTTCGAGGAGGGCGCAATGTTTTATGGTAGATTAAAAAGTTTTTAGTTGTTAAAATGTGTATGTAGTGTGTGTATAGTAGTTTGGTTTAATTATAATTACGGTGGTTAGAACGTTGACGTACCACAAAGGCCTTAAGTAACGCCATTCATTACGCCGTACTGGCTCGCATTACTGCCGTGCATTCACCGTAATCGCATCAAGTATTCCAAGTGCGCCAGTAATTAATGCAGTATACATGTCGTTAACATTCTTAGGTCAACGCAGCAAACTCGGTAGTAGTTCTAATTTGCTCGTTACTCGCATAAATTAAAAACTTTACCAACTATACTTTTTTAAAAACCGAAATATTGTAACTATGCCGCTTTTATTATACCGGGTGTCTCAATGATGCGTACACCGAAGATTGTGCGTAATTACACCTACTGAAGTTACAAAAACATAAAATACATGGTAATATTTTTAGATATACAGGGCGATTCATTTGCAAGGTACAGATAAAACTTTTTTTAATGAGACACTCTGTATACACACAGGGTTGGTGTTCTCAGTCTAGAGTCTAGATTAATGCTTGCAAAAATATTCGATTAATCGATAATCGTGATTATCCAATTTTTTGTATAGATCAAGCTTCTTAACTATTCGGCCTAAAGTTATGTTTTTTAACTTTTTCCAATCCAAGAAAAAGTTGTTATAATCGAGAAAAAAAATAAAAATTTTTTTTTATTGAAGTTCTCGACGTTTTGAGTCACCCTGATTCCAAAAATCGAAAAAAAATTTTTTTGATTTTTTGAACCAAAATACCTTTCTATACAGGATGTCCAAAAATAAGGTGGTTATTTTGGGCGCATATTTACAAATTTGAGCCAAATTCAATTTTACTTGGCTATAAGATAGTACAAGTGACCCCCAATTGAAAAAAAAAATTTTTTATTCAAAATGGCGACCAATAGAACGATTGTCTCATTTTGTGGTTTTTTCCTTATAACTTGGCCGGTAATTATTCTTATAAAAATTTCAAAACGGCATTGGACAGCCAAAATATAGGGCTTTCGTCCTACCTAAGTTGATTTTTAAAATTCTTTCAAAATTGCCTACCTTTAAGGAGCCAAAATAGGTCAAAACTTTGAAATGGACTTTCTCAAAAACTGGTCCGGCCGATTTCAACAAATTTGAGTATGTTATAGACAAAGTAATTATATATATAACTTTAAATTTTTAAAGACTTGTATGATGCGGATTCGGAGTTATGATTTTTTGAATGTCAAAATTTCAATAATCTCTAATTTCTTTTGTAATAAAAATAAAAACTTGAAATTGGATATTTATATCAATCCCATGAATATCTATTGTTTGACACTATTTTCGGTTAAGAAAACGCTTCCGGTTACACCGGAAATTACAAAAATATCAAAATTTTTAGGAACACCCTGTATATTTTTAAATAATTTGAAAGATCGTATGGTTAGCTATTACACGATACCAAACATTTTATATTTTGACTTCCGGTTTAACCGGAAATGGAATTAAAAGGCTTAATTCAAATGGAATACCCTGTATATTTTTCAATATTTTGAAAGCTTGTAAAATTAGCTTTCTTAAGATATAAAATAATGTATATTTTGAACTTCAATTTATGCCAAATTTTACAAAAAAGTGAAATTTTTGAAAGAGTTTATACCTAAAAATTTTGATCACATACGGTTCAATTCCGGACGGAAGCAGTTTTAAAAAAAACTATTTTTTAAATTTAAAAAAATTTTTTTTTAATATCATGTAATTTAATAATAAAACACCGGATGTGCATGGCCATACGAGGAACTTTTTCCTGTTGTATTTTTTTTGTGCATTTCTTTAAAAGTTTATAGTTTAAAATTTTCAAATTAAATTTCAATAAAAAAAGAAATGCACAAAAAAATTCAACAGGAAAAAGTTCCTTGTATTGTCATGCACATCCGGTGTTTTTATAACGGATCATTCTGTAGATTTTTGGATATTCTGAATAAACTATTAATTGGCGCCCGAGCTTGAACTTTTTTTATTTCTAAAATTTTATGTAGATAAGATAGTGCCACTTTAATGTCGAAATAGAGTCAACAATAGATTTACAAAATTTTGATTATAAAACCGTGACATCATGGGACTCCAAAGTTAACTATACCTGCATTAAAGTGACAATATCTTTAGAACGGTTAGTGCTAGCTACATAAAACCTTATACACTTTTGATTCGAAACGTTACGAGGAATCCGAATATGAAAAAATATAAAGGGTGTTGCAATAAACAAGCACAAGTTAACGTCGGCATATTTTGTGAAACACACTGTATATTTAATAATGTTTTTAACAGATGCACCTCTAGAACAGATATTGCCATGTATATTAGTTTTTCGTTATAACTTTTATAGTGGAGGTACAATCTTTCGTTTACGTATTGTTGAGCCACCCTGTATAACGTAGCCGTCGTATTATAAAAGATGGATAAAAAATTTCAATTTAAGGATGTAAATTAGTTGAAATAAAATCGAAAATATGGATTCTTTTCATTTTGCGAACGATCTAATTAAGATAAGAGGTGGAGAAGTAATAGCTCCGTCTCGAACCCTTAGCTTATGTTGGCGATGGCAATATATAGGGAGATTTATATTCATAGTGAGGCGTCTTTCTCATCGGTCAAAGATATCAAAGAGGCGTCGTAATTATACGCACTATAGAGAAAAAATTGAAGAAGTTAATAAGAAACACAAGGAGATATTTTCGCTCCAATAGTTTTTCCATTAAAAACAAAATTTTCTATTTAAAAATAAAAATTGGATGAGAGAAGATGTGGAAAAAATTGAATCAATTAAAGGTGAGTCGATGGAAGTTTTCATCAAGGATTTGCAGGCGTCCCGATTCGGCCGTCTATTTGTTGCAGATCCTCCTGTCTCGGTTACATCCTGTGTCTTCTGCTCTTATTCAATCTTCCATTATCCCGGTTTCGCAATGTTCTCGCGTTTTGTGTGTGTGCCGATTTTATAACCTGTCACCTATAGCCTTATCGCTGTTTATTATTTTCTTACTATTTCTCTTAGGTTGTTGTTGTAACAAGTATAAGAGTCGGAACAATTATACCTTTTAGTTATGTTTAGATATAAACGTAAATAGTAAAATCGTGTTTGAATTTGACAAGAGTTGTTCGTGACCCCCGGAGTTAGTACAGAACATTTTGCGATTCTATTCTTGCGGATATGTCATTTAGAGCATGTGTAACATATATTAGTAGCTCGAGGTAATGGTATTTCGCGTGATTTAAACATCAAGTAAAGCTTCTTACATTACGTATCAATATGAGAAGCACAGCATGACGCGAGGTATTGTTTATCGCTTCGTGGTGTCACAAATTTATGTACCTCCTTATTACCATATGAATATAGCAAATAAGTGGACACTATAAGAAAACTTGTTTATGTAGTAGTTGTGCAATAGCCGGATCCTTAATGCCTTTGCAGATGCGGCTCGGAGCTATCATATATCTGCGGAAGCCGCGGATCCCGACGGACCGCCACCATCTTAATTGAACTGGACCGGGAGTAGCCGCTACGAGATCGGATGGAGATGGCATGAAAAATGATCGGCCTAAAGAAAATGAAAAAGGGAAATATAAGAGATTTTCTCAATTTCCTTCTAGAAATTATACTCAAAGAAAAAGCCATTTGCTGTTCAGTCGGTTATATGTTATACGAGTTTAGTTTGCCCTCGGGGTTATACGTCTATGGTGACCGCGCGCACAGATCACCACAAACCCTATATTATATTTTAAAGTTTTACTTAATAATAAAAATCAAAATTTTTATTATTATTTCAAACATTAAATTTAAACCTTTCCAATTATAACAAAAAAACTAATCAAAAACCCTTCGGTAATTTCATAACTCTCTTTTATTCGTTTATTTCAAAGTTTAAAAGGGGAAACTTACCCCTATACGCTTAACAATCACACTAACGTCGCTTGTCAAACTTTAGCATTTTAATGCTAAAGCACTTCCATCTAATTATTGTTTTACAATTTTTATAGAAATTAGAAAACAAACGTTGAGGTATAAAAGCTCTCTGCAAACCTCGTTAATTCGGATTAATGTAATACGCGGATTTTATTTGTAATTTATTTTTTAAAAGCATGTAAATTAGATACAAAAGTGGATTAGTGTGAGTCTACTGCCGTTAATGAAAAACAATGGTCGCTCAGACCAAACTAAGACTAGAAAAGCACTCATCAACGCTAGAGAAGCTCTAAACAATTTTTTATAACTTTAAAACCACCAAAGCTATATTAAAGTATGATAAAGCTTAAAAGACTCTATGGAAAGGCAATAACGTTTTATGACACTAGTAGACTTTAAGTTTACAAGCTTTATGCAAGTCACTATAAGTGGTAGGATCTCATTCACTTTCTTCTGTACAGTCAACCTCATAATTAATGGCCACACTGGCTATAAGCCTAGTACGGATTATGGATGAAAACATCATAACACCCCGTACTTATATTGAGGGGTAAGTTTATTTTGCCAACAAGTAGTAAATGACCAACGTCCCCATCTGTCATTTTGTCATTATTGGCAAATAAACACTCTAGCGTAGGTGAACAATAATTGTGAGGCTGACTGTACTTTCCCTTTCACTGGAAAACAAAATTTCTTCTTCCAGTTACTAGCAAGCCTAAAACCTCTTTCTTTTTTGATTTTGTTGGATAGGGAACTGGCCTTAAGTAATTATTTCTAGATAAGACGAGCCTGAAAAAAGTTTTTAGGCCAGATATGTCTTGGATGAAAGTTTTATTGACAAGATGGACCCTAAAGGCCTTTATAACTTCTGAAGAAGACATTTTTGCTAATGTAATCCTTGAAGAAAGCATTTTAGATAAAATATCTCTTGAAGAAGGATTTTCTAAATAAAACGGAAGTTTTGAATGCGAGATAGGTCCTAAAGGTTATTTTAAACAACAACAGCTTTGAAGAAGGTTTTTTGGCAATATAACCCTTAAAAAATTCTATTAGATAAGGTATCATCTGAAGAAGAATTTTCAAGATAAGTTGAAAGCTTCTCATAACTAGAGTCCGGATTTTAGGTAAAACACCTTTTGGTAGTTTTAAAGGCATTTGAAAAATAATCAAATATAAATTTGTTTTAATAGAAACTAAATCATTTGAGCCCCCCTCGAAGTTGCCTAAAACACCTATTTTGAGTTTTTGAGACCTAAAGACCTTTTTCATACCTAAAATAGAATTTTTGATACCTAAAAATAGGTTTTTAATGTTTTTTTCCAATAATTTCAATAAAATAAAAATTTAAAAAATAATTGGCCACAAATAAGTTTTTTAGGATTCAAGTTTTAGTGTTTACGTAGGTATATTAGTCAAGAGATGAAAAAATTACACCTGCTGCAGACGCGATAACAAGCATTATTATAAAAATATAAAAATTTTTTTTATCAATAGATGCTTTATATTATTGCATGTGCAGGGTAGAAGAATCCAGACGATAAAACTATTCTAGAGATTCTAAATTTCCATTTTTCAGTGGTGTTAGGTAGTTTAAAAAGGGGTAACAATTTTTTGTGCTTCTAATATTTTTGCAAAAATGCCCAAAACGAAGAGATTATTCAAAGATAAAGTGAAGTTGTAGCTGACGAATCAAAATAGTGACCTATATCACGTATTAAGGATGAGAGTTCTGAAAAAAGCGTGTAGCAAAAGTAAAGTTAGATTTTTAAAGATTTTTTAGATTTTATATTTTTAAACTTTAGATTTTTGAAAAAATTAATCTATTTTTATCAAGATTTAACGACCTAAAAGCCTTTCTTAGTGACCTAAAAAAATTTTTACCACCTTTTATTTGCCTAAACAGTCCATTTTTACAACCTATTTTAGGAACCTATTTTTGATTTTTAAGAACCTAAAAGTCCGGTCTCTACTCATAACTGATTTACCTAAAATGGAAGTTTTGAATGCGAGATAGGTCCTAAAGGTTATGTTAAACAACATCAGCCTTGAAGAAGGTTTTTTTGTCAATATAACCCTTGCAAAAGTTCTATTAAATAAGGTATCATCTGAAGAAGAATTTTCAAGATAAGTCGAAAGCGTTTTATAACTTATTTACCTAAAATGGAAGTTTTGAATGCGAGATAGGTCCTAAAGGTTATTCTAAACAACATCAGCCTTGAAGAAGGCTTTTTTGTCAATATAACCCTTGCAAAAATTCTATTAGATAAGGTATCATCTGAAGAAGAAATTTCAAGATAAGTTGAAAGCGTTTTATAACTTATTTACCTAAAATGGAAGTTTTGAATGCGAGATAGGTCCTAAAGGTTATTTTAAACAACAACAGCTTTGAAGAAGGTTTTTTGGCAATATAACCCTTGAAAAAATTCTATTAGATAAGGTATCATCTGAAGAAGAATTTTCAAGATAAGTTGAAAGCTTCTCCTAACTGATTTACCTAAAATGGAAGTTTTGAATGCGAGATAGGTCCTAAAGGTTATGTTAAACAACATCAGCCTTGAAGAAGGCTTTTTTGTCAATATAACCTTTGCAAAAGTTCTATTAAATAAGGTATCATCTGAAGAAGAATTTTCAAGATAAGTCGAAAGCGTTTTATAACTTATTTACCTAAAATGGAAGTTTTGAATGCGAGATAGGTCCTAAAGGTTATTTTAAACAAAACAGCTTTGAAGAAGGTTTTTTGGCAATATAACCCTTGAAAAAATTCTATTAGATAAGGTATCATCTGAAGAAGAATTTTCAAGATAAGTTGAAAGCTTCTCATAACTGATTTACCTAAAATGGAAGTTTTGAATGCGAGATAGGTCCTAAAGGTTATGTTAAACAACATCAGCCTTGAAGAAGGCTTTTTTGTCAATATAACTCTTGCAAAAATTCTATTAGATAAGGTATCATCTGAAGAAGAATTTTAAAGATAAGTCGAAAGCTTCTCATAACTTATTTACCTAAAATGGAAGTTTTGAATGCGAGATAGGTCCTAAAGGTTATTTTAAACAACATCAGCCTTGAAGAAGGCTTTTTGGTCAATATAACCCTTGCAAAAATTCTATTAGATAAGGTATCATCTGAAGAAGAATTTTCTAGATAAGTCGAAAGCTTTTTATAACTTATTTACCTAAAATGGAAGTTTTGAATGCGAGATAGGTCCTAAAGGTTATGTTAAACAACATCAGCCTTAAAGAAGGCTTTTTTGTCAATATAACCCTTGAAAAAAATTTATTAGATGAGGTGGACAAAATGGAAGTTTTGAATGCGAGATAGGTCCTAAAGATTATTTTAAACAACATCAGCTTTCAAGAGGACTTTTACGCCAATATAACCGTTGAAAAAATTCTGTTAGATAAGGTATCATCTGAAGAAGAATTTTCTAGATAAGTCGAAAGCTTTTATAACTTATTTACCTAAAATTTCCTCTAGTTTTTTACTGTTCAAACTCGCAAGCTCGTGCTTGTAATTTTCGTCGCTAATGCGATAAAGTCTTTCTTATACACATGTATTATAATATACTATTTTGACTTTGATTTTAAAATTTAAAAATTTTCTAGTTTAGTTCATTTAATGACGCCAGGGTAACGCGCGATTCACGCGATTCGACTACCTCCCATATTTAACATTGTTCGTCCTATCTCGGTTTATCTCTGCTCAAGCCTCAAGCGCACAGTGCGCATTTGATTTGCGCGAATAATGACAGTAGGTTGTAAAGAGATTTAAAACAAAAATCTATCTAGTAAAATAATTATTGCAAACCAGCAGAAATTTAGTGTTTATGCTTGTAATTATTACTTACAACGTTTCATAGGTAAATATTTAACTTTTTATTCGTAGTTAATTTTTGAAAAATTAAAAACACCGCTGAAGTGATATAAATTTGTAATAACCTTATAACCTCTTAAATAGGAGATAGACAAAATCATTGTTAAACAGTTTACTATTGATATTGAGTATCAATTAATTTTATTATCTTATATGACCGTTGTAAAGGTGCAAACATTATTATAAAAATATTACAAAAGCAAATTAAAAATGTGTCGGATTGAAATTGCATAAAGTCACAAAGTACAGGGTGTACGGAAATTCTTGGGATTATGTAATCAACCAAAAGCTTATTTGCCGTCTAAAAAACTAAATTCTAACCTATAAATGAATGAAACAAATAAATCATAGCTGTTATTTGTTTTTTAACTTTTTTCTGTCAATTTCTTTCTTATAAACCTACAATTCAAAACAAACTTAAAAATTACACGAATGATACTTAAAATCACAATAACAAAGTCGGTATAAAACAAGTCGATAAAATTGGCTCGCCCGAAAAAAGGGGATAAAGGTACCTTTTTGTCCAATGTAATTCCAAGAATTAGAGTGACTCGTGAAATTTTCATTCAATTCGATAGAATAGTTTTTTTAATATTTGCGAAAAACCTCATTTCACCCCTAAGTTTTAAAAAGGAATTACGGGGTTACAAAGCGTCTGCAGCCCCCATACCATATTATAACAAAAAATGATTGTATTGACTTTTTATATCATCCCTGAAATTTTTTGACCTTGATACAGAATCACCCTGTAGTGTATGGTCTTTGATAGTGCTAAGGAAAACTAGAATGACGTAGTAGAAGATGCACCCCCTAGTCTATAAGCTAAAAGCTCTTAAATGGCAACACCCTACTTGTGATGCATCATTGGAAAGTCATAAAATAATGCTTTCCAGTGGTACCAACTTGAGATGCATTTGGTGGAATTTTTTATAGCTTCAGGATAGCCCAAACCCATTGCTTCTTTTTAAATTAACACAGTATGTACAGTCAGCCTCACAATTATTGGCCACCCTGCTATAATTCTAGCACAAATTGTGGATGCAACCTTCATAAAACCTCCTTCCTAAATTGAGGGGTAACTTTATTTTGCCAACAAGTAGTAAATCAACAACCTCCCCTTCTGTTCCTTTGCCGTTGGCTAATAACCACCCTGTCGTATAGCCACAGTGGCCAATAATTTTGAGGTTGACTGTACCTACGGTGTGTCCCTGAACAAAGATGTACTAGAGATTTAACAATGGGTGCATTCACCGGACGTAACAATTGTGGAGCACTTACCAAATCGTTCGGTGACTAACCCCTGCTTTGAGTACGCGTGCCATTTCATTTGCGTTATGTAGAACAGTAGAACTATCTCGATACATGCTCACTTAATAAAATTACTGCATTATAGTAGCGCTAGTGATGTAGCAGTTGATAGCTGCTCCACAACTGTTACGTCCTTGGAATGCACGCATTGTTTTTGAGCTTATTGTAGGTTTCAGTTTGCCATTCTAACCTTTCAAATTTTTGATGTTATCAGAAGCTATCTCTCGACATCATTAATTTTCCTGTAGTTTAAATAGCGAGCAGTACTGGCAATAAACTCGAAAATAATGTTAAATCTATAATCCATTCACTATTTATTTGCGCTATGATTGGCCATGAACTTTTATTTTTTAGTTTGCCAAAATAAAAAATCTCTCCTACGTTCACTGACAGCTCTTGGCAGTGCCAAAAAAATGACAGACCAACTATTAACACAATTGAATAAAAGCCGCTACTCTACAATACTTAACCTAACTGATTTTTTTCTAATTTATACCGGGTGGAATCTGTCACTCTAACATGGCCAACCATAGCGCAAATAAACAGTGGACGGATAATTATGTCTACATCTTCGCTCAGAGACACACGGTATGAACTATGATGTCATAACAACGGTGTTTTAATTTATCAACCAATCTGAAATATTTAATTAAGTATTTTGTTTATTGTTTAGACTTTGACAAGTTAAAATGGAAGAATTTTTTTCTACCCTACCTGGTAAAATTAAACTTGAGATAATTTCATATTTGAAAACATATGATATACAGAACGTAGCCGATGCATTGCCTTCTTCGAGGTAATTTATTAAACGAAAAAAGTTTGTTCAAAAAATTATGCTTCTACAAGACTTTCGGTTGCACCATATCTAATATCCAGTGCATACTACAATACGAAGCAGTTACGTATTTAAATATAAATTGCGTATATTGGATTAACGAACATGTATTGAGAAAATGCATACCAAAGTTTATTAACTTAAATGCCCTACATGCTATCGATACAGGATTATCATTTTCGGAAGCGGACCGTACTCTATATTCTGAATTATCTCATTTAACCACCTTGAGTGTTACTATGAAAAACTGTTGGATGAACAATTACCGAGCTGGAGATGGTAGAAGTTGGTCTCGAGGTATTAAAAAATTGTACGTGCAATTACATTTGAAGAATAGTGATTCAAATCTTGTAAATTTGATGGAAGAGTTTCCCAATTTAGAAGAACTTTGAGTGATCGAGACACGCAGAGCTAAAATCACCGGAAGATCAAGGACATGGATTCTTTCCATTTTTAGAAATTTACCAAAAATTTACTTTAAAAATACCAAATTTTAATGAACTGGGGTCTCTAAGTTTACCGAATACTTTTAAACGCGTATAAGATTTTGGTGGTTATGTTAAGTATTCTAAATTCGGCAAATTTGGGATTAGAGAACTACTTGCAGGAGCTAACGGGGGAACTAAATGGACTGGTATCTTTCAGCATTGTACATTTGCATTACCTTTTGGAGTGGCAGACGTTGAAAAGCGTCCACATATAGAAGTTTTGGAAATTTGGAGTGATGAATTTCCAAAACTTCTATAAGTGGACTATTTTCAATAATTGAAAATAGTCCACATATAGAAGTTTTGGAAATTTGGAGTGATGAAAAGGAGTTGCCTTCTGAACCCTATTTTTTGGATCCAATTATAAATTTAAAAAATTTGAAAAGTTTAACGTTAGTCAACGTTCAATTTGCAGATATACATTCTTCGTTGAAAATTTGCAGACAATGTCCAATAACAACATTCAGACTATCCTTTATTAATGTGCCTCCAACAGGATCATATTCATCTTGTAATGAAATTTTGTATAAATGCATTAAATCTGCAAAACATCTTAAAGATTTCAGATTTGAGGTTGATTACGAACTTCCCCTTGGTGAAATTTTGGAAGTTTTTACTTCACTAGAAACTAAAACTCTCGAAAGAATAGCTCTAACTTGTAATGTAAGACGTGAACATGGTATAAACGAAAGGAAAGTACTTCTTAATTTTTTAACAAGTAATCCGCAATTAATATTTTTATATTTCAATGAGCGTGACATTTTGTATGACGGTAGATATTCGGAGTGGACCAAATTTTTAAGTGACCCAGCAAAGACAGAATATTTGATGTTTAAGACCCCTCAACAAAATTTTATTTTAAATGATAATAAAAATAAATTGAGAAGTCAATGATAATATACCATTGATTCATAAGCAAGAAATGGTTTGGTTGGATACAAATGTTGCTGTTATCGACGTTTTGAATGGATTTACCTATTAATTTAATCACCCAAATATGTTGGCTATTGTACTATTATTTTATTTTATTAAATTAATTTATAATTAATTATTATTTTGTATAAATAAATTTACCTAAATATTATTACTTCTTATATCTATTTTTTTTGTAAAAGTCAATCTTTTCAATTTCTTGGATGTTTGAATATCATAAACACAATAATTGAAAAATTATGAAATGACACTGTAGCTCCAGCTAGTAAAAGTACTAGTTTTTGGCAATTTGTTTTATTTTTTTACCAATCAACTTCAAAGTTAACCTCTGAAGATGAATTTTCTAGATGTCAAAAGCATTGTTGAAAGTTGAAAGCTTTTTATACTGGAGATGGGCCCTAAATAGTACATTGCAATTTGCAATACATGGTCGGTAAGTGCATAGTTAACAAATCCAGGTAATGTTAGCAAAACGAGACTTTTTTTAAACAACTAAGTCTTGAAGAAGGGATTTCTCGATAAGTCGAAAACTTTTTATACCTGATATGCCTTAAAGAAAACTTTATAAGGAAGATGGACCCCTATAGCCTCTTTTGCGTAAAATTAGTCTTGAGGGAGTTGCTTTTCTGTATGTCTAAAAATAAGAGTTAATGTAGGTAGAAATTCAGTTAACTGTTTCGAATGAGACTCGAAGCCTTGGTGTGATCCTAGCTTGAGGGGAGCTTATAGTACAGTCATCCTCACAATTAATGGCCACCCTGGCTACGTGGTACGTGCAAATTCTAGTTAGAGCTTAATCTGGCCTATATTGATCCTGTGTAATTACAGAGTGGTAACTGAAACTCTCGATCATAGGGTTTTAACATGTAAAATCATACTTTGGTTATTTCCTGCTTTCCAATGTATTTATTTCGTGAAATAAATGTTTTAGAGCATAAAATTCTGCATCTTAATCAAAAAACTAAATTAAATTTCTGGCATTATAAAGCACCCAAAATTCATTTTGTTTATTGATGCAGAATGCAGAATTTTATGCCTTAAAATATTTTTTTCTGAAATAAATTGGAAAGTAGGAAATTACCAAAGTGTGATTTTACATCTTGAATCCCTATGTCCGAGAGGTCCGGTACCTAACTACCCTGTATATGTAAATTTCTTATTCTCTTCAAGACAACTCTAAAGCTTTTTTAGGGTGCTGATCACTTATAAAAGTTGAAATAGATCTTGCAAAGGGTTTTTAAAAACAAAACGTGATCTAAAAATTCTCTATACGAACTGTGTAAAAATTGATCCCTTCTAAAGAACTTTCATAATCTAATTAACGAAATTGATGTGCGGACTTTTAAGCAGCAGGAGTGTTGCAATACTCTTTCATAACTATCATTAAGATTTAATGGATTTTGGATTTACTTAATCCATCACAAGGGTATTAAGAGCATCGCTATTAGTATAATGACTTACTATTTCGAGATTAAAGTTTTATTGCAAAAAAAAAGATAAATTTGGATAAAAATGTTCAATTTCAGATATATCATTTTATTGTTAATATAATATTCAAAAACGTTTGATTTAAGCTTGAGTAGTCCGAAACGGATATAGTGACAAGGAAATTGGGTAGAAAGAGCGTATATTGGAAATCTTTCAACTGTCCGAACCCCCTGTAAAGGTGAGAAGCAAGAGAAGTGAATTCGGACGCTAAAGGAATTGCATTTTCTCGTATATAAGCGTCGAAATGAATAAAAAGAGACGGACAAAAAAACGAATCAACAGGAATTGGTTAAAGTAACCTTTTCGCGGGCGCTCTGCTCGACGCGCGTCTTTTTCTCCTTTTTCTTATTAATAGAAAACTTATACCCAAAACCATACATTTACACGAAAAGTTAATGGAAATAAAATTGAAAATACTAACTCGCTTGTTGTATTTTGGTGTGATATAACAATTTAATATTTGGTATGCGGTAGCTCGATATGGATGAAGAGAGTCGTAAAACGTACATCTGAAAGGCAATAACGTAGTCCCTCGAATGGACATTACAAAGTCGTTGGTTGAATTGAATCGCTATCAGTAAAGACATCGAACTGTTGCAATTCCGAGTATAACTCAAATGGAAAGCAAATCAATTATCGCTCAATAAGGAGGCTGCGGTATGCGTGCGGAATATAATGAATCGCTTAAAATCCAAACCAATATAATCCTCGATCTCGATTGTATTCTGAGACCCCGATAAGTTATATTGCTTCCTTCGGATAGGGCGAAAGTAGGATGGCATTTTCAATATGCTTATATTCCTTACATAACGTGCAATAAGTGCGTTTAAAACTTTTCTTTCCTTTTATTATTAATAATTCGTTTCGACCGCCGCTTTTTTCAATTATAATACTCGGGAAAAAGCGAGAAAAAAACGCCTCTCGCATAAAATCGTAGACGTAACTAAAACAATAATGAGCAACAACTACAATCTTTGTGTATTTACCCGTGATGAAGTGTTCCTCATGGTAATTTTAAACCTTGCCAGATGTATTAAATGTAACAAGCGCAAGCAGCATGCACCAAACTACCACTACAATACTTATAATTAAATTCTACAAATTGAATTCGCCTATAATAACTACACACATTTATTTAAACTATTTAGAAATAGATAATTGGTTGTCTTGTAGCCATTTGTACTATTTTATTAAACGCGTGAAGTTTCTCTTTTTCTTTAATACAGGGTGAGTCTCGCTAGATGGCCCATTAGAATTTTACAGAGTTTTGTGAGAGATATGGAAAAAAGTTCTTAACCAAACTTGCTTATTACGAAATGACCTACGTCGTAAAAATATTTTACAGTATACAGAGTGTTTAATTTAAGAGATACTTAACCTAACTTTGTTATTTTAAATGGAATACCAAAGTTAGATGTACGTATCACTAACCGTTCTATAGATATTGTCACTTTGAGTAAGAAATAGGGTCATTTGGTGTCAAAAAACTTCAGTTTTTTTAATACGATTTTTCAAACCTGCTTACACCTTCGCCTATTGATAATAGTCAACTAAGAAAATACTCGATTTTTTTAAATGGAACACCCTATATATTTTTTCACATTTGGATTATATTCAAAAATATTTTTACGATATAACTTATATCGTAGTGACTTATATCATATAAGTCATAGCTAGTTGAGAAAGTTTTGTTATAGACTTTTTGTCAAATCTCTTACAGAACTCCATATAAATCTAATGGGTATCCTATTCAGACTCACCCTGTACATAAATAACTTTATTAAATTTATAAAAAATTGTTAAACATTGTTTCTCTTCGCACCAATGCCAACACACTGTTCATATTTTATGAGAAATTTTATAATTACATTTTGAGCTTGACATTTAAACAGATGGGAACTTTGCTGAATTAGATTGGGGTTGCAAAAACTATAATGAGAATTTTTGTAATAAAAATTTTTCTATTCGAGAGATCTAATGTCAGAGAAGGCTAATTTGCTTTAACAGTGCCTTTTCCATTTCGTAAAGTATGATGAAATATTTTTTGGAAACTCTTGCCTTGATAAAAGATCATTGAGACGAGAAATTGAATGTGATATTGGAACGATAGAAGAGCAGATCTAACCTAACATAACAGCGCTACGATTCTTCGTCTTCGGAGCCACCACTAATAGGTCGTTTTGGTCTTTATGATCAGCTGACTAAGTGATGCTTGTGGATCCATATCGGCGAGGCCGCAGGCCGGGTAGTGACTAATTTTTAGCGAGGACGAAGCCTGAGTATTGTGAAGTCGTTATTCTCGCATTTTTATTGATAAAAGATCATTGAGACGAGAAATTGAATGTGATATTGGAACGCTAGAAGAGCAGATCTAACCTAACATAACAGCGCTACGATTCTTCATCTTCGGAGCCACCACTAATAGGTCGTTTTGGTCTTTATGATCAGCTGACTAAGTGATGCTTGTGGATTCATATCGGCGAGGCCGCAGGCCGGGTAGTGACTAATTTTTAGCGAGGGCGAAGCCTGAGTAGTGTGAAGTCGTTATTCTCGCATTTTTATTGATAAAAGATCATTGAGACGAGAAATTGAATGTGATATTGGAACGATAGAAGAGCAGATCTAACCTAACATAACAGCGCTACGATTCTTCATCTTCGGAGCCACCACTAATAGGTCGTTTTGGTCTTTATGATCAGCTGACTAAGTGATGCTTGTGGATTCATATCGGCGAGGCCGCAGGCCGGGTAGTGACTAATTTTTAGCGAGGGCGAAGCCTGAGTAGTTGTGAAGTCGTTATTCTCGCATTTTTATTAATAAAAGATCATTGAGACGAGAAATTGAATGTGATATTGGAACGATAGAAGAGCAGATCTAACCTAACATAACAGCGCTACGATTTTTCGTCTTCGGAGCCACCACTAATAGGTCGTTTTGGTCTCTATGATCAGCTGACTAAGTGATGCTTGTGGATCCATATCGGCGAGGCCGCAGGCCGGGTAGTGACTAATTTTTAGCGAGGGCGAAGCCTGAGCAGTGTGAAGTCGTTATTCTCGCACTTTTATTTTCCTTAAGGTTTTTACAACTCCAATTATTTTAATTTATAGCTCTTAACACTTATTCAACGGGAACGCTAATCGGGGATTCCCCTCGATCTGACCGCTAGTTTAGCTAATAGTTTAGTCAACGAAGGGGTTATAGAGAACATGGAAGAGGCTGGATAGTAGTTAGGAGCTAACAATACTAAAAGTCCCCGTTCTAAAAACCATAATGAGAATTTTTGTAATAAAAATTTTTCTATTCGAGAGACCTAATGTCAGAGAAGACTAATTTGCTTTAACAGTGCCTTTTCCATCTCGTAAAGTGTGAAGACATATATTTTGGAAACTCTTGCCTTGATAAGAGATTATTGAAAGGGGGAATTGAATGTGATATTGGAACGATAGAAGAGCAGACCTAACTTCACATAACAGCGCTACGATTCTTCATCTTCCGAGCCACCACTAATAGGTTGTTTTGGCCTTTATGATCAAATAAGTGATGCTTGGAACTCTTCATCTTCAGTGGGTTTGTGAGTCTTGATGTTTCTCATCACCTTGTGCACCCATATCGGTGAGGCCGCAGGCCGAGTAGTGACTAACTTTAGACGAGGGCGAAGCCCGAGTAGTGTGGAGTCGTGATTCTCGCACTTTCTTTTTCTTTAAGGTTTTTACAACTCCAATTATTTTAATTTATAGCTCTTAATACTTATTCAAAGGGGATGCTAATCGGGGATTCCCCTCGATCTGACCGCTAGTTTAGCTAATAGTTTAGTCAACGAAGGGGTTATAGAGAACATGGAAGAGGCTGGATAGTAGTTAGGAGCTAACAATACTAAAAGTCCCCGTTCCAAAAACCATAATGAGCAAAATGCAATGAGCAATGAGCAATGAGCAATGAGCAATGAGCAATGAGCAATGAGCAATGAGCAAAATGTTTCTAATATTTTAAGACTCATTCTTGTCAAAAAATTTAAGTTTTTACTTTTATTTTTATGTTTGACCAAAAATTGCTGATGAGTCAGCTATTATTATGATCTAAAGTCCAATTGCACAATTATAGAAAGTGGCTCATTCCTAGTATGTGTTCACAAAATTTAGCTTCGGCTTCTATTGAGATAGTTGCAGAAAACACGTGCCGCTTTAATAGAATAACGTACTTTACTATAATTTGACAGAATTTGAACGAATCCAGGTAGTAAAAGTGGATCCGAGTACGAACGATTGTTCATAACGCTGTACCGAAAAATCTCGATGTAATCTAGTCTTCATTCTATAAATGACACAACTGTCTACATTTGTGAACAAATAGTATAGTTTATGATATTAAAGTCACGACTAAATTACGTTTGCGTGTTGAAATCTCTCGTGTCTGCTATGATCTACCAAAAATCGCTTCTCGATCGACTTGGTGGCTATTCCTGGTCTAGTCAGACCATAGAGGCTGGAATTTTTTTTCAGGAAAGTGTTTGAAGTAGGTATAGGTAATACTTAAAGTCCCCATACATGGCTAAAGGTGGGAGGCGATGTTAAGGTGCCGTTTTTAGAGTTTTTGCTTATATTTCGAAATCAGTGGGTCCTAGAGAAAAACTACTTGTAGCTAAATGAAAGCTTATAAAATTTCCTACAAAATTATTTCAATTTATTTTTTCTCTATTCCTTATATTTTTCAAGATACAGTAGATTATACTTTTCTTGTTGCTTCTAATTTTCATCTTCTATCATTCGGAGTTCCAGGGATTATTCTCTCGATTCCTTCCATCGTTCCATCTACATTTTTTGGCTTCCTCGATATCTTCTTTTCTAGTAGAATGTATTTCCAAACTCTTCTTAGTCACCTATGATCTCTCATTTGCCTCATGCGAGTTTTGAAAAATTACAATTCGTATAAGAGCTGTAAATTGGAATTCTTGAAGTTTGTTGGATCTTACAAAAATATTTGTGCTTACATTCCTCCACTATAATTTATTCTTTGAGTAGGTATAGTATATATCTAGGAGAAACTAATTTAGTTTTATTGAAAACTTTTTTTTTTATTTAAAAAAAGAGAAGAGTTTGTCATTATAGTTTAGCAAAGCTTTAATTAACAAAATCCTTTTGTGCCCGAAATAGCGAGCACACGAACGGTAGTAATTTGAACACAGTAATGAGAGGCGACTCGATCTGTATTTTGTCTCTAATTAAATCTCGTGCCAAGATGTTAGAATGTATAATGAAGCTGTGTCAGTCTTGTCCGAGGGGAGAATCGTTTACTAACACCAAACGAAGCCGATTATAACTAACTCTTGGGAACCTAAAACGAATATTTCTCTCTCGTTTAATGATCACGACGACGACGAACTTCACCTCACCTACTACTTACATATTAGTTTCATTAAAAAAAAATTTTTTTTGTGGAAATTCTTTTGTGTTTTCTCTTAATTGTTGTAAAAAGTCGACGAATTAAATTCAACTTTTGGTACAGTTTTGATAATTTTAAGGCACATTACGTACGTATGTGTGTGTGTTTGAGTATTGCCATTAGGGAATTCTAAAAGTTTTGAAGAGTGTCTAGCTGACCCTGTAGCTCAAGTTACAAGTCTCCAATTAACTCAAGCATCTTTGTTATACAAGATACGTAATTAACAATACATAGTTTGTAGTGTAGTTGTAATTTTAGCCTCCTGCAATTTGTTAGATGATCCATCAGTCTTGCTAAAATGTCAGTTTTAAGTTTATACTTAAAAGGAGAAAAAAAATGAAAGACAAGAAAAAATTTATTAATTTAATACGTAGAAAAATTAAATTAATAATTAAATTGGGTTTGGATATCCGCTGAGAACTGCATGCGGCAAACGTGTTAGAGTATTTTATCTTAGCGGGATGCGATCGGTGATAGCGTGCAACAGGTATCCACGACGACGTGGGGTGGTCCCGAATTAGTTCTATGTCTAAAGATTAATAAGAACCTTGCGATATTTTAAAAGGAGTAAATTAATTTTATTAACGTTTAATATAGCAAAAAGAGTAATTAAAGGTACTCGTCATAGACATTGTTGGAATACGTACGAGGTCTTCCCAATCATTTGTGATGGCATACATACCAGGGCTTTCAAATTTAATCTTCTAGTTTTGCGTCATGATTCATTAAGTCTCTAGTACTTACATATGAGGGTTTTCAAATTTTAAAAATTATGTAAACGCTAGGAAGAAGTTACTTAACCGCACTTATCTTTGCTACATGGAAAGTCTCTTCCGCTATAGAAAAATTAGGATATAGTTTGAAAAAAGCAACTTTTAAGCTTTTACTTCTTACTATCCAGATTTGAACACTGACACGTGCCTGTTCAGGTTTTCTTCTTCTATGATCGTTATCGTAGCAATTTTCAGGCAAATTTTTCCACAAACTGTCCTCATGCACCTCTTAATCGATTTTACGAGTATTTTTTCTGACAGTTGTAATTGTTGCAGAAGGTAATGGTATATTAAAGTACAAGTGTCACAAGGTTGCATTTTATAGCACGAAGGCAAAGTTTGCAGACCGAGTGATTAGACGTCTTCAAATGGCACCTGTAACACAAGTACTTAAAATTATTTCTTCTATTTTACAATAATTGATTTTAAAAATTTATTCTTTAAAAAACACCCGAGAAATTTTTTTTAAATTAAAATGGCGGCCAATAGAACGATTGTACCATTTTGTGGTTTTTCTCTTATAACTTGACCGGTAATTTATATTATAAAAATTTCAAACAGGCAAAGTAGAGCCAAAATATAGGGCTTTCGTCCTAACCTAGTAGATTTTTAAAATTGCTTCAAATTTTCCTACCTTTACGACTTTTAAGGTGTCAAAGTAGGTCAAAATTTTGGAATGCATTTTCTCAAAAGTTCCTCTGCTATATTCTTTCTTTTTCGGTCATGCTATAGGTAACTTAATTCTCTATCAAACTCTAAATTTTTATCAAAATCGCCTTAGCGAATTCGGAGTTATGATTTTTTGAATGTCAAAACTCGAGGATCTCTAATTTCTTTCGTAACGTTGCGTTGGTTGTTAAATCAGGATTATAAATAAAAAAAACAGAGTGACCAGGATGTAATATGACATTGAGTATTAATAATTAATCATAATTAATTTGATAGAAATATTGTAAGAAGAAATAAATTTAAATATTTATTAAAGCCTTTTTATGTGAACAAACTAAAAACAGTAATAAAAAAAAATAAATAAAAACTTGAAAATTCATCTACACGAATAAAAAACACATGGGTCATCGGAAATGCGCAGTAAGGTCAGAAAGAGATAAAAAAGAGAGACAGGGAGAGCGGGGAAAGTAGGATAGGGAATGGTTTAGGAAAATGGGGAGTGGAGGAAGTAGAATAGGGACTATTTTAGAGAAATGGGGAGTGGTCTGTCATCAAGTTACCATGTGTCAAATGTCTATGTCAATGTCGTCATCTGACACCATAATTATATGTCAATATCAGAGGGTAGTTTATCTGTTACCCTACATAATGTCAATTCACCGGACGTAACAGTTGTGAAGCAGCTACTAAATTGTTTAGTGACTTAACCCTACTTTGGGAAGGTGTGCGAAAGGGTCGCCATTTTATAGAGCGCATTTTATTTGCACTAGGTTGAACTATCTCGATACCTGCTCACTTAACAAAATTACCGCACGATAGTAGCGCTAGTGATGTAGCAGTTGGTAACTGTTCCACAACTGTTACTTCCGGTGAATGCGCCCAATATCATCTCTCATGATATGTCAATTCCATCTGACATTTCATATATCAGGTGAAGTCATGTATCGATTTCAGAGATTCTTTTAGAGAGTTGAGAAGTGGGGTAATCTGTCACCATAGTTACTATATTACGTCAAATGTTAATCTGTCACCAAAGGAAGGGGGGGGGGGGTAATATTTCATGACATGTTATTTCATATGTCAGGACCTCATATGTCATTTAATCTGTCATTTCATCTGTTATGTCATCCCAACTGTTATTAAATCTGCCGTGCCATATGTCATTCCATCTGTCATCAAATCTGTCATGCTTTATGTCATCTCATCTCATATGTTTTTTAAAGTTAAGGTGAGTGACAAATTGCATGAGATGACTGATAAGATTAACTAATGAAATGACAGATGAGATTGACAGACAGATGAGACTGACAGATAACACTGACACATAAAATGAGATGAACAGATAAGACTGCCAGATGAGATGAGATGACAGAGGAGAATGTTAGTTAAATGACAGATCAGATAGAATAACAGATGAGATTGACAGATGAGATGACATGACCTAATATGAGAATGACAGATGAGATTGAAAGATGAAATTAATGCAAGAATTCAGTTTGATAGTATTTTTTTGGAAGTTAAGCCTCAACTTTGTCTAATTTGGTTAAGCTATGACAAGTTAAAATGAATTTAAATATATTTGACAGCTGAACTACAAGTAATTGATAAGATGGCGCTTTTTCAAAATATTCTATTTTTGACTCTTTTTAAGTTAATTTTTAACATTTTAATAAAACGTAAAATATTTCATAAGGCGAGATGTGACTTTTTTGTCAGACTCGGCTGCGTCTCACCTGTCAAAACAGTGACTCGCCGAAAAATGTGTCATATTTACACCTTATAAAATAATATACTATTTCTAGTAGAACTAAAGTTAGTTTGGTGCCAACACTAATTTACCCAACGCATTTCTAAATTTCTAACACTTTTCTTGTGGAAAAAAATTAAAATTGAGATCAATGAACATTCTCGTAATTTTATATAGTAAATAAAGAAAGAGGAAAAACTGTTTAATGATAATCATTAATACTTTTATGAGTTTTTAATAAATGGATAATTATACATCAATTATCCCACAGTTGTTTTATTTCTCAGAACGAGATTAAATATAACTGCATTAAAAACATCAAAGTTCTTTTTAACTTCCATTTACTTTCCATTTTTGGTTTTATTAGTATAAGACCATTTTGGTGTATCTCTAAATGCGCGTCGCTAATGTCGTACGCTATTGGGATAATAATTAAACTGTCTGGTTCCACTTATTCTTTTTTTTTGTGCGCGAATGTGAGTGTGTGCGCGCAATAAGATTTAAGAGAAAAAAATTATAGTTATTTGCAATTAAATAGAATTACAAAAGTTAAACGAGTTTTACAGTTTTAAAAAGTGCACGTCTCATGTCTAAATTAGTTAACGTTACGCGCTTGTATGTACCTTCTAGTTACAATTAGCAACGTCGAAAAGAATTTATTGGGTAATTAAGTTAAAAGCAATTATGACAACGTCAGGTGTTTTCTCGGTAATCGTTAAAGTAATTAGAAAACCCACCAAAGATGTGTACAAACACATATAATATATTTGAGGTATATAAAGTGTAGACGTGGTTTAAGAGGTAAGAACAAGATTAGCTTGCGAGCTCAAGACACGTACCGGTCATTTTGTACTATGTGTACTTTGTAAGATAAGAAATCTTGTCCACACTCAACACACATCATTATTGGGAAGGAAAACCGACCCCCATCTTTATCAACCACAACCTCCTAATTCTTCTTTAAACCAAGACGCCGATAAATAACGCTGCGACAAATTTGATAAACATTACAATTTTAAGTTTGGCCAAGTTCCCAATCTTATCGCGGTTATGAACATGAAATTCGCTTTGCCAAATGCTCTTTTGCTATTATTCTAAAGCTTCCTTTTGGCTCCAAATATTAACGATTATTGCTCTCATTTTGTTCAAGCTAATGGTGTATAATAAGATTGTTAATGCATTCTAGAAGTTTGAAATTGCTCGTTATGTCCATTACTGGGAATACAAGCACAAACTCAAGTTTACATGGATGCAAACTTGTTTCTAATAATAAAATTAACTTAGTGCACTGTTTTACATATTGTTTAAACTTTTAAATTCTAAGTTAACTGTATTCGATTAATGGTCAATATTATGTTTACTTTGTCCCATTTTGTGGTTTTTCCCTTATAACTTGGTCGGTAATTATTATTATCAAAATTTCAAAAAGGCAAAGTGGAGCCAAAATATAGGACTTTTGACCTAACCTAGTCTATTTTTAAAATTTTTTCAAAATTGCCCACCTTTAAGGGGCCAAAGTAGGTCAAAATTTTTAAATGAATTTTCTCAAAAGTTCCTCTTCCATATTTTTTATTTTTTTGGTATGTTACAGACAACGTAATTCTCTATCGAACTCTAAATTTTTATCATAATCGCTCGAGCGGAGTCGGAGTTATGATTTTTTGAATGTCTAAACTTCAAAAATCTCTAATTTCTTTTGTAATAAAACTGAAAACCTTTTTAGTTTATTTTTGACGCCAGATTCGTCAGTTTTTCCCCTGACTGGTATTTTTATCTCTACAATAGAGATCCGTTGTGTCCAATAAAAATTCCTCTACTATGTGCCTTTTTTATTAAAGTCTTTTTAGTCCTCCTACCCAGGGTCGACCACGGAGACTTTACCCAAAATACATAATCCGGCGGAAAATTTTCAAATTTCCTCCCCCATTTTCTGTCCGATTTTTTTTTTCATTTTTCGCCTTTCCCGACTGCGCTAATGCAAGTTGGAGGCGCCCTATGGATGCCCCGATATATTCCCGGGGCTTACCAAACGAAATCGGCTCCTCGCCATCTAAGAACGGAAGGGACGTCGTGGGCCTTCCGGTTCTCCAGATATCTCCAAATAGTCACTTAAAATGAATTGTTTTTGGAAAATCGCACCGCCCTCTGTATGGAAGTCGTAAAAAATATCTCGCAAAATGGGTCGTAGGGGAAGGTGCGATGTAACTTTGGAGCCCAGTCCGAAAGTCTTCGATGCTATAGAAAAAGTGCCACACCTTTAGGGGTTATTTCTCATTCCCCGCTCACTCGACCCATTAAGGGTCTTCACCCCACGATCACCAGGTTCTGAGTCACTAGAATAGCGCATTGCAGTAACTAGTGGCAAAGATCTGTCCGGTCCTATGTCATTTTCCCATTCCCGTTGCAAATGGACTAGTTTCAGGATTATCCCTGACAAGGCCTCGCCTGCTGGTTGCAACTTCTTCGCATCAGTTTCAGGGACCTTTCTCGAAACAACACTACAATTTTCTTAACAAGGTGGCTGAGATGCGTCTGAGAAAGTTTTAGAGGTTAGGACTTGATCTAGAGTCGCTTTTTTCTCTAATAGGGCACCAACCATTGGCCATAATCGCTGAACGTTCGTGAACCGAAGCCATCCTCGTATAGCGGAAGATCTTGGACCAAAACGAAAGCGGTTGGACTGATATGTCTGGAACTACCCGTCAACTCTCACGAACGTATGCTGTACCTTACATGCTTTAGTTCTGGGATCTAAGCGGGCGGGTAGGAGCAACCGATTCAGGCGTAAATCCTCTTAGCCGAGCTCATTTGATATTCGCCAGATAATTAACACTTCCTCGCAAGTTTTTAGATGTGTGGAGGATGATGGTGTTACCTTAACTGTTATTTCCATAGAAAGTAACAATGAGGCTTCGAAGAGCGGTGGGCTTAGACGGAAGGCAGAGCGGACCATCGCCTTCGCTGAGAAGCCCAAAAAGTGCGGCGTTCAGGGGCTAGAGACGCTCGATCCGGAATTTGAATTCGGTGGTAAAAAAAGATTTTTGGCCTACGCCGAAATTCCGAGGATTCTTTACACTCGATATCCGCCGAAGAGATCGGTCCCGACTTTTGTCCCAACAATGGTCGAAGGTCGAAGGGCGTCCCAACAGCTCTCGCAATTTTTACCTATTGCTTACTTTTTGCTGTGCGATATTTCAAAATCCAAAGACGATTTTTGGTAAATTTAGGACGGCCGCTGCGGGGCCTTTTTGTGAGATTTTTCAAAACTAAGACCGGAGCGTTTATGGGACAACCCTAGCGTACCAAAATCCAAATTTTTGCGTCAGTCGGCAAATTTCGATTTTTTTGGCCAACGAAGACCTATAAAAAAATTTGCGTCGTTTCGATCGGTTCGAAACTTGAGGAGGGGATACCTCAAAGCTTATCTTTAATAACTGTAAATTTTGAGCTCTTGCGTTTAAATGATAGTAAAGATTGAAATTTTTACCTAAAAAGTGAAAATTTGACTTCATAGAATCATAAATAGTCGGCACTTCGTGTCTCCTTTAAATTTTTTTAAGAACACCCTGTATATTGTTAAATATTAATATAGTAAATTAGCTTTCTGAGGATATTAATTTAAATTTTAATTAATAAAAGTACAAAATTACAAGATTTGACGTGCAGGAAAAACTTCCTCGTATGGCCACATCCGTTGCTTTTTGTTTTTTCTAGTTTAAGGTTGGTATTTAAAATTATTTGTTACTATACATTTTTGGACACCGATAATAGCCGAGAAGTGGAAATGGATTTTCCGAAGAAGGATTAGCTAAAAGGCCCCTAACTTGTGCGCCAAATGGAAGACCAAACTTAGGCTTGCTTGGTTTTTCTTCAGTAGCAAACGTTTGCTAATGATTGGTGTATAGAATTCATCTTTGGGCCAGCTCTTCCCGAGCTTACGAGTCTTCCCTTCTTGAACAAGCTTTCCTGTTTATTGTTTATAGTATTTTCACTAAAATCAAAACTTTTTTAAGTAAACGGAACAAAATGTTAGCAAAAAGTTGAAAAAATTTTCCTGGCACTTGTTGATCAAAATCGATAAAAAAATAGGAAATTGCATTAAACTGTATAATGAAATAACAAAATCAAATAATTATTAATTGGTTTGTTTAAAATACAAAGTTTAAATAATTATTTGAAAATGATTTTATGCGTTATAGAGGGAGATAATATTTAAAGTGGGTGTAGTACATTATACTACGAGAGAGAGAGATCGTGGGTGAACATCCCGTGGTGTTTATATGTCTAATTACATCCGCAAACTAATGTGAATACTTGGGTTCTTGGGTCGCGGTTGTTCCCTGCAGTGAAAATTTATTTCGTTATGATACAATGTATTTATATTTATATGCGTGCTCGACGTTCTCTAAACCGATAATTTAAACTAATTAATCGACTTGCAAGTTGTGATTTATGTACTTGTTTCAATACGAGTATTTGCTTTTCTGACAACTATAAGATTGATGCTACTTACCTAAATAGTTCAACAACTATCTTTGTAAACAGTTATTATTATTTGTATATCGAATACAAATAGAGCAAAATCGATTAACTATACAAAGCGATACAACAAGCGGTACAAGCAAACAGGACCGTATTTGGCTTCCGAGGCGATCACACAGAGTGCTTTAATTGTTTGTTGTTTGCTTTTGTTATTAAAAGTTGACGGGATGGGTAAACAGACAGACGAACATGCATATTTTTTTCTATTTCGCTACGTAAATGCACTCCTTAACTCGTCTTTTAGAAAACTCGCCGCTAGCTGCTCTTTTTCTAAATTTGGGCTCGTACATTAACAAGGTGTCTTATGAAACTTGACCTTTAATATACTATTGAATAAAACAACGGACATACGAACGGGTGGACGAGCAGATAATTTAAAATGACGGTTTGTAACGAATGGGTGGGAAAGTTGATATATAGACATTCCCCCCGTAACCGTTAGCGACTTTAATATCCGGTTGATATCACTAATAGTCATAGTTTTTAATAGGGTAAGGTTCAAAGAAGGCAATGACATATTTATATGTAGAAAATAAGGGCCTAATTAGTGAGAAAAGTTGAATTGAACTTTACGTTTACACAAAATCTTTTGTTTCTTTTTAATTAGACCAAGTTCAATTGGACTTTTCTCACTATTTCCCTCTTTTTTCCCATATACAAATATGTCATTGCCTTCTTTGAACCTTACCCCATTAGGAATTACGACTATTAGTGACATCAATTGGATATTAAAATCGCTAACTGTTACGAGCGGAATGTCTAAATATCAACTTTTTCACCCATTTGTTTGAAACATTTAACGAAGCAATAAATTTAGTTGAGCCGGTCCTGTAAATAAGTAAATAAAATTAAAGTAAATTAAATTTAAATTGCAAATGTTTTTGAATAATAATTAAATTTTGGTGTTTTGTTTCTATCCTAAATTCTATCAATCAAGTTGTGTGGTGATTTGTAATTGCTTTCCTGGCCGCCAATTAACTATTGCAATATCGACTTTTCGGAGATGTCGTAAGTATACGTCTGCACAATTTCCTACGCATCTAACAAGGCTATTCTATTTTTCCATCCTAGAAGATTTAACCGAGATAAAGTAAATTGAATTTTTCATTTCGACCGCTTCTGGGAAAGAACGCGTGTATGTATAGAGGAAGCGGATCGTACGACTTGAACTAAATGAAGTTTGTTATAGTTTCTCGTAGAAATTTAATTTGAGTTTAGTCGCTGTAAAACGTAAAGAGTAGACAAAAATTTGTTACCGAATTTGTTTCTTTTTTTCCCTCCTCCAAACTCCAAAACTCCATAGAGCGCCCACAGCCTATTGACTTATTTATTTTTTAAGCTTTTTTTAAAAAAGAGTGTCGGGGATGGTGATTTGAAAAAAATCAAAGTTTTTTGATTCTATGCTGTCGCATAAACATAAATGTACTTTATTGCCGCTTTTATGAACAACCCTCTGCAGTCAAATTTAATTTAAAATGTCTCATAAAAATTGGCCTATATAAAAATTCTGGATTCATTTTGTTAGCAGGGCTTTTCGGTATATAGATACAACGATTTTTAATTAATTTTATTAAACTAACATCTGCAAACATAACATTGTTTGGAATTAAAAACGTTACCCATCAAATTTATATTAAAAAAATTTACAAAAATATTTTCAACAATGTTGAATTTTAATGGATAAATAATTGATTTCATTATAAATCCATAATTTTATACGTAAAGTAAATAAAATTCCATTAGTTAAATAAAAACCTGATAAATCTTACCTCTGTTTTTATTATTGAATAAAATTATTTATATTTAAACGGTTCAACATTCCGCTTTCTAAAATTGTCCACACGCAAAAGAGTGGACAGGTCCCGTTTTGGGGGTTTTCACTTATATCTCGAAAAAGGTAGGTCTTAGGGAAAAATCTAATCTTAATAAAGTTGAAGTTTATCAAATTTTGCACAAGATTGCTTCTATACATTTTTTCTCTTTTTCCCATAGTTTTCGAGATATCTGTCCGCAAAAACCACAAAAATTACCAGCTAAAAATAAAATGGTGAAGGAAATTTAATGCCCTACAACTTCTTATTTGAAAACTTTTACTGTAAAAATTTGGGGGGAGTGGCTTAGCTGCATCTGTTTGCTGAACCTGCACGACCACCACACCTGGAAACTTTCTATGCCAATCGTCCACTAGACCCCCAGACCTCTTCGTGCAGAGAGAGATCATTGAACCTACTGACAAGACGGTTGGCTTCCTTCGACTTCTCTCTGAAACCCAAAAAAGACCTCAAAGTAAGACCAGTAGATCTAGCGGACAGGGACGGTAGTTGCATGTCTCTCCAGATCACCAGACTTCTTCTTGAGACCTAAACAGACCTCAAAATAAGACCTCACCAGAGCTTGAAGGAAACAAGCCATGGACACTTCTCCCTCTAGATCATCAGACCTCTCTTTGCTGAGAGACCACTAGTCCTAGGGTTCGAGTAATTGACTCACGGGTTTGCCGAAGGCAAAGCAAAAAATTAATTTATTAAATTTAATTAATTTAATACGTGATAAAATAAAGTCATGAATTAAATTAATTAATTCAACATAGAACAAAATTACGCAGGGCAGGCGAATTAACACGAACTGAGCGCCACCACCATAGTGAAACGAGAAGTCCCTTATCAAAACGGAGTAGGAGCTTATATGGAAAAACAAACGACCAACTCGGATTGACTCGACAACCTGCATCGTTACAAGGGTGTTCGGATGACTCCATGTCTAGCGTACATTGGCTTGTGCGTTTCTTCGTATACCTGCTTATCTGCCTATTAGCTCATCTGCTTATCTATTTGCCTGTTTTCTTGATAAATAGGTAAAAATTGGTCGTTAGATATTCGGACAACCAGCCAATAGTGAAATAGATCGATGACAGTTAGATAGTCGTGCAGACAGCTATAATGTTCGTTTGTCCGTTTAAAACTCTTCCATCAGAATATTTTAGTAGAGCCATCCCGTCTGCAAGCATCATATGTGACTATCGGCTTCATATGTAGTCTTCTGTCTATCCATCTGTCTGCCTAATAGGGCCATTTGATATGGACTAAGTATCATACTAACTGTTACTAACTGAATCAACTCAAGGAGCAAAAGCACGGGAATCTAAGTTTAACGTAGTCAGTAGAAATTTTTATGCATGACCGTGCACGACGTTAAAGCTTAGATTCCCGTACTTTTGCTCCTTGAGTAGATTCAGTTACTAACAGTATGATATTTAGTCGATGTCAAATAGCCCTTAGTCACTAACCCATTTATATGACCTTTTGCAACTTTTGGCTATTTTAATTTTTTTCAAATCCAAAAATTGGTAATCTTGTGCTTGGTGGGTGTTAATGGGTTAAATTGTAGATTTGTTGAATTTTTTGTAATAAGTTTGGGGCTGTTAATTTTGACTTTTCCACCTAGTCCTTTTTAGTTGTAAATTACAATAACTATTTCGTACAAATTCAAACAACAAATTAACTTTGCAGTAAATTCTGAAAGCGACTAAATTGTGACAGTTTGTCGTTTGAATGTATAAAGCTTAACTAATTAGAGTAATTAGCTAATTAAATTTTAGTTGAAATTATGTATATTTATATAAACGACGGTGTATAAGAGTTGAACTTTGCTTTTATTTAATTTTCCCACACACATAGACAAATAGTAAACGTAGAGGAGTTGAGAAAGTTTCGCCTAAGTATTAAATTTGAATTAAAATTTTGTGTACCTTGAACAAAATAATATATAGAATATGCAATTTTCAGAACTCAATTTTTTACAAAGGGAGTCCCTGCAGATGTGTTCAGAGTCTTATTAAAAAGAGAGCCTGAAAAGTAATTCGAAGTTGTAATTGAAATGGTGAGAGTATAATAATTGTGTCCCAGCTTGGAATTGGTTCAATTTCAGTACTTTATATAATATATAATATATATAGAGAGAGAAAATATATATAGTATACACGCATACAAGGATTTAATTAGGAAATTTAATTGACTTTTATTGAAACTGAGATACAATGCTTCGTAATAGATTTTCGTGAGCTCACATTGCAGTTAAAATTAATTACATTTGCTGCTTAAAAGTAATTTATCTTTATCTTCACTACAAGTTTATGTAAAAGTTGTACAATAATCGCTTAAAATTTCTTAATTAAATGACTTTTTCACTTAAGCAAAAAAAAGTAAAAAACTCATTTAAATACAGGACGAAAAAGTTTATTTTAAATTGGATAAACAATTAATTTAAGATAATTTTATGTATTACTTGTTCTATTAAATTTCAAAATAGAACAATTGAAAATGTTAACGATATATCGTACTATGGCGTACGTTAAAAATCGAAGACACACGCACAGGTTTTTAATCCCAATCCCATTTCCAAAAATATCAAAAGTTTTTTGGAACACCCTGATACCATGATGGTACATATAACCAAAGAATCCATATGTTGGCTTTCGGTTAAACCGTAAATTACAAAAATATAAAAGTTTTTAGAAACACCCTGTATATTTTTAAATAATTTGAAAGCTCGTACAATTAGCTGTTACATGATACCAAACAATTCATATGTTGGCTTCCGGTTTCACAGGAAATGGAAACAACTTTCTTAATTTAAATAGAACACGCTGTATATTTTTCAGTAATTTGCAAACTGGTAAAATTAGCTTTCCGATGATAGCAAACAATAAACAAAATTATTGTTTTAGTCAGTTTTTACACAAAAACACCCTGTATATTTTTGCACATTTAGTACCTACATTTTATCAAAAATTCAAATCTGTAAAAATATATAGGGTGTTCCATTTGAAAAAGTGGAGCAAAATTACATTTCGCGTAAAGTGATCACTCTGTACAGTGTACAGCATTAAATTTTTTAAAACAATTTATTATCAGTTCACTATTTATTTGCGCTATGGTTGGCCATGTTAGGGTGACAGATTCCACCCGGTATAAATTAGAAAAAAATCAGTTAGGTTAAGTATTGTAGAGTAGCGGCTTTTATTCAATTGTGTTAATAGTTGGTCTTTCAATGATCTGTCAAGAGCTGTCAGTCAACTTAATAGGGACTTTTTATTTTGGCAAACTAAAAAACAAAAGTTCATGGCCAACCATAGCGCAAATAAATAGTAAACGGATTATACGTATTTTATAAGTCGACTATTACCAAAAGTGGGTGGTACAAACACATTTAATAAATCCTGATTACAGCCCTGGCATCATGGCTCTATAGTCTACACTCTACAGTTGACTCTGTTTCAGCATTAAAGTGACAATATCTCCAGAACAGTTAGCGATAGGTACATAAAAGTCCCAAGCTTTTTGATTCTAAATCCCGGGGGAATCCGAATATGTAAAAATATACAGTGTCTACACAATAAAAAACACAGGGATCATCGGAAATGCGCACTAAGGCCCGAAAGAGATAGAGATATAAATAAAGGAGATGGAGAGAGTGGAGGAAGTAGGATAGGGATTAGTTTAGAGAAATAGGGAAGTAGGATAGGGATTGGTTCGAGGAGTGGGGTGGGTGGCGTGGCTCTGTCACCATAATTCCCAAGAGTCAAATGTTAATCTGTCATCATAGTTACCATGTGTCATCGGAAATGCGCTGTGAGGTCTGAAAGAGACAGAAATATAAAAAAAGGAGATAGAGAAATGGGGAGAGGGGGAGTAGGATAAGGATTGGTTTAGAAAAATGGGGTGTGGTCTGTCATCATAATTACCAAGTGTCAAATGTCAATCTGTTACCATAGTTACTATATGTCAATGTCGTCATCTGAAACCATATGTCAATATCAGAGGGGAGTTCATCTGTCACCCAATATATGTCAATGTTACCTATCACTATATGGCATTTCATATTTCAAGTGGAGATATCTATTGTTTCATCTGTCAACTCACCTGTCATCCCATATGTCGTTTCAGAGATTGGTTTAGAGACATTGGGATTGGGGGTAATCTCTCTCCATAGTTACTGTATGTCAAATGTTGATATATCACTATGGAGGGGGGGATTATCTGTTACGCCATGTCATTTCAGAGATTGCTTTAGAGAGACAATATTATCTCTCATTTCATATCTCAAGTGGAGTTATCTATCGTTCCATCTGTCAACCCATCTGTTATTCTATGTCATTTAAGAAATTGGTTTAGAAAGACAATTTTATGTGTCATTTCATATGTCAAGTGGAGTTATCTATCATTTCATCTGTCAACTCATCGGTCATCCCATATGTCGTTTCAGAGATTGGTTTAGAGAGATGGGGATTGGGGGTAATCTCTCTCCATAGCTACTATATGTCAAATGTTGATATATCACTATGGAGGGGGGGATTATCTGTTACGCCATGTCAATTCAGAGATTGGTTTAGAGAGACAATTTTATCTGTCATTTCATAGCTCAAGTGGAGTTATCTATCGTTCCATTTGTCAACCCATCTGTTATTCTATGTCATTTCAGAAATTGGTTTAGAGAGACAATTTTATGTGTCATTTCATGTGTTTAGTGGAGTTATCTATCATTTCATCTGTCAACTCGCCTGTCATTTCAGAAATTGGTTTAGGCAGATGGGGATTGGGCTCGATAGTTACTATACGTCAAATGTTAATATGTCACTATAGGGGGGAGGTCATATGTCATCCCATATACAATTTCAGAGATTGGTTTAGAGAGACAATTTTATCTCTCATTCATATCTCAAGTGGAGTTATCTATCATTCCATCTGTCAACTAAATTGTCATCCCATATCATTTCAGAAATTGGTTTAGAGAGACAATTTTATCTGTCAATTCATATATGTCAAGTAGAGTTATCTATAATTCCATCATCAACTCATCGGTCATCCCATATGTCATTTCAGAAATTGGTTTAGAGAGATTTTTTATGTCAGTTATTTCATATGTCAAGTGGAGTTATCTATCGTTTCATCTGTCAACCCACCTGTCATCCCCTATGTCATTTCAGAGATTGGTTTAGAGACTTGGGGATTTGGGGTAGTCTGTCTCTATTGTTGTTATATATCAAATGTTAATATACCACTATAGGGAGGGGGGATCATGTATAATGCCATATATCATTTCTTCTGTCATTTCATGTCAGGAGAGTCATCTTATCGCATCTGTCAATCTATCTGTCAACCCATCTGTCAACCTATCGGTCAACCCATTTGTCATCTCATATGTCATTTCATCTGTGATTCTATCCGTTATATCACCTGTCATGCCATCTTTCATTCTCTCTGCAGACCTTCTTTTAGTCGGTCTATCTGCTAAATTTGCATTCGTGCGCCAAAATGCTATCTTGTAACGCATTTATTATGACAGAAGAGAATGACAGTTAGATGACAGAAATGTCATTCCAATCCCATACATCATTTCAGAGATTAATTTAAAGAGATGGAGATTGAGGTAATCTGTCTCCATAGTTGCTAAATGCCAAATGTTAATATGTTACTATAAAGGGGGGTGGGAGTTATCTATCATGTCATATGTCATTTTATCTGTCATCTCATATGTCAAGGAAGTCATCTCATCCCATCTATCAATACATCTGTCAACCCTTGTGTCAACCCATCAGTCTTTTAATATGTCATTTTATCTGTCATAATATTTGTCATGCCACCTTTCATCCTATCTGCAGACCTCCTTTCAGTCGGTCTGCAAAATTTGCATTCGTGCGTTAAAATGCTATCTGGTGACACAATATTATGACAGAAGTGATTGACATATGATGTTCGTAGATAAAAGAGGCAGAAACAGACAGACAGAAGGTAGCGCGCGTGTTTGTGATCTAGTTCTATTAAAAAAGCACAAGTTTTGATTGACATTCTTTTGTGAATCGCTCTGTATGTACAGTCAACCTCACAATTAATGGCCTCACAATTAATATAAATACTTAAATTGAGGGGTAGCTTTATTTTGCCAACAAGTAGTAAATCAACAACCTCCCCTTCTGCCCTTTTGTCGCTGTTGGCTAATAACCACCCTGGCACATAGTCAGGGTGGCCAATAATTGTGAGGCTGACTGTACATAAATATTTTTAATATGTAGGCTCACTAATCATGTATTATCACGTCAAAATGGGTTTGATATTTCGAATAGTTCAAGAGCAATCTCCCGTCCATACAACAAGCATCCACCCTGTATGTAAAAAAAGATAAAACTTACGTTGTTTGGTAAAATAATTGAAAAAGGGGTTTTTAGTGAAAAATAAAGACAAACAAAAGTAGATATAAGTTTTGTTTGTAAAAAGTTAAATGTTAAAAGATGAAGAGGAGAACAAAGTGCACAAGTAACTCAAAAGGCTTTAAGTATTGTTGCGTACTTTTAATAAAGTATGGTAAAATCCAATGTCTATTAAAATTCTTGATTAAAAAAGTAATGAATCCCAAGCAACGGTGTGGTAAATTAGGGCGAAGAAACAAAATTATAATAGAAATTGAAATTAGAAGAGCGAGAAGTAAACGTAGGAAAAAAGGATAAAAAAAGAATTTAGTGGAATGAGAGGCACTCAAATGCTTTTAGAGCGAATGAGTTTTGGCCGTAGTCAATGCAGTGTTGTATGTGGAGGCCGCCAATGGTAACTAATGGGGACTAAGTGGGACGCTCTTTCCGTAGATTGCTTCTGCAGCGGCTAAATATTTCATGCGGCCGCGGCCGCGACAAGGACGATGTGATCGATCTCAGTATTGGAATGGCCGGCGATCAGATACACAGCGCCAGACTTTATTTAATTTACTCCGAGTGACGTATGAGCTTTAGCTGAAATGAGTTCTGAACGCCGATGGTATTAACTGCGAGCTTCTCACATAAATTGGTTCGGGGTTTCCGCAGTCACCGGCGTCTCACTTTAAATAATTAAATGTCAAAGTGGTGTAATCTCATAATGAACAGAGCCTAGACGATGTTTTAGGATCTGTTTGGAGACGTGTCGAGCGTCTGCAGTAGATTAGCAGCTGATCCCTCTTGACAAATGCTATATTTTCAAATTTACTTTCAACGTTATATTCGATATTCCATCAACCTTTTTTTTTTCATTGTCATTAATTTATTTAATTTAACCGATAATCGTTAGATTTTTCTTGACCAAAACTCACATTTAAGTAAATTAGTAGATTTAGTTTTGAACAAACCTTTCAATTCCTATAGCGCGCGGTGCCTATTTACAAATTCAATTAAACTTCTGAAAGGTAAAAGGCATTCAATAAGACTTAAAATGGAAAACGTATAAGCTATATGGCGATTTAAGTTATACATTCGACTCAATGCCTTTTCTTGTACATTTTTCATTCCCCCTTTTTTTAAGCAACAACCACTTTACGTAAATCAATAACATTAATAACAGTTGCATTTGTCAAACGCTCTCATTTATTATAAATCGCCTTAAATTTCCTTCTAAAATTACTAAATAATGCAAGCATATTATTACATAACTTACTTAGTTAAGGGTACCAACCCTTTTAACCTACTGACTATACCAACAGCCATTAGCTATTGCAGTACTGCATTTCGATGTTAAACCCGCTACTCAATCCATTAATGGCTAGTAATGGAGGTCTCCCGTTTTACAGATACAAGCAATTTCGATGCCATTCCTCTCAATTACAGCAGATTAACTGGCGGTGGAATGCTTGAACGAATGTAACTCAGACGTATTTAGAATGATTTATAATAAAACATGTAAGGAACTTTAAATTTGTTCAAATTAACCCTTTAAAGCTTTTTAAATTTATTAAAAATTTAAAACCATTACTTTCAAAAACCAAATTTAAAGCTTCGTCCACACTCGCCACTTGTTTACAAATCGCTCTTTTCATAAGATGAGCTTCCTAACTAGCTGTAATGGATTTATGGTTTAATTTTAGAATTGAGTAGATATGAATAAGTCGTGGTAATACCAAAAATATCAAAAATACACTAACGAGTCAGATTTAGTCAGAAAATACTTTTTCTTGTCTCTGTTCTTGGAGGAAGTGAAAAAGCTCATTTTCGGTCAACTTTTAGGCAACGAATCTTGTAATTCTTAATACAGTCACATTTAGTCAGAAAATATTATTCGATACGGTTCCTTGAAGAAATGAAATTTTTAAAAAATTATTTTTCCTTGTTCCTCCAGAGAGCGTTTCCACCATAAGACTGTAAGGAAGAAATTTTACAAAAAGTCAAAATCTATATTCCAATTTCACTATTATAGAGAGTGACTCATTCCTAATATGTGTTCACAAAATTTAGCTAACTATAGCGCGGCTTCTATTGAGATAAATGCAGAAAACACGTGCAAATACGTTAATAGAATAACGTACTTTACTATAATTTGACAGAAGCTGACAGAAGCTTAGTAGTAGAAGTGGATCCGAGTACGAACGATTGTTCATAATGATGTACCGAAAAATCTCGATGTAATCTAGTCTTCATTCTATAAATGACACAACTGTCTACATTTGTGAACAAATAGTATAGAACAGAAACTTTGACATGAGCACTACAAACTCTCAATACCGTCAACTTTGTTTAAAACTTTAATTTTTTATAATCCCTGTTCCTCCAGGGAGTATTAAAGCTCTTCCACCATGGGACTGTAGGCAAGAAATTTTTCACAAAAATCAAAATATAGAACAGAAACTTTGGCTTGAGTACTACGAGCTCTCAATAACGTCAGATTAGTTAAAAATCATTTTTTATAATCCCTGTTCCTTCAGGGATCATGAAAGCTCTTCCACCATGGGACTGTAGGCAAATAATTTCCAAAAAAAATCAAAATCAAGAATAAAAACCCTGAATTGAGCATTACAAGCTTTCAATACCGTCAGAGTTGTTAAATACTATTTTTTATAATCCCTGTTCCTCCAGGGAGTATGAAAGCTCTTCCTTTATAGGACTGTAGGAAAGAAATTTTCCAGAAGGCAAATACAAGAACAGAAAAATTGGCTTGAGCACTACAAGCCCTCAATACCGTCAGATTAGTTAAAAATCATTTTTTATAATCCCTGTTCCTCTAGGGATCATGAAAGCTCTTCCACCATGAAACTGTAAGCAAGAAATTTTTCAAACAAATCAAAATATAGAACAGAAATTTTGGCTTGAGCACAACAAGCCCTCAATACCGTCAGATTAGTTAAAAATCATTTTTTATAATCCCTGTTTCTCCAGGGATCATGAAAGCTCTTTTCCCCCATGAAGCGGTAAGCAAGAAATTTTTCAAATAAATCAAAATATAGAACATAAATTTTGACTTGAGCACAACAAGCCCTCAATACCGTCAGATTAGTTAGAAATCATTTTTTATAAACCCTGTTCCTCCAGGGAGTATGAAAGCTCGTCCACCATGAAACTATAGGCAAGAAATTTTTTAAACAAATCAATCTATGGAACAGAAACTTTGGCTTGAGCACTACAAGCCCTCAATACTGTCAGATATGTTAAAAATTATTTATTATAATCCCTGTTCCTCCAGGGAGAATGAAAAGCTCTCCCACCATGGGAACGTAGACAAGAAATTTTCAAAAATTTGTGACAATACCTTCAGATTAGTTAAAAATTATTTTTTATAATCCCCGTTCCTCCAGGGAGTATGAAACCTCTTCCTTTATAGAACTGTAGGAAAGTAATTTTCCAAGAAGGCAAATACAAGAACGGAAAAATTGGCTTGAGCACTACAAGCCCTCAATACCGTCAGATTAGTTAAAAATCATTTTTTATAATCCTTGTTCCTCCAGGGATCATGAAAGCTCTTCCACCATGAAACTGTAAGCAAGAAATTTTTCAAACAAATCAAAAAATGGAACAGAAATTTAGGCTTGAGCACTACAAGCCCTCAATACCGTCAGATTAGTTAAAAATCATTTTTTAAAATCCCTGTTCCTCCAGGGATTATGAAAGCTCTTACACCATGAAACTGTAAGCAAGAAATTTTTCAAACAAATCAAAATATAGAACAGAAATTTTGGCTTGAGCACAACAAGCCCTCAATACCGTCAGATTAGTTAAAAAATTTTCAAAGAAATCAAAATATAGAACAGAAACTTTGACTTGAGCACTACAAGCCCTTATCAGATTTGTTAATAATTATTTTTTATAATTCTCGTTCCTCCAGGAAGTATGAAAGCTCTTCCACCATGGTTTTGTAGGAAAGAAATTTACCAAACTATCAAAATTCTGAAAAAAAACGTTGGCTTGAGCACTACAGGTCCTAAATACCGTCAGATTTGTTTAAAAATTATTTTTTATAGTCCCTGTTCCTCCAGAGAGTATGAAAGGTCTTTCCACCATAGAAATTAGGAAAAAATTTTCAAAAAAAACAAAATCTAGGACAGAAACTTTGACGTGAGTACTTACACAAGCCCCCAATACCGTCAGACTTATTAAAAAAATATTTTTATAGTTTTTGTTCCTCCAGGCAGTGTGAAACCTCTTCTAGCATGGGACTGTAGGCTATAAGTTTTCCAAATAAAAACAAAATCGAGGACAGAAACTTCGGCTTCATAACGTTAGATTTTGTTAAAAATAATGTTGGTTTTCCCCGTTCCTCTAGGGAGTATGAAACCTCTTTCCCCACGAGATTGTAGGAAGGAATCACCCGAAAATGTTAAATGGTTTCCAATCATAAAATATGGAAAATCGCATCTAGCCTAGTTCACACTGTTTTCCACTTTTCTCCTATTCGCCGAGCGATAGAGTTTCTCGGCATAGTGAAGATACGTCTTCAGCTTCGAACTGTTTCGATGTTCTTTAAAAATTTTCATAAATTGCGTCATGAGAAAATTGCCTTTTTTTTCGAATGTAGGACTTCTTAAAAAGCGAACTAGCCGCTCTAGTTTTTTACCTTTTAGACTTTTTAAGAGATTCTTCGCAAACTTGAGAGGTTAATTCAAATTTCTCTTTTTATTATTTTGATTTATGAAATCCCACAAGAAATTCTTTTAAATGTCCAATATTTTGAACTACAGAGGGAGAGAGAGTTGGCTTTTCATATTATCATGATTTACAATTCATTTTGAATATTAAAAGTGCGGGGAATCACAGAAGAAAACAAAGTAATTTAAAATGTAATTTAATCAAAAAAAAGGTCGGGGATGGTTTTTACGAATTTTATTATTTAGTTACGCAAAAATATAAAATATAAAGGTCAATACACACTTGCGAAAACAATTTTATTCATAGCTTTCGTGAATATTTCTCCTCAAAAAGTTCACATATCTAAAGTACCATAAAGAACTTTTTTGATTACTTTACAGACACCTTATTTATGAAACTTTGCAATATAAAAGTATTATAACTTTTTTTTAAGAAGTAAAAACGTTGCAATTTGAAATATGTATATTATTATTTTTTTTCCTTTACAATATTTTTGATGGAATTCATTAAAAACCGTAATGTATGTAATATACGTCTTTACGTTACGTGACGTAGCCCGAGTCGACTTCGGGGTTATACAAAGTAATCACAAACTTTTATCTAACATCAGGGCAGGAGACGCGAGATCAATTTCATTTCTTAATATTATATAGGGATCGTGACCGACCGAAGAACGGGCGAAATACCCTATTGCCGGGAACTGACGTTATTAAATCCGAAATGAAAAATTGGATAGTTTAAAATTGGATGGCTGCATATAACTGTTGAAAGAATTATGTACTTAACTCGTTTATGGCGTCTTCTACTTCCAATAGATCCTATCTATAAGATTAATTCAGTTTTTCTTTTACATTAAACAATTTAATTTTCTTTCCAAACAATATCAGTTTTATTAAATTGGTTATTGACACTTTGTTTCATTATTTTTTTTACAATTTTTTGCTACGTTCACAACTCTTAACTAATCATTTTTTTCTACAATCTCTTTATTTTTTTCTAACTTATTACCTCTTAAGGATTTTTCGTTCTCGAGAAAATTTTCCATTTCTTTTTACTTATTTCTTTACGAATCCGTAATGTGGTGGACCTTTTATCTAATATCCAAGATGCAACATGTGATTTTAGAATGGTTAAGATGGGACTCTACTTTAAATGGAACATATCCGTTATTGTTTTTCGCTCCAGAGATTCATCATTCTCTCTCTCTCTCTCTCTCTCCACGTGTTCGTCATTCTTCCCGCTCTCTCGTACGTTTGTCTATACGTTCTTTCACAAGCCTATTTGCCAAACCTCCCACATATCTATTTCTTGGTCAGTGCGTTCGTATTTTGCCTTCCTATCAGGCTTCTGGATTGTAAACTATGACAGCCTTCCATGACTCATCAGTTCTCCAGTAACTTTTCCTGTATGACGAAGTCCAGCATCTTAATCAGAGGCTTTGGAGCTTACTTGATGGTTTATTAAAGATATAAATCAAAAGTCAGCCATCCAGTCAGAGCTGGAGAGCTACTTGAACGTTTAGAGCAGAGTTCTCGTTCTCAGGGAGAAAAAAATGAAAATTCCAAATTTTTCGTTCGATTTTTCATGAGTAATAAAAACGAGTAGCACGAAAAGCACATACTTAAGATGATAAAGTAATTAAATTTCCATTTTGTTGGCAAATTGCCAATTTAACTTAGTTGTTTTTTTATTATTTTGTAAACAACAAAACTAAACTAAAAAGTCATTTAAAATTTCGTATTTGTTGTCTCGATTCAATAACAAAATTCAATTTGAGAAATGTTAAGAAATTTTGCTCGATATCTTATCTTATTTCGTGTACTATATATATTATTATGTACGTATAGGACACGAAACACTTGCATAACCCATCCTTGGCTGCCTTTAATTAACATCCTTCTCAAGTAATTTTCTCTAGCCGAAGAGAAAACGGGGGTGTAGACACTTGCGAAATTAATGACAAGTGTAGGGGGATACAAGAATAATGAACATACGTACACCTGCTACTAAACAAAGCAACGTTTGTTTGAACGCCGCCATCAGCGTAATTAGAAATGCTTTTGTAACAATATTTTTTAGAACAAATCTGGAACACAATTTACAAAAAGGAAACTCATATTGCTAATTTTCCAAACGTACATCTTTAACTTACAAAACATCTATAAGAGAGCTTTCTACTCAACAAAGAACAATTTACGCCCTTTAAACGTATCTTATAAGAGAGCATCGAGTAGGCGATTTTGGAGAACAATTGCACTCGTGATCAATTTAAGAAAACTGTTTTGAAATAATTTTATTAATTCCAAAAAAGAGCAGGATTTATACCAGTTTAGCGTTTAATTTTTTTATCTCCATCCCTACTGTTACTCAATTGTGTGCATTTAATCATTGAGTTTTCTTCAAATAAGGTAAATAAATTAATCGCTTGGAATTTCCATTAAACGTTGTCCATGAGGAGGGGTTAACAGTTGTACAACGCTTTTGCAAAATTTTCATGAGCTTAAGATTGAATTTTAACCATCCATCTCCATTAGTATTTACTTATGTTCAGTTGGCTTCTCCAAGCCTTCTCCCGATCTTCTCCATAACAGTCAGTGAAATTAATCATTTGAAAATCCATTGAAAAGCTTTCTTAGAAAGTGGTTGATAGTCGTAGAACTCTTTCACTTAATTTTCACGAGTTTAAGATTTGATTTTAACTCTCCATCTCGATTAGTACTCACTTATGTACAGTTGGCTTCTCCAAGTCTTCTCCGTAACAGTCAGTGAAATTAATCATTTGAAAATCCATTGAAAAGCTTTCCTAGAAAATGTTTAAGAGTTGTAGAACGCTCTTGCAGAATTTTCACGAGTTTAAAGTTTGATTTTACCCTCCATCTCTATTAGTACTCGCTTATCTACAGTTGGCTTCTCCAAGTCTTCTCTCGATCTTCTAAATAACAGTCAGTGAAATTAATCATTTGAAAAGCTTTCCTAAAAAATGATTAACAGTTGTAGAGCGCTCTTGCAGAATTTTCAAGAGTTTAACGTTTGATTTTAACCTTCCATCCCTATTAGTACTCACTTATCTACAGTTGGCTTCTCCAAGTCTTCTCTCGATCTTCTACATAACAGTCAGTGAAATTAATCATTTGAAAATCCATTGAAAAGCTTTCCTAGAAAATGTTTAAGAGTTGTAGAACGCTCTTGCAGAATTTTCACGAGTTTAAAGTTTGATTTTACCCTCCATCTCTATTAGTACTCACTTATCTACAGTTGGCTTCTCCAAGTCTTCTCTCGATCTTCTACATAACAGTTAGTGAAATTAATCGTTTGAAAATCCATTAAAAAGCTTTCCTAAAAAATGATTAAGAGTTGTAGAGCGCTCTTGCAGAATTTTCACGTGTTTAACGTGGATTTTAACCTTCCATCTCTATTAGTACTCACTTATCTACAGTTGGCTTCTCCAAGTCTTCTCTCGATCTTCTACATAACAGTCAGTGAAATTAATCGTTTGAAAATCCATTGAAAAGCTTTCCTAGAAAATGTTTAAGAGTTGTAGAACGCTCTTGCAGAATTTTCACGAGTATAAAGTTTGATTTTACCCTCCATCTCTATTAGTACTCACTTATCTACAGTTGGCTTCTCCAAGTCTTCTCTCGATCTTCTACATAACAGTCAGTGAAATTAATCATTTGAAAATCCATTAAAAGGCTTTCCTAAAAAATGATTAACAGTTGTAGAGCGCTCTTGCAGAATTTTCACGAGTTTAACGTTTGATTTTAACCTTCCATCCCTATTAGTACTCACTTATGTACAGTTGGCTTCTCCAAGTCTTCTCCCGATCTTCTACATAACGGTCAGTGCAATTAATCATTTGAAAATCCATTGAAGAGCTTTCCTAGAAAAAGATTGAGACTTCTAGAACGCTTTTGCTGAACTATCACGAGTTTAACATTTGATTTTACCCTCCATCTCTATTAGTACTCACTTATGTACAGTTGGCTTCTCCAAGTCTTCTCTCGATCTTCTACATAACAATCAGTGAAATTAATCATTTGAAAATCCATTGAAAAGCTTTCCTAAAAAATGATTGAGACTTCTAGAACGCTTTTGCTGAACTATCACGAGTTTAACGTTTGATTTTACCCTCCATCTCTATTAATACTCACTTATGTACAGTTGGCTTCTCCAAGTCTTCTCTCGATATTCTACATAACAATCAGTGAAATTAATCATTTGAAAATCCATTGAAAAGCTTTCCTAGAAAATGATTGAGACTTCTAGAACGCTTTTGCTGAACTATCACGAGTTTAACGTTTGATTTTACCCTCCATCTCTATTAGTACTCACTTATGTACAGTTGGCTTCTCCAAGTCTTCTCTCGATCTTCTACATAACAATCAGTGAAATTAATCATTTGAAAATCCATTGAAAAGCTTTCATAGAAAATGTTTAAGAGTTGTAGAACGCTCTTGTAGAATTTTCACGCGTTTAACGTTCGATTTTACCCTCCATCTCTATTATTACTCCCTTATCTACAGTTGGCTTCTCCAAGTCTTATGTCGATCTTCTACATAACAGTCAGTGAAATTAATCATTTGAAAATCCATTGTAGAACGCTTTTGCTGAACTATCACGAGTTAACGTTTGATTTTATCCTCCATCTCTATTAGTACTCACTTATGTACAGTTGGCTTCTCCAAGTCTTCTCCTGATCTTCTACATAACAGTCAGTGAAATTAATCATTTGAAAATACATTGAAAAGCTTTCCTAGAAAATGTTTAAGAGTTCTACGCTCTTGTAGAATTTTCACGTGTTTAACGTTTAATTTTACCCTCCATCTCTATTAGCACTCACTTATCTACAGTTGGCTTCTCCAAGTCTTCTCTCGATCTTCTACATAACAGTCTGTGAAATTAATCGTTTGAAAATTCATTGAAAAGCTTTCCTAGAAAATGATTGAGAGTTGTAGAACGCTGTTGCTGGATTTTCACGCGTTTAACGTTTGATTTTACCTCCCATCTCTATTAATAGGTACTCACTTTTGTACAGCTGGCTTCTCCGTATCATTTCTACTACAGTCATTGGAATTAATCATTTGATAATCCAATGATACGCTTTCCTAGAAAACGGTTAAGAGTTTTAGAACCGTTTTGCTGAATTTTCACATGATTGACGTTTGACTTTAACCGTCCAGCTCTATTAGTATTCACTTTAGTACAGTTTTCAATCTTAAGGTCCTCTCCACAACAGGAAGAACATATTATTAATAGGTTGTATGAGAAATATTGAATTTTTTTTATGTTGTAATTTATTCTAAGCTAGAAATTTTGTTTGTATGTTATTATGGAGAAGTCGTAAAATTGCGAGTTGGATTTTAAGGGTTGAATTATTTTTATGTAATTCAATAGCTATCGTTTTGATGTTTAAATTTAAAATCGTTTTAAAAATATAAGGGGTAAAAAAAAGAGAAAGTTTAATAGTAAAAAAGTACCCTACGTAATGGAATAGGATTGCATCGAGCTCGAAGCGTGTCCAACCCCGTGATCGACTGAGCCGAGCAGGCTATCTGTGTTATTGTTACCGTGTCTCATGTCACACCAGAGCAAACTGAATTGACAATTTTCCGCGCGGTTTCTTTTTGTACCCGGGGCAGAAAACAGAAAATATAGGAGACTTGTCACAAAATAGGTTTTTGTTATAGAGAAAAGGATTCAGATAACGAAATAGAGACTTTATAGTAAAGAAGTAAGACTTATTTAAAATTGTTTGTTTTTCTTCCCCTATTTTTTTTTATTTTTTCAAACTATTTAATTTGAAGAAAAAAATTGAAAATAAACTAATACTTTCTTTTTATATCAAACGATAGCGTTACGCATCAGTTTTCTTATTTAAAGGAAGTCTTTTCATTGGTTGTTGGAATTGTTCCACAAATGAGGCGAAAAATAAGCTGTTTTTGAGGGTGAGTGCTAACGTTGGACGAGCAACGGCACTTTTAATGTCTTTCGACCAATTGCAATCTAATCCAAACCTTTCAAAAGCAATCAGGGGAATCTTAAAAAGCAATTGAAGCCAAGTATCGACGTTAATCGAATAGTATCGATTTCTTTAAGCGATTTTCGCTCTACTTCACTCCAATCTACGGACGCTTAAAACGATATAAGCACAAATTCAATACTACTCTTAACTAATTACTCTTTTTTTGTTTTTTTAAAGGGCAATTTTTCTTTTTTTTCTCTCGTATCTTGGTTGTAACAAAAGCTTTTCTATACGGTGCTCGCTTTTAAAGTTAATTTGATTACCAGCGGTGATTTGTTGTCGAAGTTGGGGATCAATGCGACTACTTAACTCACACGCATAGTAGCAAAGCATTAAGGGGTTCATATTACCATGTAGCCACGCCATTTCCCTAGTCGGTCCCGTTAAGTGCAGAGCGGTGTAGACCGGCTCCGCATTGTTTGCCACGAAATGCACTCAGCTTCGCTACAAGAATACAATCTCTTTCGCTAATTCGTGCCAAACATAAGCCGCTTTCAATTTTAGTTAAGTTGAAATCCGGAGCACTTTAAGTGCTGTAAGTGATGATAATAGAAATGCGCAATGTTTATGTCGTATAAATAATTTGAGAGGGTAAAATTTACAATTTACAAAGCTTTTATAATATAAAGCTGGGTGTAGTCGTTCTCGGTAGTTCGAATAACTGAATGAAAGCTCGGATATGCGAGGGGGTAGATGGAAGGAAATGGTCGTACGCGCGCTCCAGCTGATCTCCACCCCTATTTTCTTCACATCGTAACCTTCACCTACTGAACTCAAAAACAAGCACAACTAAAATATTCTCCTCATTTCGAATTTCTATATAACGTCGAGTTAAAAACACATCGGAGCTTTTTAAATAAAGGAAGAAGAAAAAAAAGACAGACAAGTAGAATGAAACGAATGAAAGCTATTTCATGTCTGGTAGAAGTGTCCGATTCGGTCAAGATGTCAGAAATGCTTTTAAACACACTTACGGGCCCACCCGTGAACTCTGCACTTAGACAACTTTGGCGGACTTTTTGTTCCTCTCCTCTCTCACTTCTTGTGTAGATATATATATATATAGAAAGTGGACGCCTCGATTCTCTCGTGTATTTTAAAACAAGGATTGGGAAAGAGCATTTCCTCATAGATGCTTTAATGGTGGTTCACTGTTCCCAACTCGGCGAAGCTTTTATCCTTCATTCTACTTGCCGAGTGCTACTTTATGTAATACTGTCGTAAAGTCAAATCGAAAACCTCTATCGACGAGACAAGAAATAAGTTAATTTTTCATACTTTATTTTCTATTAACGTCTCTCATGTGTCTAAAGCCAATAATAGCCCAAAAACTTTATAATATACGTTTTTCATTTTATACCTCTTTTTTCTTTTATTTTTAATAACTTTAAAAAGGACAGAGAAAAAAGTTTTAACTGAAAATTTTCTTTGTCTATTTTTAACTTCATACATTAAATTTCCTTCAATGTTTAAGGTGAGATTCGAAATGAAAGTTTGAAAAAAATGAGTCCCATTTTATCCTCTTTTCACTATCAGAACAACAAGTTGTGAAAATTTGAGTTGGGTCCAGAAACTATTTCTAGTTAGGTTTGAGGTTTGAAGTAAAGCTCTGTTCTCAAACGTAAATAGAAGCAATATTGAGTAAATAGTTACGCTATGAATGACCCTTACAGCTCTAACCCTGCTTCAGCATGGGCACCAGTTTCTGATAAGTTGCTCGAGATAAATTTTATGTTTTTAAAGAAGTTCGAAGAGACCCTCTGTTCCAAAACATCAATAGAGGCAACGTTTAAACCATAATTTTGCTACTGATAGCTCCGATAGTCCCATCTTAAGGAACTAATGGCTTTAGTATGAATGAGCTCCTGGTAAAGTGTTTTAAGTCGCTCCAGGGGAATTTTAAGTTTTTAAAGAAGTTTGAAGTAACGTTTTGTTCCAAAACATCAATAGGGGCAACGATTGATCCATAATTATGCAACTGAAGCCCCGATAGCCCCATCTTAAGGAACTAATGGCTTTAGTATGAATGAACTACTGGTAAAGTTAAAGTGTCTTAAGTCGCTCCAGGTGAATTGTAAGTTTTTAAAGAAGTTTGAACAAACGTTTTGTTCAAAACATCAATAGAGGCAACGATTGGTCCATAATTATGCTACTGGTAGCCCCGATAGCCCCATCTTAAGGAACTAATGGCTTTAGTATGAATGAGCTCCTGGTAAAGTGTCTTAAGTCGCTCCAGGTGAATTTTAAGTTTTTAAAGAAGTTTGAAGTAACGTTTTGTTCCAAAACATCAATAGAGGCAACGATTGATCCATAATTATGCTACTGGTAGCCCCGATAGCCCCATCTTAAGGAACTAATGGCTTTAGTATGAATGAGCTCCTGGTAAAGTGTCTTAAGTCGTTCCAGGTGAATTTTAAATTTTTAAAGAAGTTTGAACTAACGTTTTTTCCAAAACATCAATAGAGGCAACGATTGATCCATAATTATGCTACTGGTAGCCCCGATAGCCCCATCTTAAGGAACTAATAGCTTTAGTATGAATGAGCTCCTGGTAAAGTGTCTTAAGTCGCTCCAGGTGAATTTTAAGTTTTTAAAGAAGTTTGAAGTCACGTTTTGTTCCAAAACATCAATAGAGGCAACGATTGATCCATAATTATGCTACTGGTAGCCCCGATAGCCCCATCTTATGGAACTAATGGCTTTAGTATGAATGAGCTCCTGGTAAAGTGTCTTAAGTCGCTCCAGGTGAATTTTAAGTTTTTAAAGAAGTTTGAAGTAACGTTTTGTTCCAAAACATCAATAGAGGCAACGATTGATTCATAATTATGCTACTGGTAGCCCCGATAGCCCCATCTTAAGAAACTAATGGCTTTAGTATGAATGAGCTCCTGGTAAAGTGTCTTAAGTCGCTTCAGGTGAATTTTAAGTTTTTAAAGAAGTTTGAAGTAACGTTTTGTTCCAAAACATCAATAGAGGCAACGATTGATCCATAATTATGCTACTGGTAGCCCCGATAGCCCCATCTTAAGGAACTAATGGCTTTAGTATGAATGAGCTCCTGGTAAAGTGTCTTAAGTCGGCTACTGGTAGCCCCGATATCCCCATCTTAAGGAACTAATGGCTTTAGTATGAATGAGCTCCTGGTAAAGTGTCTTAAGTCGCTCCAGGTAAATTTTAAGCTTTTAAAGAAGTTTGAAGTAACGTTTTGTTCCAAAACATCAATAGAGGCAACGAATGATCCATAATTATGCTACTGGGAACCCCGATAGCCCTATCTTAAGGAACTAATAGCTTTAGTATGAATGAGCTCCTGGTAAAGTGTCTTAAGTCGCTCCAGGTGAATTTTAAGCTTTTAAAGAAGTTTAAAGTAACGTTTTGTTCCAAAACATCAATAGAGGCAACGATTGATCCATAATTATGCAACTGAAGCCCCGATAGCTCTATCTTAAGGAACTAATAGCTTTAGTATGAATGAGCTCCTGGTAAAGTGTCTTAAGTCGCTCCAGGTAAATTTTAAGCTTTTAAAGAAGTTTGAAGTAACGTTTTGTTCCAAAACATCAATAGAGGCAACGATTGATCCATAATTATGCTACTGGTAGCCCCGATAGCCCCATCTTAAGGAACTAATGGCTTTAGTATGAATGAGCTCCTGGTAAAGTGTCTTAAGTCGTTCCAGGTGAATTTTAAATTTTTAAAGAAGTTTGAACTAACGTTTTTTCCAAAACATCAATAGAGGCAACGATTGATCCATAATTATGCTACTGGTAGCCTCGATAGCTTCATCTTAAGGAACTCATGGCTTTAGTATGAATGAACTCCTGCTAAAGTGTCTTAAGTCTCTCTAGGTGAATTTTAAGTTTTTAAAGAAGTTTGAAGTAACGATCTATCCCTAAACATCAATAGAGGCAACGATTAGTCTATAATTATGCTACTGATACCCCTGATAGCCCCATCTTAAGGAACTAATTGCTTTAGTATGAATGAGCTCCTGGTAAAGTATCTTAAGTCGCTCCAGGTAAATTTTAAGTTTGTAAAGAAGTTTGAAGAAACGATCTGTTCCAAAACATCAATAGAAGCACCGATTGATCCATAATTATGCAACTGATAGCACTATCTTTAAGAACTTATGGCATTAGCATGAATGAGCTCGTGGTAAAATGTCTTAAGTCGCTCCAGGTTAATTTTAAGTTTTTAAAAAAGTTTGAAGAAACGCTGTTTCAAAACATCAATAGAAGCTACGATTGATCCATAATTATGTTACTGATAGCCCTGATAGCTTCATCTTAAGGAACTAGTGGCTTTAGCTTAAATGAGCTTACTGGTCAAAGTGCCTTAAGTCGCTCTATGTGAATTTTAAGTTTTTACAGAAGTTTGAAGTAACTCTCTGTTTCAAAACATCAATAGAGGCAACGATTGCTCCATAAATGCACCACTGATAGCCCTGCTAGCCCTATCTTAAGGAACTAATGGCTTTAGCATGAACGACCTCTTGGTAAAGTGGCTTAAGTCACTCTAAGTGAATTTTAAGCTTTTAAATAAGTTTGAAGTAACACTCTGCTCTTAAATATCTATAGGGGCAACGTTTGATCCATAATTATGCTACTTATAGCCCTGATAGATTAATTGTGGCAACAAAGGCAGTTGCTTATATTGCTTTATATAGATAATTTTATGCTCTACAAATTTTATTAGAGGTAAAACTACCGTTAGATCACTCCTTAAGGAGCTATAGTCGGGAGAGACACTGCAGGTTGGAAAAAACAACTTAACACCTATTTCTTCTATTTTATTTATTTTGATTGATTAATTGTGGCAACTAAGGCAGATGTTTTTATTGCTTTAGATGCACTTTTTAAGAAGCTAGAGTCGGGAGAGACATTGCAGGTTAGAAAAAACAACTTAACACCTATTTCTTCAATTTTATTTATTTTAATTGATTAATTGTGGCAATTAAAACAAATACCTTTATTAATTCGGATAGGTAATTTTATGCTCTATAATTTTCATTAGATGTAAAACTACCGTTAGATCACTCCTTAAGGAGCTAGAGTTGGGAGCGACACTGGCTCTATCTGAAACCTTTGGAAATTTCGCAGAAAGAGCGTAGTCAATTTTTATATAGTAAACATCGTCTTGCTGGAACAGATCATTTAAGACCTTTAAATGGTAATGTTTTATGGCTTCCAAGAGCCTGTTGAGTTGATTGGTACGCTTTTCGTAGATCGATAAAGATTAAGTACGCTAATCGTTTGTTAGTAATTTTTGAAAGTACTTCTGGAAAGGCTGAAAATTGTACATCTTGTGAATATTTATTATAAATTATGTCTTGTAATTTTAATTAGATAATTGCAAATATCTCTTTCGTAATCTACTACTACTTTAGTATTCCATTATTAAAATTAGTTTACCATTTTAATGCCTTTATTTTAACAATTAGTTAAATTAAAGTTTAGTAGGTGTTGGCTAATTTAAATTGTATTCACAAAACAAATTTTATAGCTATATCACATTATTTTCTAACACATACCAGTTTGTGTTCTGTTTTATAACAAACCTAATAAAACCTTCAAGTTAGTTGACGTCTTTTAAAATATAATACCACGGTAGTTTTAATGAGAGGTCGTTATAAGAGCAAAATCCGCGAGGCGTTTTTCAGCTACCATCCATTAGAACAAATTGACACCTGGTAACTGAAGAGAGGAACATTTCACACTTGCTTCAGCTCGTTAATAATAACGACTCGGATTGGTTCACTTCTTCTTTCTTTTGGTGAATCTGACACTACTTTTTTAAACTCAATTTTGCATACTAGAAAATGGATATTTTTTCAATACGTTTTTTCAAGGATAAAACAATAAATTAACTTGTTATGCATAATTTTGACTAATTATTTTATTTGAGTGAATTAATTAAAATGTAAATAAAACTAATATGACAAACACTTGGGTTGTGTTAACGAGAGAGGATTACAGGCAAAGTAAACACTGAAGTCTTGTATTTGTCCGTCCTAATTAGCTCACTGCTTCCTTCCTCGTTAAAGCGCCACCCCCTTAATAACGATTTGGGGTGGAAAACTTACAATCGACAACACAAAGAAGAGGAAAAAAAAGACTCACAATCCCAACTAATTAGTACTTAGAATTTATGTTGAATAATTGAAAAGTTGTATTAAATTTAAATTCGATTTTTGAAAATTGCTTTTTTTATGGTATATTTATTTTATTATTTGATTGTGTAATCGACTTGAAAAGTGTTTGGTAATTTAAAGAATATTGGATTTTAAATTGGAACGATTTGATTTTTAAATAAATTAAAAATTATTTAACAATCATACGCTAAAATAGCAATTGAAAATCTATTTCTGATGTCAATTTCAATTTCAATTCAAATCGCACAGGAATATAATTAAAGAGTGGTCGTTTAAAGCTATAGTCACACGTACGTCAGCTCATCGCGTTATTTTCGATCAGCATTAGCTCTTTTTTTGTTAATAGGCGAGACTAGGGCCATTGGCGCAAATTATAAATGTCAGAAATTAGAAAGAGGCGAAAAAACAATAGCCACACTAAAGAGAGTTATCGAGAAGCAGAAAAATACGACTGTTAAGGCTAGCGCACATTAGAGCGGGCGGTAATGCGGCGATGACGCTCCTTTCGCCCCGTTGCGATTTGTTTATTATGCGCTATAGTTCTACCGGATGATCCGGGCGAACTATATCACTCAGCTTTCTTTCTGTTTAGTTCTCCATTTACTATTTAATTTTACATACTTAGGGCTGATTTCACAGTGTCGGCTTAAGCTTTGGCTTAATGTTAAACCAAGGTATAGAGCTTAAATATATTCACAGTATCGGTTTATGCTCGTCTTTTATGCCAATATCTGTGGATACTACGAAACCAAAAGGTGTGAGCTTTGCTTTCAGATCAAGTCGAGCTTAATTTAGCTTGAGTTTAAATCAGTACTGTTAAACTGGACCTTATTCGGATTAATTAAAAGCAAACTCTCTGAGTGCTTATATAGTTAATTATAAATTGAAGTACTATCATTCAGCATTCAGAAGAACTAGTTAGTTCTCCATTTGCTATTTAATTTTAAATACTTCTGATTTCACAGTGTCAGCTTAAGCTTTGGTTTAATGTTTAAGCCAAGATATGGAGTTTAAATGGTTTCACACTAACAGTTTATGCTCGTCTTCTAAGCCAATATCTGTGGATACTACGAAACCAAAAGATGTGAGCTTTGCTTTCAGATCAAACCGAACTTAATTTAGCTTGAATTTAAAACAGTACTGTTAAACTGGGCCTTATTCGGATTAATCAAAAGCAAACTCTCTTAGTGCTTATATAGTTAATTATAAATTGAAGTTACTATCATTCAGCATTCAGAAGAACTATTTAGTTCTCCATTTGCTATTTAATTTTAAATACTTCTGATTTCACAGTGTCAGCTTAAGCTTTGGTTTAATGTTTAAGCTAAGATATGGAGTTTAAATGGTTTCACAGTATCAGTTTATGCTCGTCTTCTAAGCCAATATCTGTGGATACTATGAAACCAAAAGATGTGAGCTTTGCTTTCAGATCAAACCGAACTTAATTTAGCTTGAATTTACAACAGTACTGTTAAACTGGGCCTTATTCGGATTAATCAAAAGCAAACTCTCTTAGTGCTTATACAGGGTGTCCCACTTAGCAAGCTCACCATGGGGATCTCGTAAACTGTAAGAGATACGAAGTCGGTTAAATGACACCAAATGTAGCCTCTTTCATGGCCAACTCGATGCTACTTTTGTTTTTTGAAATATATTATTAGCACTCTAGATATTTAGAAAAAACTGAAAAAGTTGATTTTCTTTAAATGCCTATAACTTTTTTATTAATCAAAATAATATCAATTTTCAAAAAAGGGATAATAGGCACTACTAAAACCAATACATTTAATAAACAAAATTATTTTTTTATAAGGCCGTTTTGGAGATATGATGCAAAGTTACATTTTTTTAAATGCAAACCTAACCTCAATTTTATGTTTTTGCAAAGCTAATTTCTTTCTCTTTTCAAAAATATACGTTTCTAAATTTTTAAATTTTTTTAATTTTTTAGTTTTTTTTTATGAATTTTTTTTACACTTTTTTTGATATTCTTATGTTTAATTTCAATTGTTTTTTTTTATTCGATTGTTTCAAGGGATATTTGATTAAATAATTTTTTTTTAACATTAAATAACAAATTTATTATTTATTTTTATGTTACCAAACAAGAATTTGAAAAATTAAGCCTATCAACCTTTATATTTTTGAAAAGAGAAAAAAATTAGATATGCAATAACATAATATTAATACTAGGTTTGCATTTAAAAAAATATAACTTTGCATCATATCTCCAAAACGGCCTAATAAAAAAATTATTTTGTATATTAAATTTATAGGTTTTAGTAGTGCCTATTATCCTTTTTTTAAAAATTAAAATTATCTTAATTAATAAAAAAGTTATAGGCATTTAAAGAAAATGAACTTTTTCAGTTTTTTCTAAATATCTAGAGTGCTAATAATATTTTTCAAAAAACTAAAATAAGTTCGAGTTTGCTATGAAAGAGGCTACATTTGGTGCCATTTAACCGACTTCGTATCTCTTACAGTTTACGATATCCCCATGGTGAGCATGCGAAGTGGGACACCCGGTATAGTTAATTATAAATTGAAGTTACTATCATTCAGCATTCAGAAGAACTAGTTAGTTCTCCATTTGCTATTTAATTTTAAATACTTCTGATTTCACAGTGTCAGCTTAAGCTTTGGTTTAATGTTTAAGCCAAGATATGGAGTTTAAATGGTTTCACAGTAACAGTTTATGCTCGTCTTCTAAGCCAATATCTGTGGATACTATGAAACCAAAAGATGTGAGCTTTGCTTTCAGATCAAACCGAACTTAATTTAGCTTGAATTTAAAACAGTACTGTTAAACTGGGCCTTATTCGGATTAATCAAAAGCAAACTCTCTTAGTGCTTATATAGTTAATTATAAATTGAAGTACTATCATTCAGCATTCAGACGAACTAGTTAGTTCTCCATTTGCTACTTAATTTTAAATACTTCTGATTTCACAGTGTCAGCTTAAGCTTTGGTTTAATGTTTAAGCCAAGATATGGAGTTTAAATGGTTTCACAGTATCAGTTTATGCTCGTCTTCTAAGCCAATATCTGTGGATACTATGAAACCAAAAGATGTGAGCTTTGCTTTCAGATCAAACCGAACTTAATTTAGCTTGAATTTACAACAGTACTGTTAAACTGGGCCTTATTCGGATTAATCAAAAGCAAACTCTCTTAGTGCTTATATAGTTAATTATAAATTGAAGTTACTATCATTCAGCATTCAGAAGAACTAGTTAGTTCTCCATTTGCTATTTAATTTTAAATACTTCTGATTTCACAGTGTCAGCTTAAGCTTTGGTTTAATGTTTAAGCCAAGATATGGAGTTTAAATGGTTTCACAGTAACAGTTTATGCTCGTCTTCTAAGCCAATATCTGTGGATACTATGAAACCAAAAGATGTGAGCTTTGCTTTCAGATCAAACCGAACTTAATTTAGCTGGAATTTAAATCAGTACTGTTAAAGTGGGCCTTATTCGAATTAGTCAAAAGCAAATTTTCCGAGTGCTTATATACTTAATTATAAATTGAAGTTACTATCACTCAGCATTCAGAAGAACTAGTTAGTTCTCCATTTGCTATTTAATATTAAATACTTAGGGCTGCTTTCACAGTGTCGGCTTAAGCTTTGGCTTAAAGTTTAAGTCAAGATATGGAGCTTAAATATATTCACAGTATCGGTTTATGCTCGTCTTCTAAGTCAACATTTGTGAATACTACAAAACCAAAAGATGTGAGCTTTGCTTTCAGATCAAACCGAACTTAATTTAGCTTGAGTTGAAATCAGTACTGTTAAACTGGACCTTATTCGGATTAATCAAAAGCAAATTTTCTGAATGCTTATATAGTTAATTATAATTTGAAGTTACTATCATTCAGCATTCAGAAGAACTAGATAGTTCTCCATTTGCTATTTAATTTTAAATACTTAGGGCTGATTTCACAGTGTCAGCTTAAGCTTCTCCATTTACTATTTAATTTTAAATACTTAGGGCTGGTTTCACAGTGTCTGCTTAAGCTTTGACTTATTGATTAAGCCAAGATATGGAGCTCTAATATATTCACAGTATCGGTTTATGCTCGTCTTCTAAGTCAATATCTGGGGATACTGTGAAACCTAAAGATGTGTCTTGGCTTTCAGACTAAACCGAGCTTAATTGAGCTTGAGTTTGAATTATTACTCTTAAACTGGGACTTAGAGGGATTAATTAAAAGCACATTTTCTAAGTGCTAATCAATCGTATTATAAGTTAAGGTTACTATATCGCTCAGTTTTTAGAGGAACGGTCCTTTCTGGTTAGTTCTCACTATTTAATTTTAAATACTTAGGGCTGGTTTTGCAGTGGCGGCTTAAGCTCTGGTTGAAAGTGTAAACCAAGATATGGAGCTTAAGCAGTTTCATAGTATCTGTTTAGCTTTGGTTTAAGGTCTAAACTAAAGTTGAATGAATGAAGTCCCGAGCAGGGACTTGAGCCCAGCTAGATTATACTTATAAAGGCTGAAATAACAGATGACAAGAGATAAAAATGTCTACTTTCGGAAAAAAATCAGGCCCTGTATTACCACTTGGTGAGGATCAATTTGTAGATAATGTTGCATCAGGTCCCTGCTCGGGCGCCAAATTGTTAATCGAGCGTTGGAGCTAACCTCGAATTACTTTATTTTGACATTTCTTGCACATTTTTGCTCGCGGATTTGGGTACTACAGCCCTTACAAACGCTGTTGATTTGCAATAATTTTTACTAGCATTTATAGGAACTGTTAAGTATTAGATATTATGATAATGAGTAGTTTTTGTTTGTGTAAACGTAAATATCTGGTCAAACGTCCGTATATTGTGTATTAAGATGTGTGAATGTGGCCTTAGATTTAAAGCATTATAAATTTTATTAACGACCTATCAGTTATTTTGATGAGTGGATTATTATTAGTAATTATGTTGTTATTGAAGTTGGTAGTTTGATACATAATTTAGGTGTTACAAGTAGAGTGTGTGCGTTATATGTGGGTTTGTGAAGTAAAGATAGATAACAAGCGGGTGATATCAGTAATGAACCCGCATAAGCCCTCATTCAAGAACGTTGGTCATCAAAAGTTCATTTAATATGTTGTCAGTTGCAGGACCGGATTAAACAATGAGGCGCCTCCATCGCACGTAGTGTTACGTAAATTCATTTACTGTTGAGCATGCACAGCACGGACAATGGAAATGGTAAGTTTAATTTAATTTATAATATTTTTACATCAACCACGATTATGAAATTCAATTTAATATCAATTTAAAATTTCATCCTATGTAACACGTATAAGTTATTTGATATTCCTTATAATATTTATGATTTCGTTTGCTTCTGACTTCTAAATCCATCGGGTCGACTGTCAGAAATGCCCGCTCTCATCTTCCTATCTATAATACACGTTCGAATAGGAAATCACCGGTATCGAAAACACTTGGATCCGATAAAAGTTGTATAAATTCGTACGAACGGGAACAACGATAAATCTCTCGCTTAAGGATATTGTTTGAGGCACGTGACACATTTAGGCCGATAGGTAGTAGCACTGTCTTTGATAGTATAAGAGCTCTCGAAAATTTCTTTTTCTCATTTTTTCTTCCCTCCCTTTTCCTTCTAATATTCAATTTTTACAATAATAGTCGTCGGAATAACTTCGCCCTGCTATCTTGTTAAATATATCACATAACATTAGAAAGTTTTGTGTATTAACATTAACCACAATAATACACAAATAAAATAAATTTACAATAATTGTCACTGGTAAATAAGAAAACTGAATTTCTTGTAATAAATTAAATGTTTGTAGCGTATAAAAGACTTTTATAACTATTTAAAGGATCAAAAGACTGAGCATTCGCAATTACATTTTAAAACTAAATGTAAAAGACCGTATTTGCTCAAAATGATCGTTTTTAAAATAAAAGAAATTAATTTTTCTTTACAAAAGTTTTAATTTCGCAAGGTGCAATTATAAAAATTGACGCAAAATTAATCATTTAAATTAAAAATAGTCTAGTCAACGAACGAGGACATGGAATAGGGTTGATTTTTTGCTTTATGAATATGTTTGGAGTAATTAAGAAGTAAAATACTAAAAGTCCCGTTTTTAGAGTTTTCGCTTATATCTCAAAAACGGTAGGTCCTAGAGAAAAAAATATTCTTAGTAAAATGAAAGTTTATTAAATTTCCTACAAGATTGTTTCTATTTATTTTTTCTGTATTCTTTATAGTTTTCGAGACATACGCTCGCAAAAGTCAGTATGTAGGAGTTAGAGACAATAGTTCGACGCAAATTTTTTTTCATACATTAACGATTTTTGCGACCGGATATCTCGAAAACTATAAGGAATAGAAAACAAATAAATAAGAACAATCTTGTAGGAAATTTAATAACCTTTTATTTTACTAAGAATATTTTTTTCTCTAGGACCCACCGTTTTCTAGATATAAACGATAACCTCAAAAACGGAAACTTTCCACTTTCTTCCAACCCTTAGCAATAGAGCTAGGACCGAGAACTTAATATTTTATTTACTGGCTATAGCAAAAATGGCTTTAGACCTCTCTTGCTGTTAAGTGTGATCATACGTAAAATGATTCCAACTATTTTCAACCCCTAATAATTTATTTATGAGGAATTATTAATTTAATTATTTTTTTTTGAAATTTTTAATATAAGAAAGGATATTGATACAAGTGTAAGAAATAAAACAAAATAAAACACTCTAGAAAATAATAAAAGGACAAGCGTAGTCGTGCTAGTGTCTACCCTATTTCTCCATAAAAGTCAACGAGTAATATAAAATTCTAATATAAACGGCCGGATACAATCTGAAAATACCCTGGATCGTGATGTGGTCGGGTATGTAATCGATGCGGTGGTAGTTTATGTAAAGTGGAGTACGAAGTAGGACCCCAGGTTGATTTTCAAAGGCAATTTATAAAAGTTGATAACATAAAACATTGTAAAAGTTTCCTCAATCATGCTGAGTAAGCGACGTTGCTTTTCCATTTCGTATACTTTCGTTAAATTTGCTCATCATTTTACAGTTGGTATTATTACAATTTTGTTTTATTACGTCATATTCTCTCTTTTTTTTCAATATTTATTGTTTACTCTTTCGTTATTAGTGTTTCCCTTCAGTATTTCTTACTTTAAGTTGCTTAGCTGAAAGATGAACTTTTGTGGAAAGAAATCTGAAGGAAGAACATCGGACGCCATGAACACACAAGAACTGAAAATCTGAAAACGTTACAACCTAAGCAGAAATAGGAATCGCTTTTAAATAACAACTCTAGCGACTTCTTTGATTTGAGTTACTGTCACTTGATCAAAATTTGAATGGATCTGCTTAGGCTACAATGTGAGTGATCGTTTCACTTAGGTAGGAACGTTTCTCAACATAATGGATCTATGATAGCTTTCTGTCATTTTTCTTTATTTGTTCCCAACAACAGTTAATGAAATAGAAAAAGTGTTTGCTTTTTGCATGGATTACACTTGTATAAGCTTTCGCACGCATAGTTAGGCCCATTATACAAACTGCTCTTTCCGTTTATTTCTCATATCACCCATCAGCTTGAGGATAAACTCGAGGATTCTATAGGACGAGGCCCAAGATGTTACTTATTGACCATGTCACCTTGTATTTAGAATAAGAAGTTCAAATAAATGTCAATAGATGGCGCTTCCGTCTAAGCATAATTAGGGACCGTAATTAAGTTTCCGGGGTTACAAAGCATCCAAAATTAATTTTCTTTTTTGATTTAGATTCAGAATTTTCTGCTCTAAAAGTTTTATGAAATAAAGATTTTTTTCTAAAATAAAATGGGTAGCAGTATATCACCAAAGTAAGATTTTACATCCTAAATCTCTAGGACCGAGACAATCGTTCCCCACCCTGTATAAGGCAATCTAATTCTTGGTAAATAAATATTATCTATCGCAAATTATGAACCTTGAAAACGCACACAACGCTACCAGAGCTTCTGACATTCTTAGTAGCATTACTGGAAATCTTCATATGTGAGGGTGTCCATAGCTTGAATCATGGCTTCTTGGACTACTTACAGTTTGGTCTTCTCGAACTAATTTCTTATGAACGACTCATCTAGAGCAGTGGGCGTCGCCGAGGTTTATGAACTCGGGCATAGCCTCCCTTCAAGGGTCCCTTAGAAATCATCTTGATTATAGATCAATTGTACTGCTGCAGTTGAAGCAACTTTTCTTACTTTCACTTCTATAAAAAACCATTGGCTACGCTACTGATGAGTGCAATAATTTTCAGATCATCACAGAGATGTTTAATTAGACCCCACCCCTGCTATTCTATGTTGGTGTTAAGAAAAGCGTTAAGCCTTGGCAACCGGCGAAAATTCATATGACCACCAGACAAGCTTTGAGTCACTATCTACAATTTTGGGTTTGGAGAATAGGTCCTACAAGTTCGTTTAAGCTTTTGCTTGAATAGCACAAGCGAGGTGGGAGAAATTCATCGCCCCCATTTTAAGTAACGCTTTGGTTTAGTTTTGCTTTTCAGAAAAAGACTTTTTGTAGCTCACACGGCTGTAAGCGTCCTTCTGTCCTCTCCGGCGCTTTTTATAATAAATGTCGGTTGAGGATTCCCGAATCGTTCTATCTTTAAATTCCCCAGAATGGAGCTGATTTGTTTCACTTGCCCGGACCGGTTAAGGGCTCAGTTCGGCCCTAGCAGCCTCTTGCAGTCATGGTCGACTACTTTTAGCAATCCTTGAAAAACATTATGGAGACTTTCGCAGTTCTTATTAGGTTCTAACACCGTCTCTGGTTAATATTGTTTAGACACCTCTAGGTTTTACAAGTTTGTTGAGGTTTTTGCTCGAAGAGTAAAAGCAAGGTGGGAGAAATTCATCATCCCCGATTTTCAGTAACTCTTTGCTTTGATTTTTCTCTAAAAAAAGAGTTTTGGCAGCTCACAGCGCTGTAATCGTCTTCCTGTCCTCTCTTGCGCTTTTTATAATAAATGTCGGTAGAGGATTCCCGAATCGTCTTTTGTTCGAATGAAGCAAAAGCCTAGAATGGAACTGATTTGTCTCATTTACGTAGGCTGGGGTGCGAAACCTCAGTCCGGCCCTGGCAGCCTCTAGCAGTCGTGATCGGCTACTTTTAGCAATCGTTTAAGAAACAATGGAGACTTTCGCAGTTCTTATTAGGTTCTAACACCGTCTCTGATGGTTAATATTGTTTAGACACCTCTAAGTCCTACAAGTTTGTTTAGGCCTTTGCTCGAAGAGCAAAAGTGAGGGTAGAAATTCATCACCCCTGATTTTCAGTAACTCTTTGCTTTGATTTCTCTCTAAAAAAAGAGTTTTGGCAGCTCACAGCGCTGTAATCGTCTTCCTGTCCTCTCTTGGACTTTTTATAATAAATGTCGGTGGAGGATTCCCGAATCGTCTTTTGCTCGAATGGAGCAAAAGCCTAGAATGGAGCTGATTTGTCTCATTTACGTAGGCTGGGGTGCGAAACCTCAGTCCGGCCCTGGCAGCCTTTAGCAGTCGTGATCGGCTAATTTTAGCAATCGTTTAAGAAAATATGGAGACTTTCGCAGTTCTTATTAGGTTCTAACACCGTCTCTGGTTAATATTGTTTAGACACCTCTAAGTCCTACAAGTTTGTTTAGGCCTTTGCTCGAAGAGCAAAAGTGAGGGTAGAAATTCATCACCCCTGATTTTCAGTAACTCTTTGCTTTGATTTCTCTCTAAAAAAAGAGTTTTGGCAGCTCACAGCGCTGTAATCGTCTTCCTGTCCTCTCTTGCGCTTTTTATAATAAATGTCGGTGGAGGATTCCCGAATCGTCTTTTGTTCGAATGGAGCAAAAGCCTAGAATGGAACTGATTTGTCTCATTTACGTAGGCTGGGGTGCGAGACCTCAGTCCGGCCCTGGCAGCCTCTAGCAGTCGTGATCGGCTACTTTTAGCAATCGTTTAAGAAAATATGGAGACTTTCGCAGTTCTTATTAGGTTCTAACACCGTCTCTGGTTAATATTGTTTAGACACCTCTAAGTCCTACAAGTTTGTTTAGGCCTTTGCTCGAAGAGCAAAAGTGAGGGTAGAAATTCATCACCCCTGATTTTCAGTAACTCTTTGCTTTGATTTCTCTCTAAAAAAAGAGTTTTGGCAGCTCACAGCGCTGTAATCGTCTTCCTGTCCTCTCTTGCGCTTTTTATAATAAATGTCGGTGGAGGATTCCCGAATCGTCTTTTGTTCGAATGGAGCAAAAGCCTAGAATGGAACTGATTTGTCTCATTTACGTAGGCTGGGGTGCGAGACCTCAGTCCGGCCCTGGCAGCCTCTAGCAGTCGTGATCGGCTACTTTTAGCAATCGTTTAAGAAAATATGGAGACTTTCGCAGTTCTTATTAGGTTCTAACACCGTCTCTGGTTAATATTGTTTAGACACCTCTAAGTCCTACAAGTTTGTTTAGGCCTTTGCTCGAAGAGCAAAAGTGAGGGTAGAAATTCATCACCCCTGATTTTCAGTAACTCTTTGCTTTGATTTCTCTCTAAAAAAAGAGTTTTGGCAGCTCACAGCGCTGTAATCGTCTTCCTGTCCTCTCTTGGACTTTTTATAATAAATGTCGGTGGAGGATTCCCGAATCGTCTTTTGCTCGAATGGAGCAAAAGCCTAGAATGGAGCTGATTTGTCTCATTTACGTAGGCTGGGGTGCGAAACCTCAGTCCGGCCCTGGCAGCCTTTAGCAGTCGTGATCGGCTAATTTTAGCAATCGTTTAAGAAAATATGGAGACTTTCGCAGTTCTTATTAGGTTCTAACACCGTCTCTGGTTAATATTGTTTAGACACCTCTAAGTCCTACAAGTTTGTTTAGGCCTTTGCTCGAAGAGCAAAAGTGAGGGTAGAAATTCATCACCCCTGATTTTCAGTAACTCTTTGCTTTGATTTCTCTCTAAAAAAAGAGTTTTGGCAGCTCACAGCGCTGTAATCGTCTTCCTGTCCTCTCTTGCGCTTTTTATAATAAATGTCGGTGGAGGATTCCCGAATCGTCTTTTGTTCGAATGGAGCAAAAGCCTAGAATGGAACTGATTTGTCTCATTTACGTAGGCTGGGGTGCGAGACCTCAGTCCGGCCCTGGCAGCCTCTAGCAGTCGTGATCGGCTACTTTTAGCAATCGTTTAAGAAAATATAGAGACTTTCGCAGTTCTTATTAGGTTCTAACACCGTCTCTGGTTAATATTGTTAACCAGAGATTATTTTATTATTATTGACACCTCTAGGTTTTACAAGTTTGTTGAGGCTTTTGCTCGAAGAGCAAAAGCAAGGTGGGAGAAATTCATCATCTCCATTTTCAGTAACCCTTTGGTTTGGTTTTGCTCTTCAAAAAAGACTTTTTGTACCTCACAGGGCTGTCAGAGTCGTCTTGTCTTTTCCGGTACTTTTTATCATAAATATCGGTGGAGGAGTCCCGGATCGTTCTCTCTTTTAATACCCTAGAATGCAGCTGATTTGTTTCATTTGCCCGGGCCAGTTCAAGAGCTCAGTCCGGTGCTGGCAGCCTCTCGCAGTCATCATCGGCTACTTTTGTTTAGGAAAATAAGAAAAAATTAACTTTCGCAGTTCTTATTAGACACTTCTAGGACCTACAAATTTATTTATGGTGGGAGGTGGAAGAATTTCATCATCTCCACTTTCAGTAACCTCTTGGTTTGGTTTTGTTTTTCAAAAAAACATATTTTGTAGCGCACAGGGGCTGTAACCGTCTTCTTGTAGTCTTGTCTTCTCCGGCACTTTTTATAATAAATGTCGGTGAAGGATTCCCGAATCATCCTCTCTGGGGCTGGGATTCAAGAGCTCAGTCCGGCTCTGGCAGCCTCTCGCAGTCGTGATCGGCTACTTTTAGCAATCGTTTAAGAAAATATGGAAACTTTCGCAGTTCTCATTAGGTTCTAACATCGTCTCTGATTAATATCGTGTAGACACCTTTAGGTGCTACAAGTTTGTTTAGGCTTTTACTCGAAAAGCAAAAGCGAGGTGAGAGAATTTCATCATGCCAATTTTTAGTAACCCTTTGGTTTGGTATTGCTCTTCAAAAAAAATCTTTTTGTAGCTTACAGGGCTGTAAGCGTCCTCCTATCTTCTCCGGCACTTTTATAACAATAATGTCGGTGCAGTATTCCCGGATCGGTCGGCCGTCCTTCTCTTTTAATTTCCTAGAATGGAGCTGATTTGTTTCATTTGCCCGGGCCGGTTCAAGAGCTCAGTCTGTCCCTTGCATCCTCTCGCAGGCATGATCGGCTACTTTTAGCAATCATTTAAGAAAATATGAAGACTTTCGCAGTTTTTATAAGGTCCTAACACTGCCTCTGGTTAATATTTTTTAGACACCTCTAGGTCCTACAAGTATGTTGAGGCTTTTGCTCAAAGAGTAAAAGCGAGGTAGGAGAATTTCATCATCTCCATTTTCAGTAACCCTTTGGTTTGGTTTTACTCTTAAAAAATACTTAGCTCATAGGGCTGTAAGCGTTCTCTTGTCCTCTCCGGCATTTTTTATAAAAAATGTCGGTGAAGGATCGCCGGACCGTCCTCTCTTTTAATTTCCTCAGAATGGAGCTAATTTGTTTCATTTGTCCGGGCCGGTTCAAGAGCTCAGTCCGGTCCTGCGCGAGGTGGGAGAATTTCATCATCTCCACTTTCAGTAACCTCTTGGTTTGGTTTTGTTTTTCAAAGAAAACATATTTTGTAGCTCACAGGGCTGTAACCGTCCTCTTGTAGTCCTCTTGAAGACTTTCGCAATTTTTATTAGGTTCTAATACCGCCTCTGGTTAGTATTTTTTAGACACCTCTAGATCCTACAAATTTATTTAGGCTTTTGCTCTAAGTGCAAATGCGAGGTGGGAGGTGGGTTTTATCATCCTCACTTTCAGTAACCCTTTGATTTGGTTTTGATCTTCAAAAAAATACTTTTTGTAGCTCGCAGGGTTGTAAGCGTCCTCCTGTCCTCTCTGGTACTTTTGGAAGTTGTTATTATGCTGTTTTAAAGATTATAAAGATACTTGAAACGTAACTGACCTGTAAGCTCTCTCTTTCAATTTTTTTGCAAGAGAATCTTTAGAATACCAATCTTAGTCAAATTAGATCTTTTTAAGTGACTCTCATGTTGGGTTCGATATTCGTGTAGCTCAACGTGTATTATTTTGCTAAAGTAAATATTGTAAATTTAATCATACAATCAAATTGTACTAACAAAGATAATGCTATAACAACATAAGAGAGAGAAAGAGATAGAGTTGGAGGTAGATGTTGAATTAATTAATAGTTTAATGGTTCGGTACGCGAATTTATATAGATCTATAATAATTAACGATCGCGTTGTAAATTGTCATTTATCATAATGTAAACTTTGGCTTCGCAGCAAATTCAATTACTGTCAATCCGCCTAATCTAAATCCTCCTGTCCAGCCTTTAATGCATTCGGAAGCCAACGGTGAGTGTCAGGTTGTGCGCTGATTATGCTTGTAATGGGTCTTCATTCTAATTAGTTAAATTCACTAAATCAGCATTACCTGTCAGGTCATAACTAAAAATAATTACTTTGCGTTGTTTGCCAAATTGATTTTTTTATAAATAATTAACCTCGTTGTATCGCCGTGAAAAGATATTTTGAAGTAGTGGTTTGTCGTAATTATTGTTACAAGATAATGCCATTATGAGAAAAGAATTGTGGATTTTTGTAGGAGGTTGTGCGGGTTTTATAAAACGTGGGGTTCGATCGGACCGCGCGGGACAACCATTAAACGTCTCGGAAGACACTTGATTTTTTAGTCTTAGTGCTTTTTACTCTTGGCAGAAATGAAAATAAATCCTTTTGCTAATAGACTAGTACACGAATTTGCTATTATTTTCAAGGAAGAATGATATATATGGTAAACAGAATCTGAAAATGCACTCTGCCGTTGTCGCGGCTTTAAAGGATACACAACAGGTCTGGGGGTGAGGCGAAGCGACTACGGGGGCGAAACAGCGAACACTACTTCGATATCTGCCGATTAAAATATATGCACAGTTCGAATAATGGCACTTCATCAAGATATAGGACGATGTAGCTGACAGTCTTATGAGATAACGATTTATGCGAGATGAGACTGAAGAGAGAGGTGCGCGCTTAAATATTAAACGCGAAGCTAATCAAGGAGTTTACATTACCAAGCAGGAAATTAACAATAACAATTAAGGTAACCACCTAAAGTTCCTACATGGATCATATTAAATTTATCGAAATAATTATCTCTAGTACGGCGAGCTTGATTACGTTTTCCTTGCGCCTCGCACCACCTCATCTCATTGCCAAACTCATATCCGGCCGAATCTTAAGTAAACTGTCTGTAAGCGGCTTGCATTAATTAATAAGGAACTCCGCTAATTGCGCTGGGACGAGATTGCGTACTCCTCTGATTGGTGAGTCCGTCGAGGCTTAAAATAATTACTTACGAAACTAAAACTTTTTAGTTAAATTAAAAATTGTATTCAACTAGCGTCGCATTATTATAAAAACTTTTCCTGTTGGCAAAATTGAAAATAGTTTCCTTATCGATTTATCTTTTTTAAAAACTTTTCGACACAATAAGTGCATTAGAAAAATAGAAAAAATATTATATTATAATGTACTCGGGATTATATTAGCATTTTCGTATAATTTGATGTTGTTGAAAACGACTTTTCAAAAATGGTTCGATTGATATGTATTATTCCTCAAAAGTGGTTGTAAATAAATGCTAGTGGTCTCCGAAGAACAATACCTTCCCCATCAGCCTTTAGTTGCGCATAGCTCTTTGCATGTTTTTCTTCTTTGCGGATTTTAACAAAAGAACTTCTGAGTGCCTTTTAAGTGAAGGAGCAGTTAAAATGATAATCGACTCTTAAATTTCCTGTAAGTGAAAGAATGAAAGATTCGGCGTAAGAGAAAGACGGAATAACTAAAATGTTAAAGTGCCATTTTTGAGAATCTTGGCAGCCGACGCTTAAATCCGATGAAGTTAATGGAATGTCCGGGTGCCCGACGCTTGTATATTTTCAAATCTATAAGCTGCAAAAATTTTATAACCATCAAAACAAAAACTTTTTTTTAAATAAAAATCATAATTACTTTCGAAAATTTATCTATTATCCAATATCCAATCCACACAACATCCATCCCTAATAGAATTTTTTTTTTGATTTATTTAAAAACTTTCGTTAAAAACAAAAATAAAATTTTCTTAAGGGGTTATTAGGTAAAAACTTTTGATATTGGCATCGACGACTGTTATAATACATTGATAAAGTTTGACATTTTGAAGGATGGGCTTTGCGGTTACATATGTGCTGACTCCGGGGCGTCCGTCACGCTATTCCGGATCATTGGTCCCCGGAGTAAAATTAAGCAACCGGTATCGGCTACCACTAGTAAACAACTTGGTAAACTACCACATCTACAAACTTAAACCTTTGCTCAAAAAAAAAAAGAAAAAAAACAAGATTTTTTCAATAAAGTCAGCAACGAGAAAAGAAAATTAAACGAGTAAATCTCGAGGCCTTGCATGAAAGTGGAAAAACAGTAATGAAAAGAGTTCTATAAAGCTTTGGCGAGTCGGGCTAATTTAATTTTACTTAACTCGACCAAATACCTTTATTTAATTTAAAAGGGCACCCCTTCGACGGGCCCGACGGGCCCTACGACCCTAACTCAACTTCGTTTTATTTCGATCAAACTAAAAATTGACGTACAATTAATTAAAATTTTCACATCGTACTTAAAAAAAAAAGTAGTTTGTCTCTCTCTTTTAAAACAAGATATCCTGATCCCTTACTATTAATCACATTTTCTCGAGTCCTGACATTTCATTAGCCTTTCTTTCTTTACGCAATTTAATTAACATTCAAGACTTTGAATTTTTAATAATCAAATTAAATTTTTTTTCTAAATCTATGGTTTGAAAAATTTAATTTTAATTTAAAAAAAAACATTCAATTTCCGCCATTTTAAAATTTATTAAAAAAAATTTATTTATTGTTATACACCACAAAAAATTTTTCTTTTTGTTCAATTTTTGTTAAGCTACAAAAATTTTCTTTTACTTTTTAGTTAAAAGCTCTCTTTTTTATACGACTAGCACTTATTGAGATATTTAGATGTGAAAACTCTTAACAAAATGTTTAGTTTTTGTTGAAAAGCGTCCAAACAAATTCTACTAGAGAGTTTTCTCTTTTCCTCTTTGTTCGAAACGCTTGAACGTTTAGAAAACATTTTCTCAATTTTGCGAAATGGTATTTTAGCGATTATTCTTATTTGCATACAATTACAATTGATAATGGTCGAGAAATTTGCATTCTAATAACTATTTCTCAACAAACAATAACAATTAATTTGTATTCGGAATATTCTATGGCATATTTCGCATTTAAATCGATAAACAATCCAAGAGCGCCACACAAATTAGAAAAAGCGGCGTTACTAAAAAAATGTCTACTTTTCTGTCTGTCCGCACGTCCGTAAAGCTTTTCACATTTGTTTGAGCGTCCGTACTATATGTAAGTCTCTCTGTTCGGCCGGCAGGCCGTCAGTCTATCCGTTTGCCTAGCTACTTACGTGTCTGCCTATCTGTATGTCCGTCGTCCCGTCCTTTAAACTGTCTGAATATTTGTACATCCGCCCGTTTGTTGGGTCGGCACTTCGGCAGGTCGTCGGTATATCCGCCTATTCCCTCCGCCCTGGCCTGCCCTTCGAAGAGAGCTTCCATAATCCTAACAAGCAGCAAGTGGAGCCTGCGGGGCCATTGGAACTTCAGCATTCTCATCAAGTGCTGTATGCAAAACTGAAGGTAAATCAGACGCTCCACCATGATAAATACCGATGAGCACAATCGGTAACGAGACGTCGCATCATAAGTGACGATCGATTTATTAGCTGTTTTCTGTCTGTTTTCGAAACTGACAATAACTGCACCCTGACCTGCCCTTCGAAGAGAACTTCCATTCTCCTAATGACCAGCTAGCGCTGGTTTCGCCAGGGGGGTCAGCAGAACTTAAGCATTCTCATCAAGTGTTGTATGCAGGGCTGGAGGCTGATCAGTGGCTCCACCACGATAATCTCGATGAGTACAGTCGGTTTATACTCGATTACAGTATAACAGTTACGGGTGCACCGTCCACCCCCTGTAATACTCAGCGGTCTTATATTGGTACTAATGGAAACCGCACGTGTCACGGGTCAGAAGACCGCAAGCGGCTACGGGAGATGTTCCGCCACCTTCAGACCTAGACACGTAGGACATTGATACCCAATGGTGCGCTTCCTTCCAGGGTAGGTGGGGACTAAAACCCCCACGAAAGGACACATGCATTATGTCGTGGTAACATAACATATCCCACTAACTAAGTGAAAAGACTCTCAGCCACTACGAGACCAGCTCCAATAGTGACGGCAGACTCTAGCTAAGCCCAGTCTGTGACTCCATCCCTCCAGAAGCATCAAAACGTTAGCTAACTTCCGAAGGCTAACTCCCTGGATCGAGAACTGAGCCTCTTGGAACCCGTAATCCTACTATCAACCAAACGCAACTGGTACATCCGAAATCGTCTCTACGCTTGAACAGAATAGCAAACAAAAGTTAAGAAAACACCCTGGTCGTCATGTGCTTTTTACAAGTTAGGTTAGGCTAGAGATAGATAAAGTGGCCTCTTAGCCACTGCGAGACCAACTTCAATAGTGGTGCCAAACTCTAGCTAAGCCTAGTCTGTGGCTCCATCCATCCAGAAGCTCCAAAATGTTAGCTAACTTCCGAAGGCTAACTCCCTGGATCGAGAACTGAGCCTCTTGGAACCCGTAATCCTACTATCAACCAAACGCAACTGGTACATCCGAAATCGTCTCTACGCTTGAACAGAATAGCAAACAAAAGTTAAGAAAACACCCTGGTCGTCATGTGCTTTTTACAAGTTAGGTTAGGCTAGAGATAGATAAAGTGGCCTCTTAGCCACTGCGAGACCAACTTCAATAGTGGTGCCAAACTCTAGCTAAGCCTAGTCTGTGGCTCCATCCATCCAGAAGCTCCAAAATGTTAGCTAACTTCCGAAGACTCCCTGGATCGAGAACTGGCCCTCTTGGGACCCGTAATCCTACCATCAACCAAACGCAACGGATAGTAAGTAAAAGCTAAGAAAACCTCTTGGTGGTCATATGCTTTCAAAAAGTTAGGTTAGGTTAGGCTAGAGATAGACTATAGTATATCCGAAATTCTCCAATCACCGGCCTACCCACCGTTTATGACTCCAACCGGCGCGGCGTGGCCGAACTACTACCAAATTGATCATCACCAGTTTTCCTTTTGCCCAGAGGCCTAGGATCGGGTGCTGTATTAGACCTACAGGTAAGCTCCCCCGGTCGAAGGCAAACCCGAGCGCTTCAGTTAGGTTAGGTTAGATAAGACAGAGAACCCTAACCCCTCCACACCTTCCCCACTGCCCTCCCTTACAGAGCTCCAGACACCGAGTTCTAAAAAACGCTACTAATATTTAGTTTGCTTATATGGCGTCTTTTACTCAGTCCCACCAGAGATAAGATAGCTCACACTATGCGACTCGTCCTTGGTACGAGAAGTGCACCTATGAGTTGCACAATTAAACATGGCACGCTAGTCTCACCGCGGAGCATATAGCGATATCCGTCTGATCGGAATCGAGTAGCCTAACTGGCAACTTTAGGGGTGTGTGGCGATGAAATACAACCCTTATGCGCTGTCTTTGTTTGACTAAATCGTTACAAGATTGATCATCACCAGGTTTCCTTTTTACCAGAGGCTTAGATTCGGGTGATCTATGTGAGAGCTACACCTGAGACCTACAGGTAAACTCCTCCGGTCGAAGGCAAACGCAAGCGCTTCAGATGTTAGGTTGGATTATGCTAGATAAGAGAGAGAATATCTTTCCTAACCCTCTCATGGCCTCCCCACTACCTTCTCTCACGGAGCACCAAACGCCGAGCTCTAAAAGACTCTACTAATATTTATTTTACTTATATGGCGTCTTTTATTCAATCCCACCAGAGGTGGGATAGCTCATACACACTAGGTGCGACTCGTCCTAGGTACGAGAAATGCACCGACCGGTTGCACAATTACGACGTCCATCTGATCGAAATCGTGTGGCCTAACTGGCAGTTTTAGGGGTGTACGGAGAAGAAGTCCAACCCCATATGCGCATCTGGCTAAAACGCTTTTATCAGAATGTTGGACTGAAAACCGTTAGCGTTAGCATCATAATTCGTAAGTAACAGTCGGTTTAATGTCTGACTATCTCTATGTCTGTCCGTATCCATATCCCTGGTCTATTTAAAACTCTTTTATCAGAAGATTTTTTAGCTTAAGAAGTGTTAGTGTTAGCACCATAATCCATAAGTAACATCGGCTTTGTCAATTTTGTTTGTCAATTTTCTAATTAAATGCAATTTTATGTGGGCAAACCGTTATGGCATGCTTCTGAAAGCCTCTCACAAGCACTCATAAGACTAAACGGTTTTAGAAAAATTCTTGACATTTGAAAGGAAGTTTCTGAAGCTGCGCTGCAAGGACGTAATCTTATGATAAAATATTGCCGATTTTGGGGGGGGGGCAAAAGTTCTTTAAGTTTAGTAATCCCTTTGTAAAATGTTTGACTTTCATCCCTTAAATTTCGAATTTAATCGAATTTTATCTCATTTTTGTTTGGGTGTTTTTCCTAATCCATTACAAGTCCATAATTGAAAAATAGCAACTTTGATTGTTTGTAATGTTCAAATTAAGCCAACAAAAGAATCACACGAAACAAGGTGTTTGTAAAAAAAAGGACGATTTGTCTAACAGGAAAATATAGCGCGAATTTCCCAATGCCTACACCTGTTGAATTGGTGTGGTTGGTGGTAGTATAAAGGGAAACTCGCTGTGCTAAGCATGTAGATCGTTTTCGTCCCCATCATTATCACTATAAAAGCTTAGAGCATTGACTTTATTTTAAAAGTATCTCATTTACTTTTTAGCCTCATTTTGAGTACACAAGTCGAGATTAATTTAAGCATTGTTTTAAATTTTATCATTTTTTGCGCTATTTTGGTTAAATATTTGGTTATAATTTGTTATCTTTTAGTAAATTTACATTTCCTTCCAGAACGATGCGATTATGCTGTAACCTTCTCGTCATAGTTTTACAAGTATTTGAATGCGAGCGTATAAAAATAAAACTGACGGATGAACTAATAAAGCTCTAAAGGAGCTCAAGTTGGAGAAAAAAGGGTTAAACGAAGCTCGAGAAAATGTTGAAGAATAATAAATTTGTTGCGCGAAGTTAAATCAATGTTAAAACACTACATAAAATATGAAATTTAGATAAGAGCGATTATCTAACATTCATTTGAAGTCAAATGGGGCTTTACAAAAAGACAACTATCAGGCCTAATTGTACTGCCATAAAACCGACATTTCTATAAGAAGATGGGTACGCAAAAACCACTTTAGTTAAATTGGCTGCAGATGTCATGACTCTGTAATGACGTCCTCCCCGTTATCCCTTTTAACCGTAGTGTAGTTCGTCTCTCTCACCACTCACTGCCATTAAATCTCCGGAGTTAATACAAAATGCATTTGTTGTTCTTCCATTATGTAAATGAAAACTCAAACCACTCTCCTACTTAGAAAAGCTTGCTTCCATCAACGGCGATAATGCATTTCTGGAATTTGTATAAAAATGCCATAAATATTATGTTTTTAATGTTTATTATTTCATCATTTACGCTTGCATTTTTTAAGAGCTTTTACTCAATTTTAAAAAGTGCTCATGTTTCCTTTTATACGTAAACATATTTAATACTTTGCTATAAAGTAGTACAGGATGGTACCTAAAAATATTTGTTTAGTTCATATTTTTAAAAGTGTCTCTCGAGTTTTCTAAAAAAGACGCCAGAATGGTATTTTAATAAATACTCCATTACCAGTTTGAGTACCAAATCCTAATAAAAGCTCTACTCCCTTTACTCTAAGCATAGATTTCCAATTTTTTCCCTACTCAATCTGTGGATTAAAATGTTTTCAACTCGAAATCTTATTTTGTAACAGCTCAATTCTTTGCAGTAATACCTCATTTTTATTTCAGAAGACGCACGTTTTATTTGTTGCGTTTAACTAACGACTCTAACAAATGCAGTGTAGTAGCTAACTACAAGTCATATACAAGTCTCCAGTCTCCGCAGACGCGAGTCTGGCACGCGTCGTCTGAAAGATGCCTTACACTTCTTTGAGACGCCTCTGGTGTAATACACTCTTCATTTAAGTGTGAGCTCTTATAAATGAGATTGGATGCAGTCACTTATTTTAAGCGCTCTCAAACAAGAGCGTAAGTGAGTTTGATCTTAGCTGTAATCTTTACGCATGAGTAAAACGCATCTCTGAAGTGTGAGCATTTTCAACTAAAGGTTAAGAATTTAAATATAACAGCATTATAAGGGCCACCACATAAGGGCATACGTGAGTCAGGCCTACGTCGTCTGAAAGAAGCCTTACTCTTATACCAGACGCCTCCGGCTTAACACACTCTGCACTTAAGTGAGAGCTCTTGGATTGGATGCAGTCGTTTATTATAAACGCCCTTATACAAGAACGCACGTGCGTTTGATCTCACCCGTCTGAAGGAAGCGTTACTCTTCTTTCAGGTTAGTAAGGATAGAGCACCTCTTTACTGAAGTGAGAGCATTTTCAACTAAAGGTTAAGAATTTAAATGTAACAGTATTATAAGGGCCACCACGTAAGCGCATACATGAGTCCGGCCTACGTCGTCTGAAAGAAGCCTTACTCTTATATCAGACGCCTCCGGCTTAACACACTCTGCACTGAAGTGAGAGCTCTTTGATTGGATGCAGTTGTTTATTATAAACGCTCTTATACAAGAACGAACGTGCGTTTGCTCTCACCCGTCTGAAAGAAGCGTTACTCTTCTTTCAGGCTAGTAAGGATAGAGCACCTCTTTACTGAAGTGAGAGCATTTTCAACTAAAGATTAAGAATTTAAATGTAACAGTATTATAAGGGCCACCACGCAAGCGCATACATGAGTCCGGCCTACGTCGTCTGAAAGAAGCCTTACCCTTATACCAGACGCCTCCGGCTTAACACACTCTGCACTTAAGTGAGAGCTCTTGGATTGGATGCAGTCGTTTATTATAAACGCCCTTATACAAGAACGCACGTGTGTTTGATCTCACCCGTCTGAAACAAGCGTTACTCTTCTTTCAGACTAGTAAGGATAGAGCACCTCTTGACTGAAGTGAGAGCATTTTCAACTAAAGGTTAAGAATTTAAATGTAACAGTATTATAAGGGCCACCACGTAAGCGCTTACATGAGTCCGGCCTACGTCGTCTGAAAGAAGCCTTACTCTTATATCAGACGCCTCCGGCTTAACACACTCTGCACTGAAGTGAGAGCTCTTGGATTGGATGCAGTTGTTTATTATAAACGCTCTTATACAAGAACGAACGTGCGTTTGCTCTCACCCGTCTGAAAGAAGCGTTACTCTTCTTTCAGACTAGTAAGGATAGAGCACCTCTTGACTGAAGTGAGAGCATTTTCAACTAAAGGTTAAGAATTTAAATGTAACAGTATTATAAGGGCCACCACGTAAGCGCTTACATGAGTCCGGCCTACGTCGTCTGAAAGAAGCCTTACTCTTATATCAGACGCCTCCGGCTTAACACACTCTGCACTGAAGTGAGAGCTCTTGGATTGGATGCAGTTGTTTATTATAAACGCTCTTATACAAGAACGAACGTGCGTTTGCTCTCACCCGTCTGAAAGAAGCGTTACTCTTCTTTCAGACTAGTAAGGATAGAGCACCTCTTGACTGAAGTGAGAGCATTTTCAACTAAAGGTTAAGAATTTAAATGTAACAGTATTATAAGGGCCACCACGTAAGCGCTTACATGAGTCCGGCCTACGTCGTCTGAAAGAAGCCTTACTCTTATATCAGACGCCTCCGGCTTAACACACTCTGCACTGAAGTGAGAGCTTTTTGATTGGATGCAGTTGTTTATTATAAACGCTCTTATACAAGAACGAACGTGCGTTTGCTCTCACCCGTCTGAAAGAAGCGTTACTCTTCTTTCAGACTAGTAAGGATAGAGCACCTCTTTACTGAAGTGAGAGCATTTTCAACTAAAGGTTAAGAATTTAAATGTAACAGTATTATAAGGGCCACCACGTAAGCGCATACATGAGTCCGGCCTACGTCGTCTGAAAGAAGCCTTACCCTTATACCAGACGCCTCCGGCTTAACACACTCTGCACTTAAGTGAGAGCTCTTGGATTGGATGCAGTCGTTTATTATAAACGCCCTTATACAAGAACGCACGTGTGTTTGATCTCACCCGTCTGAAACAAGCGTTACTCTTCTTTCAGACTAGTAAGGATAGAGCACCTCTTGACTGAAGTGAGAGCATTTTCAACTAAAGGTTAAGAATTTAAATGTAACAGTATTATAAGGGCCACCACGTAAGCGCTTACATGAGTCCGGCCTACGTCGTCTGAAAGAAGCCTTACTCTTATATCAGACGCCTCCGGCTTAACACACTCTGCACTGAAGTGAGAGCTTTTTGATTGGATGCAGTTGTTTATTATAAACGCTCTTATACAAGAACGAACGTGCGTTTGCTCTCACCCGTCTGAAAGAAGCGTTACTCTTCTTTCAGACTAGTAAGGATAGAGCACCTCTTGACTGAAGTGAGAGCATTTTCAACTAAAGGTTAAGAATTTAAATGTAACAGTATTATAAGGGCCACCACGTAAGCGCTTACATGAGTCCGGCCTACGTCGTCTGAAAGAAGCCTTACTCTTATATCAGACGCCTCCGGCTTAACACACTCTGCACTGAAGTGAGAGCTTTTTGATTGGATGCAGTTGTTTATTATAAACGCTCTTATACAAGAACGAACGTGCGTTTGCTCTCACCCGTCTGAAAGAAGCGTTACTCTTCTTTCAGACTAGTAAGGATAGAGCACCTCTTTACTGAAGTGAGAGCATTTTCAACTAAAGGTTAAGAATTTAAATGTAACAGTATTATAAGGGCCACCACGTAAGCGCATACATGAGTCCGGCCTACGTCGTCTGAAAGAAGCCTTACCCTTATACCAGACGCCTCCGGCTTAACACACTCTGCACTTAAGTGAGAGCTCTTGGATTGGATGCAGTCGTTTATTATAAACGCCCTTATACAAGAACGCACGTGTGTTTGATCTCACCCGTCTGAAACAAGCGTTACTCTTCTTTCAGACTAGTAAGGATAGAGCACCTCTTGACTGAAGTGAGAGCATTTTCAACTAAAGGTTAAGAATTTAAATGTAACAGTATTATAAGGGCCACCACGTAAGCGCTTACATGAGTCCGGCCTACGTCGTCTGAAAGAAGCCTTACTCTTATATCAGACGCCTCCGGCTTAACACACTCTGCACTGAAGTGAGAGCTCTTGGATTGGATGCAGTTGTTTATTATAAACGCTCTTATACAAGAACGAACGTGCGTTTGCTCTCACCCGTCTGAAAGAAGCGTTACTCTTCTTTCAGACTAGTAAGGATAGAGCACCTCTTGACTGAAGTGAGAGCATTTTCAACTAAAGGTTAAGAATTTAAATGTAACAGTATTATAAGGGCCACCACGTAAGCGCTTACATGAGTCCGGCCTACGTCGTCTGAAAGAAGCCTTACTCTTATATCAGACGCCTCCGGCTTAACACACTCTGCACTGAAGTGAGAGCTCTTGGATTGGATGCAGTTGTTTATTATAAACGCTCTTATACAAGAACGAACGTGCGTTTGCTCTCACCCGTCTGAAAGAAGCGTTACTCTTCTTTCAGACTAGTAAGGATAGAGCACCTCTTGACTGAAGTGAGAGCATTTTCAACTAAAGGTTAAGAATTTAAATGTAACAGTATTATAAGGGCCACCACGTAAGCGCTTACATGAGTCCGGCCTACGTCGTCTGAAAGAAGCCTTACTCTTATATCAGACGCCTCCGGCTTAACACACTCTGCACTGAAGTGAGAGCTTTTTGATTGGATGCAGTTGTTTATTATAAACGCTCTTATACAAGAACGAACGTGCGTTTGCTCTCACCCGTCTGAAAGAAGCGTTACTCTTCTTTCAGGCTAGTAAGGATAGAGCACCTCTTTACTGAAGTGAGAGCATTTTCAACTAAAGGTTAAGAATTTAAATGTAACAGTATTATAAGGGCCACCACGTAAGCGCATACATGAGTCCGGCCTACGTCGTCTGAAAGAAGCCTTACCCTTATACCAGACGCCTCCGGCTTAACACACTCTGCACTTAAGTGAGAGCTCTTGGATTGGATGCAGTCGTTTATTATAAACGCCCTTATACAAGAACGCACGTGTGTTTGATCTCACCCGTCTGAAACAAGCGTTACTCTTCTTTCAGACTAGTAAGGATAGAGCACCTCTTGACTGAAGTGAGAGCATTTTCAACTAAAGGTTAAGAATTTAAATGTAACAGTATTATAAGGGCCACCACGTAAGCGCTTACATGAGTCCGGCCTACGTCGTCTGAAAGAAGCCTTACTCTTATATCAGACGCCTCCGGCTTAACACACTCTGCACTGAAGTGAGAGCTCTTGGATTGGATGCAGTTGTTTATTATAAACGCTCTTATACAAGAACGAACGTGCGTTTGCTCTCACCCGTCTGAAAGAAGCGTTACTCTTCTTTCAGGCTAGTAAGAATAGAGCACCTCTTTACTGAAGTGAGAGCATTTTCAACTAAAGGTTAAGAATTTAAATGTAACAGTATTATAAGGGCCACCACGTAAGCGCATACATGAGTCCGGCCTACGTCGTCTGAAAGAAGCCTTACTCTTATATCAGACGCCTCCGGCTTAACACACTCTGCACTGAAGTGAGAGCTCTTGGATTGGATGCAGTTGTTTATTATAAACGCTCTTATACAAGAACGAACGTGCGTTTGCTCTCACCCGTCTGAAAGAAGCGTTACTCTTCTTTCAGGCTAGTAAGAATAGAGCACCTCTTTACTGAAGTGAGAGCATTTTCAACTAAAGGTTAAGAATTTAAATGTAACAGTATTATAAGGGCCACCACGTAAGCGCATACATGAGTCCGGCCTACGTCGTCTGAAAGAAGCCTTACCCTTATACCAGACGCCTCCGGCTTAACACACTCTGCACTTAAGTGAGAGCTCTTGGATTGTATGCAGTCGTTTATTATAAACGCCCTTATACAAGAACGCACGTGTGTTTGATCTCACCCGTCTGAAACAAGCGTTACTCTTCTTTCAGACTAGTAAGGATAGAGCACCTCTTGACTGAAGTGAGAGCATTTTCAACTAAAGGTTAAGAATTTAAATGTAACAGTATTATAAGGGCCACCACGTAAGCGCTTACATGAGTCCGGCCTACGTCGTCTGAAAGAAGCCTTACTCTTATATCAGACGCCTCCGGCTTAACACACTCTGCACTTAAGTGAGAGCTTTTGGATTGGATGCAGTCGTTTATTATAAACGCCCGTATACAAGAACGGACGTGCGTTTGATCTCACCCATATGAATGAAGCGTTACTCTTCTTTCAGGCTAGTAAGGATAGAGCACCTCCTGAAATTTTCAGCTAAAGTCTAAGAATTAAAATGGAAATGAATTATAAATGCCCCCACATAAGCTCGTACATAGGTTTGGCCTACGTCGTCTGAAAGAAGCCTTACCCTTATATGAGACGCCTCTGGCATAACTCACTCTGCACTTAAGTGAGAGCTCTTGTATTGGATGCAGTCGTTTATTATAAACGCCGTTATACAAGAGCGAACGTGTGTTTGATCTTACCCTTCTGAAAGACGCGTTACTCTTCTTTCAGGTTAGTAATGATAGAGGGTCTTTTTACTGAAGTGAGAGGTTTTTAACTAAAGGCTAAGAATTTGAATGTAACTGAATTTAAAGGGCATCTACATGTGCATACATGGGTCCGACCTACGTCGACCTACGTCGTCCGGAAATTGGCCAAATTTAATTTAACAGTACAAAAATATGTTTAAAAATTTCTAAAGTTGATGTACGCTCGTTAACCTCGACAGTTTCTAGAAATTGCGCCAGTAGCCAGTACGGCCCTGACTTCGTCTGAAAAAAGCCTTACTCAACTCTTATATCAGACTCCTCCGGCTCAACACTCTCTTTACTTAAGTGAGAGCTCTTTTAAATAGGAGTGAATGCAGTCGCTTATTATAAACTCTCTTAAACAAGAGCCTAGTAACATAGGTCTTACTCGTGGCCCAGAACTAATCATTATTTGATCAACAGGGGTGTTACTCATGACAGCGAACGTGTTAACAGCTGTAATTCTTTTTTGTATATCGTAGCATTTATTAAACAACCCCCAAATGCTGCTACTGTTTAAGGTAATTCTTAGGAGTCACGAAACCAAACGTGACATATGGTGGAGGCGTCGGGCAAAACCCAAAATGACACTATTAGCAACTTTTGAACTACAATTTCTCTATAAGTTGTGCAGTTTAGCCTGTCTCCTTTTATGATCAAATCCAAAATGGCGATTTGCTTCTAATTTAATCTCATTTTTGAACTAAATCTCTTCAGAAGCATCAGCCCCTTTTGCAGGATTTTGTTCCAAAATGTGATTGAAACTGAATTCATGGTCACTCTGAGTTTATATATTTTTTATTCATTCACAATTAAACCTTTCTTTCTTTTCTTTTTTTAATATAAAAATAGTATTCTTTTCTTTTGTTTATAAGTCTTTAGGTATAAAAGTATAAAATGAGCTTATTTTTCATTGTAATATCTTTTCCATTTCAATTTTGATTAAATTGCTTATACAAAGAGAGAGAATGCACAAGTTCCTTGTATAAATAAAAGTTTAATTTTGTTAAGTTTTTATCAGTTAATTCATCTCCCATGTGTTTAATTTGGCCTTTTTTAATTAAAGTTTGTAAATTGTTTAACCATATATGTAAAAAAAGGAGCGTAATTAAAAAATTAAATACGCGGCTTGATAAAGTTGTTTATTAAATTTTAATATAAAAATGTGACAAGACGTAATTTTTTCCCCTACGTACCAACCAAAAATAAAAAAAAAAAGGGAAAATAACTGGCAAACTTTTAATTTTGTTACCCAATTTTTTTAATTAAATTACTAACCATTAATTTAAAAAAGCACAATCAAGAAAAAAATTTTGATTAACGTCATAATCTCTTGCATGGAGCATTATATTATAATCTCTAAAGAAGACTTCGCAGTATCCAATTCCTAAAAGTCTCCTTTTGTTTCATTCAACAACTGTTACTGGCAGATCGTTTAAAATAAGCTTAACACCGAAAATCCTCGTGTTTGAGAAACTATTGAAAAGCGTCCTTTGGAAACAACCATAGAAAGGCGTATACTCCTCTACTGTAGCAGCTATAGTATTTGGTATAAGCAAGCTATGTAAATGTGTATCAAACCGAGAGGGGTTAACAATTCATTCAGAAAATATTCATTTTGAGAATTGAGAGAAAACCGCCCGTCAATTTATACAAATCATTAATCACACAATTCCGTCAAACTAAATTACGACAATAATATATTTCGAAATACCTTTTAATAAAAACATTAAAAGCTGCAACTCGTTCGTTAAATATATATTCGTCGACGACAGATCATTAATTAAGGTCTTTTAATTGATATTTTAATTGAAACGTCTTAATTGCTAGAATAGATTAATTTTGCCTCAAAAATTCAATTTTGTTATAATAAGAACGAGGGAGGGCGAGATGGGGAAAAGAAAAAATGTAGTAATTGAAAAATAAAACAATATGGTAGAAAGAACGTAAACGCAATTAATAAATGTTCTGACTGATAATCGTTATTTGAAGCTTGAATTGACAATCCCAAATGATTTTCTATGTTTTCCTTCTCTCTCTTTCTCATTCTCTCTCGCACACATTTTTTGTTACATTTACTGTTAGTAGTTGCCTTAATTGACGGCATTAATTTTATAACGAATTGAACTTTTACGCTATAGCGATGTTATTATTTGGTCAATACAATGTAATTAAAAGCAGCTTTGCAATCAATTTGCCAATTGAACTGTAGAGGTCATCAAAATTTTATTTAAAAAAAAATTGGTACTTGTTTAATGGTTTAACAGTAAAATTATTCAGTTAGGATCAAAAACGCCACAACGTACAAGCAGATACTTTAATATTCTAATCTGACAAAAGAAAAAGTTAATTTGGTCTCATAACTCTTCTGAACAGATGAGTAAAAAGTCAAACTAGCATACACTGAGTATAAGTAGGGTAAAACCGGTAGAGATGGCGCACCTTTTTATTTTCGTGATAAAACATTAAATGGTCAAAATCAAAAGTTTTTAATCAATAAAGCATTTTACAGAGAATCTAATGTAACAAATAAAGTAAAAAATATATATAAAAATACTGTATTGATGCTTCATGGACTCCAGTAATGCTACTTCTTACAGTTTGTACTGCTAAAGTTAATTATTTTAATCGGGGATTCCCCCCGATCTATCCGCTGGCGTTGGTTTAACTAGTCTAGTCGACGAAGAAGTTATAGAGGACAGGGAAAAAGCTGGATTTTTTTTCAAGGATGATTATCCATGATTTGATAAATGTTTTGTACTAAATATCGGCAGGGCCGCAAGCTGAATTTCGTGTAACCTTTGACAAGGGCGAAGCCCGAGTAGTGTGGAGTCGTTGTTCTCGCACTTTCTTTTCTTAAAGGTTCTCACAACTTAAATTATTTTAATTTATAGCTTATAGCACTTATTTAACGGAGATGCTTAATCGGGGATTCCTCCCGATCTCACCGCTGGTTTAACACGTTGACTGCCGTCTGAGATTAACGTGGTCTCACGTAAAAAATGGTCACAAACGCACCGAGAGACCGCCCTGGACTCACAAATACTAACAAAAACCGGTACTTCAGCGTATGGAACCAGATTTTATTCTAGTACGGTGGCAGCCAACGTGTTAACTAATAATCTAGTCACCGTAGGCCTTATAGAGGACATGGAAGAGACTGGAATATTTTTTTCAAGAATGTGTTTAAGTATTCAAAGCGGATGCTAATCGGAGATTATCCTCGGCGAGACTGCAGGCTGAGTTGTGACTAACTTTTGACGAGGGCGAAGCCCAAGTAGTGTAGAGTCGTTATTCTCGCCCTTTCTTTTTCTTTAAGGTTTTTACAACTCCAATTATTTTAATTCATAGCAATTAACACTTGTTCAACGGGGATACTAATCGGGGATTCCCCCTGAGCTAACCGCTGGTTTAACTAATAGTCTAGTCAACGAAGAGGTTATAGAAGACACGAAAGAGACTAGAAATTTTTTTCAAGAATTACTTGAATTATTCAAAGAAGATGCTAATCGGGGATTATCTACGATTAGGCAAATGTTTTGTATTAGATATCAACGAGGCCGCAGGCCTCGTTATGACTAACTTTAGACTAACTCATGACTTATGACTAATGACTAACTGGCGAAGCCCCACTCACACTGACTCACTTATGACTAACTGGCGAAGCCCCAGTAGTGTGGAGTGGTTATTTTCGCACTTTCTTCTTCTTTAAGGTTTTTACAACTCCAATTATTTTAATTTGTAGCTCTTAACACTTGTTCAACGGGGATGCTAATCGGGGATTCCCCCCGATCTAACCGCTGGTTTAACTAATAGTCTAGTCAACGAAGAGGTTATAGAAGACACGAAAAGAGACTGGAAATTTTTTTCAAGAATGTGTTTAAATTATTCAAATGGGATGCTAATCGGGGATTATCTACGATTAGGCAAATGTTTTGTATTAGATATCGGCGAGGCCGCAGGCGTCGTTATGACTAACTTTTGGCGGGGGCGAAGCCCCAGTAGTGTGGAGTGGTTATTTTCGCACTTTCTTCTTCTTTAAGATTTTTAAAACTTCAATTATTTTAATTTATAGCTCTTAACACTTATTCATCGGGGATTAGCCACGATTTGACAAATGTTTTGTATGTACTAGATATGGGCGGGGCCGCAGGCCGAGTTGAGACTCACTTTCGGCGAGGGCGAAGCCCGAGTAGTATGGAGTCGTTATTCTCGCACTTTCTTTCTCTTTAACGTTTTTACAACTCCAATTATTTTAATTTATAGCTCTTAATACTTATTCAACTGGGGGTGCTAATCGGGGATTTCCCCAGATCTGGCCGCCGGTTTAACTATACTAGTCTAGTCAACGAAGAGGTTATAGAAGCCATGGAAGTTTTCTTTCAGGAATGTGTTTAAAGTATTCAGGAGGAAACAATACTAAAAATGCCCGGTCCTTGCTACATGTCTAAGGATAGAAGAGGGTGGACCTTAGGGAGGCCCAAAATTACTATTGGTAGAATGAAAGCTTATCAAATTTCCTGCAAGATTGTTTCTATTTATTTTTTCTCTATTGTTTATAATTTTTGAGATACCCGCTTTAAAAATTTTTAATGTATGAAAGAAAATTACCAGTTGAAAATAAAATAGTAAAGAAAATTTAATGCTCTACAACAGTGTTTCCCAAGTTAAGGCTCACGTCCCACAAAGGGACAATTTGATTGAATATATAGGGAGGCGATTCGAAAATGGACGCGCTTTGAGTTTGTTTAGTGAACAATTCAATTTTATTTCAAAGAATATGTATATGTTATATAAGAATTTTAGAAAGGCTAAAGTGGGCATGGCACAATAAAGGCTGGGAAACACTGCTCTACAACTTCTTTTCTAAAGACTTTTACTATAAAATGAAGAGCTCGGGTGCTAGAAGCAAAAAAAAAGAGCTAAAATTAATTTCCTTGTATGAAATTTGATAAACTTTCATTTCACTAAGAATAATTTTTTCCCTAGGACCCACAGTTTTCGAGATATTCGAAAAACTTCAGAAACGAGACCTCTTCACCCCTTTCACTTCCTTAGCCATGTAGCTAGAAGCGTGGGGGCTTTTTAATATTTTACCTTCTAATTACTCGAAACATATTCATCAAGAGACAAATTCTACCCTCTTCAGTATTTTCTACAGCCTACACAACTTTTTTGGACGTTCATTGACTAGACTTTGATTATTATTTAAATTTCTTATTAAAATAATGTGTGACACACGGACGTAAAACTTTTTGGTCTCGGCTTACGCCTTGATTCGCAAGCTGCACCAGCGCCTGTGAAACATGATTTTCCGTCTTCGTATCATAATATACTATTTCCTCAACTTCCATTAAGGTGCACTGCATCGTTGAAGCTTATTCTCTCTGCGCCGTTGTTTTTTCACCTGCACCAATACAGCACTTCTGTATTCCGCACTAGATGCTACAGGTCCTTTGTTCAATGATGTAGGGGAAATCACCAACGTGATTTCCTAATATTAGTTGTTTTCTCCAGTCCAGAGTGCGTCAAAGCAGTCAAAGTGACAGAGTATGTGTTGTCTTTTCCGCAAAATCTACACACGAATGTTACCTTTTTTACCTAAGTCCTTTTTAAATTGAGGTTAACTTACACAGTGGTATTACTATAAGAGGAAAAATAAACAAAAAAGCTTTTATTTCTTGCCTTGCTTAGGTTTCGACTTTTTTTTTAAATTCTGACTATAGAAAGAAGTTATGTACTAATAATAAAGCACTTGAAAGGGAAAAAAGAATGGTATAAAATTAAATTTTAATTCGAGTGAATTGATTAAGTGATGAAAAGATTTTTGATGATGATAATAAAAGAGATAAATGAATTGATAAAATTGGACGCGTGACAAGGAAATGTCTGTGGGGGCGTTTGGTGTGCGTCTTTTAATTTCTTAGACAAGAGAGGATTCAAAATTTAATTACCTCATACCGCACATCACGGTTCCATTAAATCATCTTGGCATAATTGCAAAGCATTAGTTTAAATATGACATTCGTATAATACGGTAATTCTAGAAAATAATTTTCTTGGCGGAAATTAAGAAGATAGTGACGTCGGGAGCGCCTCTCTCTTCTTATATTTTAAATGGAGAATGGGGGCGCTATGCGTCTTTGCCGCTTTAAATGCATAAAACTGTTTTACTTGGTGCTTGTTTTCATCACTTTTCTCATTCGGCTCAAACTATTTTAATTAAAGCAACGGCTAATTTAACTAGACAAATCTTTTGAAATAGAAAAGATAATCATCCGTTCACTACACCCTTTATTAACTATTGTCACATTTTAAATTATAATTTTCATAAACTCTAAAGAGACTGTCTCTTATGAAAATTGAGCGCTTTCGTTATTACTTAATGTTAAGAAAACAGTGTGTAAATTTTATAATATTAAAATGGAAATAAAGGACACACTTTAAAATTAATTTGTACTTTTTAGAATACTCTGGTAGTCTCCCCTTCAAGTCAAATACATATATTTTTCTATATACAGGGTGTTTATTGTGTGGACTGAAAATTATACTACATGATCGTTGGACCTACATTTTAAAAATATTTAGGTACATACAGAGTGCTTCACAAACAAAGCATTTGCGTATTCGGATTTGAGTACAAATTGGCGCCCGAGCAGGGATATTTAGAACCAAACTTGCAAAAGTCTGTGTGTCTATTTTACAAGGTAAAAAATGAAAATAATAAAAGTTAAAACGAGTTTAGTCGGCATTAAATTTTGTGCCTAATGTTAAACCGGAGAAATAAAATTGCCCTTCAAGTTCAATACACAAAGTGTAATAAAGACTTTGCGGTATACCATAAGGAAACCTTAGTAACAATGTAAGCATGTTCAAGATAATTGAATTTATAACTTTAAACAATATTATGGTTCAAACCACAAAAAGTCAATAATCTACATATTATTAATGTAAAACGAGCTTTATTCAAAATAACCAACAAAATTAACATAAATTAAATAAAGGAAAAAGCGTGTAGGTGAACATAGAATTTTTTGATGCATAAAATGCGGTAAAGGCGCTAATTGTAGTGCACATAAAATATTAAATGTAATGCGTTTGTAAGAAACAACCTTATTTTACATTATTTATAAACGAGTTATGCTTCATCCTACGTCATATAATACGATTGCATGAATTAAAGATCAACTAAGTCCATTTCAAGATTGCGTTCGATTATTATTTAAATAAGAAAAGCCACTTCTTTAAATTAGTTTAATAACAAATTCAAATACAAAGTTACTTACTTAATTGCAATTTTTATTCAATACCAATATTTTATTGCTACAGGAATTATACGAGTTACGTATTTCCAATATTTCAATATTATTTCAAAAAGTAAAATATATATTTATAAATCGAGAGAGAATGGTAGAATAATTTGAAATAATATGACGGGAAAATTTTATTGTTAAGATTTTTTAAATCCAAAAATTTCAAATTAGAAAAAACTAGCTACACAGGGTGATACCAACATTGGGATCTCGGAAACGGTAAGAGTTACGAGATTAGTTAATGTATAAAAAAGTTGCAAATTTTGATAAGCTTTAAGAATCCGTTAAGAAAATTTCAAAATTCAAAATGGCTACCGAGATAACGCAAAATAACTGAAAATTGGCAATTTAGTTTTTTGACGGTAGTTTAGAAACGGTTTATTTTAAGAAAAAGAAATTTGTGAAAATTTTTTAGAAGGTCAAAAGAGCTATCAAACGATATCAAACTCGATTTTTTATCACTTTGACGGAAAGCGTCGCGACGTCTCACTTTTTATTTTTTTAAGGAGACCTATTTTCTTTTTCCAAACTCAGTTGGCTTGTCTAAATTCGAATACCAAACGATAATTTTTCTTAATTTATACAACTTTTCTAGATTAAGTTACGTTACGTTATGTTATTTCTTATTTTTTACGATAAAAAATAACGACTAAAACTTAATTTTTAAAATTTTAGAAACTGAAATTTGTTAGAAAATAAAATTAAATCAAATTATTATTAATCTAATGTAATTTAATAAACCTTTAAAAACTAAGTTTTAGCCGTTATTTTAACATAAAGTAACATAAACCTAACGTAACATAAAATAGTTACGTATGTATTTAAACTAAGAAAAGTACAAGATAGTGAGTTCGCGTTTGGTACCCGAATTTAGACAAGCCAACTGAGTTATTTTTTGCAAAAAAAACAATGAAAAAAAGAAAAGTTGAACGTCGCGACGCCTAGCGTCGATGTGATAAAATGTCGAGTTTAGTATCATTTAATAGCTCTTTTGTCCTCTTAAAAATTTTCTCGTGAAATTTTTTTCTAAAGTAAACCATTTTCAAACTACAGTCGAAAAACTAAATTGCCAATTTAGTTTTTTGACTGTAGTTTAGAAATGGTTTATTTTAGGGAAAAAAAAATTAAGAAAAAATTTTTTAGAAGGTCAAAAGAGCTATCAAACGATACCAAACTCGATTTTTTATCACTTTGACGCAAAGCGTCGCGACATCTCACTTCTTATTTTTTTAAGGAGACCTATTTTCTTTTTCCAAAAACTTACTCAGTTGGATTGTCTAAATTCGAATACTAAACGATAATTTTTCTTAGTTTATACAACTTTTCTAGATTACGTTATGTTACTTCTTATTTTTTACGATAAAAAATAACGACTAAAACTTAATTTTTAAAATTTTAGAAACTGAAATTCATTAGAAAATAAAATTATTATTAATTTAATGTAATTTAATAAACCTTTAAAAACTAAGTTTTAGCCATTATTTTTTCATCGTAAAAAATAACAAAAAGTAACATAAACATAACGTAACATAACATAGTTACGTATGTGTTTAAACTAAGAAAAGTACAAGATAGTGAGTTCGCGTTTGGTACCCGAATTTAGACAAGCCAACTGAGTTATTATTTACTAAAAAACAATAAAAAAATGAAAAGTTGAACGTCGCGACGCCTAGCGTCGATGTGATAAAATGTCGAGTTTAGTATCATTTGATAGCTCTTTTGCCCTCTTGAAAATTTTTTCGTGAAATTTTTTTCTAAAGTAAACCATTTTCAAACTACAGTCGAAAAACTAAATTGCCAGTTTTCAGTTTTTTTGCGATATCTCGATAACCGAAAACTTATCTATACTTATATCTCGAAACTTTTTGCTAGGCAAAACCGGATATTCAACAAGGTTGCTTCAGTTATCAGATTTATTACGAGGAACAGGAAAATCTGTGCAATTACCCCTGCATCTCCATAGCGTATTGTATACGAGTACTGTGTCTTAGAGTCACTGCACTTGATTTCCACGCGAAGAAAAGTTAAAGACTGATTAAAAGAGGACTTAATGCAGATGATAAAAAAGAAAATCGTACAAGGAAGTACCGATCACATTTGGAAAAACCAAGTCTCTGCTTTTGGCCCTGCGCCTTCATCCCTTATGACATAATATTTTATGTACAGGGTGATTCATTGATATGACGGTTTTCGATAGCTCTAGAGCCGTTGGTAATAAGGCATACTTTTAAATACAAAAGTTATTCAACTCCTTAAGGAGCATAACCTAAAATTATTTTCATCTCTACAGAGTGTTGTATTACTGCTCGGCGAGAATATTTTTGATTTTTTTAAATGGAACACCCTGTATATTTTTCTATATTTCGACTTGTTGTTAAGTCGCCTACATACCCTTGCCCATATTAAAACTTTTTAATTTCTTTGCGGTGTTGCCAAGTTAGTTATTAATTTTTTTCTCTAAAAAATGCCCGCGACACGCCGCGCTTTATAAAATCGTACTAAAGCCGTTTTTCAAGGAATAATAATAAAAAAAATTTTCTAGGTGGTTATGACTATCCTCTATGATATAAAGTTTAAAAAATTCGAAGAAATTGTACAGGGTGTTCATTAATGCGTCACAAAGTTACTCATTTTGAAATGACCATAACTCGTTATTTTCAAATGGAACACCCTGTATATTTTTGCATATTTAGTATCCAAATTTTACCAAGAATTCAAATATGTAAAAATATACAGGGTGTTCCATTTGAAAATAACGAGTTATGGTCGTTTCAAAATTAGTAACTTTGGATCGTTTTAATGAACACTCTGTACAGTTTAATCGAACTTTTTCTATTTTATAGCATAGAGGATAAGCATAGCTGCATAGGAAAAGATTTTTGTTATTATTCCTTGAAAAATGGCTTTAGTACGATTTTATAAAGCAACGCGTGTCGCGGGCATTTTTTAGAGAAAAACATTAATAACTTGGCAACACCGCAAAGAAATTAAAAAATTTTAATATGGGTATGTAGGCGACTTAACACCAAGTCGAAATATAAAAAAATGTTCAGGGTGTTCCATTTAAAAAAATCAAAAATATTCTCGCCGAGCAGTAATACAACACTCTGTAGAGATGAAAATAATTTTAGGTTATGCTCCTTAAAGAGTTGAATAACTTTCGTATTTAAATGTATGCCTTATTTCCAACGGCTAGGGAGCTATCGAAAACCGCCGTATAGTAGTATTTCTTACGGCCGATTGTACAATAACAACTTAAGTTAGAGTTTAACAAAATTTGAGTTTTACCAAAGACTATACAGTGTAAGACTGGCAAAGCTTACGAGCCGAATGTGACCAAAAATCCCCGCTACAGAAGATGTCGCTAGTCATCGGGGCATTTTCGAGTGAATAAGATAGCTTGTCGAGGCGGGAGCAACGAAGAAAGGGATAAAACAAGTTTACCCTTCGAGGGATTTTAAGCGATTTTGACCTTAAAAACCCTTTCACATTTTTTAATATAGGTTTTGGTAGTCTCTTCTATATGGTCTTTGGTTTTACTAAGATTTTACTACAATTAAACCTGATTGTATAACACGAATTAATCACTTTTTTCAGTTGAACTCCGGTTCATATTTAAACCGCTGTTAAGCCTCAGTTGTACAATCGGCCCTAAGACTTTCTTAGAAACAAGTTAAGAAACGGTTAAGGGCGGCATTTATGCCATTAGAAATAAACACATTTTTATTCCCTAAGATCTTTAAAATTAGGGGCTCTATTGCAAAAATTCAAAAAATATGTTAAAGGTACAGGTTGAACTTAGGGCCGGTGGGTTTTGAAATTGAAATTTTTGAGGTATTATGCTTCGAAACGAGGCTTGGAAAATAAAAAATAATTGATAATGTTTAAAGTGTTAAAATCAGCACGTAATACTCTATAGTAACACAAATTAACGACAAACGTCATAAATTAGTGTAGTAATGTTGCTGTAGATGGCTGACTTTTGAATATAAAATGCGACTTGGCTAAAAGGAAACGCCAAGCTATGTATGTAATATGTATAGGGTGGATTTTTACCACTTTGAGTTGTGAGAGAGAAGTAAAGAAGGTATAAAATTAAATAATTTATTGCTATTGTCATGGTAGCAAATTGTGCTTATTTTTCATCACTTTCTACCAAAAAAGTGAATTTCTTTTCTAATAAAGGCCAGTCTTAAGATAGAACTTATCAGTTGGGAAGAAATAAAAATTTTATAACGAGGCACATGAGAAGAATTCCTTTAGTTTCGGATCTCTTGATGAAAAAATTAACAGTATATTTTGTCTTCTTTCTCAAATTTCCCTATTACAATCAACCATTTTTAATTATTCAAGTCAATGTCACTTTACTTATTATTATTTCATACTTAACATTTTCTAAGCGTTTGTTTTATAATTAATGATAGCGCATTAAACATAAATTACTAGCAAAGTGTTACATTGTCTGTTTCTGAACATGTTTTGTGGTAAAATTTCAAGATCGTAGATCACGTAATGTCGAGTGTTAAATCAAACTCTCTAGACGTTGCGAAAGAAATCGTAACGAATAGCTTCGATACTGTTAAAAGAAAAGATAATTCCTAAGAGGAAAGGTGGGCTCTTTATTTTAGTTATCCGCCTGTTACTTTGTCGCCTTTATAGCTCGTCTTTCAAAATATTACTAATGGTCACTTGATTACGTAACTAGGTCCTTTATAAACACACTCGATAAATGTTAAATACGTGGTGTAATCATTTTAAGTTTTGGTTTAAATAGGGTGACTTTGTTACATGCCCCGAGTGGTGTAATGTAAACGTCCTGCTGTGTTGACATAGTGAATAAACTGAAATTGCAGTTTTACACACGAACAAGCAATAAGGTATGCAATATCTACGGCCCGTATAATGAAATAATATCTTGAACGAGCACATGCCAGTGTCAGATGCAGCGATATTGGCTCGGCAGGTGGGGCGCCTCTGTCGAGTGACCACCCTTAGCAAGAACGAACGATATTGGATATTTGACCGTCTAAAATCAAATACCAACGAACCGAGTTATATCTATTAGATCTTATTCTATCCTTAATATATAAGTAAATTTTCAACTTAACTCTCTCCACCTACCCAATTCTCCCAACATAATAACAAAACTCTTCCCAAAACTCCCCCGGAGTCGTAAATCTACAAATATATACATTTATACATATCGCCACATCTCACCCTCTTTCTCTCTCAGATATAATATTACAATTCATAAATCAGACTCTGCCTTCTCCTCCTTTAAAGTACTTAAAACAAAACGCTATTGCACTTTAATGCAACAATTAGTTGCGAACTAAATTCTTGTTCGCTTGTTCCTCTCCTTTAATATCTTTCCCTCTTAATATTGGTTTGTTCGCTTATAACGAAAATTATGTCTATATAAAAGGAAAAAAAAACTTGGCAACCGTTACGTTAGTTGCTTTTTACAAAGATAATATCTTTTTTAATTATCCCTTTAATTAAAGCGGGACTTTATGGCGTAATTTAATGTTTTTTGTGATCCAATTTTCATCTCATTACATTAATTGTGATTTAAAAACATTATTTAAACAAAATACTTACATCTCTTTCAGTAGCACACCTTCTAATTAAGCTTGCTCTCAAAAAGCTTGGAACTCTCCCCCCGCCACTTTTTGTGACGTCGCAACTAACCCGTGATCAATCAGGGACTTGCACGTCACAGATCTGAATTTTGGATTCTCAGATAACAAGTCACTAGAAAGTTTCAAAATCAGAGGGTATGCACCGCTTAGAGACACTTTATAAGATGGGGCGCCGAGGCCGCCCATTGAAGTAGGAATAATGATTTGATAAACTGCGTATTTTTTGAATTTTCTATGGAAATTTAAAAATGAAAAAGGCGCCAACGGCGTCCCCTGATGTAACAGGCATGCTTACAGTAACAACAAAAGCTTGGAATACCCCTCTGCCACTTTTTGTGACGTACAACTACCCTGCGATCAACCAGATCTGAATTTTGGACTTCCAGATAGCTAAAATCACTATAGAGAGTCTCAAGAGACTCTAGAAAGTGGCGCGAGGCGGTAAGCAAGGTATGCACTGCATAAGAGCACCTTTTGTCTAATGGAGCGCCGACTGCGCCTATTGAAGTAGGAATAATTATTATAAAAACTGCCAATTTTTCTAAATTTTCAGTAGAAATATAAAAATGAAAAAGGGGCCAACGGCGCCCCCGGATTATCAAGCATTATTACATTAACAATAAAAGCTTGGAATTTCCCCCCTGCCACTTTTTGTGACGTACAACTACCTTGTGATCAACTAGGAACTCGCGCGTCACAGATCTGAATTTTGGACTCCCAGATAGCTAAATCACTAGAGAGTTCCAAGAGACTCTAGAGAGGCGGCGCGAGGCGGTTTGAAAGTTATGCACCGCATAGGGGCACCTTATCTAATTGGGCTCCAAAGGCGCCCATTGAATTAGGAATAATTATTTGATATACTGCCTATTTTTCAATTTTTTCTATGAAAATTTAAAAATGAAAAAGGCGCCAACGGCGCCTCCTGATGTAACAGGCATGCTTACAGTAACAACAAAAGCTTGGAAGTCCCCCTCTGCCATTTTTTATGAAGTACAACTACACCCTACGATCAACCATATCGGAATTTTGGACTCCCTGATAGCTAGAATCACTAGAGAGTCTTGAGAGACTCTAGAACGGTAGCGCGAGGCGGTAAGCAAGGTATGCACCGCATAGGGGTACCTAGTCTAATGGGGCGCCGACGGCGCCTATTGAAGTAGGAATAAATTATTCAAAAAACTGCTTATTTTTCTAAATTTTCAATAGAAATATAAAAATGAAAAAGGCGCCAATGGCGCCTCCTGATGTAACAACCAAAAAGCATTATTACAGTAAAAGCAAATGCTTGGAATATCCCCCTGCCACTTTTTTTGACGTACAACTACCTCGTGATCAACCAGGGACTTGCACGTTAAAGATCTGATTTTGGACTCCCAGATAGCTAAATCATTAGAGAGTTCCAAGAGACTCTAGAGAGGCGGCGCGAGGCGGTTTGAAAGGTATGCACCGCATAGGGGCACCTTATCTAATTGGGCTCCAAAGGCGCCCATTGAATTAGGAATAATTATTTGATATATACTGCCTATTTTTCAAAATTTTCTATGGAAATTTAAAAATGAAAAAGGCGCCAACGGCGCCTCCTGGTGTAACAGGCATGCTTACAGTAACAACAAAAGCTTGGAATTCTCCCTCTGCCATTTTTTATGAAGTACAACTACCCTACGATCAACCATATCTGAATTTTGGACTCCCTGATAGCTAGAATCACTAGAGAGTCTCGAGAGACTCTAGAACGGTGGCGCGAGGCGGTAAGCAAGGTATGCACCGCATAAGAGCACATAGTCCAATGGAGCGCCGACGGCGCCTATTGAAGTAGGAATAATTATTCAAAAAACTGCGTATTTTTCTAAATTTTCAATAGAAATATAAAAATGAAAAAGGCGCCAACGGCGCCCCTTAATGTAACAAGCATTATTACAGTAAAACCAAATGCTTGGAATATCCCCCCGCCACTTTTTTGACGTACAACTACCCCGTGATCAACCAGGGACTTGCACGTTATGACGTTACAGATCTGATTTTGGACTCCCAGACCAGATAGCAAGTCGCGAGTCAAGAGTCTCAAAATCAAAAGCGACGCAAGACGGTACGAAATTTAAAAATAAATATTAAAGTGATATACATTTTTTACATCAGCAAAAAAGGTTCTATGAAATAGTGCTAAAACAAAAGATTGCGCCTATTTAAAAAACTAAAGTTGATGATGGTTCCAAAAAACCGAAACGTTTTATATCAAATGTGTTTTCGGAATCGGGTGTAGAATACAAAATGGCTGCAAAGAAGTTCTGTCAGATTTTCAAAATTTTTGATAATAAGGAAAATAAAGTCGAAAAACGAAATGTCAATTTTTGTTTCTTTTGTCAATAGTTCAAAAACAAAAGCAGCTAGGGTACTTTTCTTTTTAGATTATTAGTCGGCATAAAATTTCGCAACTTTGCCCCAATTTAACCGTTTCTCTATCTCTCCAAATAAGCGAGATCCCCATGGTGCCGGTCGAATTTGAATAACTCTGTACATTACAGTAACAGTAAAAGCTTGTAGTTCCCCCTCTGCCAATTTTTGGTGACGTAACAAATACCCCGTGATCAATCAGGGACTTGCACGTCACAGATCTTAATTTTGGACTCTCAGACAGCAAGTCACTAGAGAGTTTCAACTCACAGTTAGGAAAATTAAGACCCCTAAAATAAAATTTTTTGCCCAAATGCTGGTGATAGGACAGTAAGTTCTAGATTGGGGAGGAGCGTAACCTATGACGTCACGAAAAAGTGATGGTAAAATCATTTCTCCTGATTATAAGATTTGACCTTCTTGATCTAATGTAAATATTTTGTTTTATTTTTTCAGAATCTGGCGGGGACCAAGCAAGTAACAGAACGACGGTGGCGGTGGCGACCCCGACGCCGGTTTCGGTGTCGAGCGCGGCAAACAACATCAGTTCGGGTCTTCGAGAATGTGCCGGTTGTGGGAAAAGAATCACAGAACGTTATCTTCTCAAAGCGCTCGACTTATTTTGGCACGAAGATTGCCTCAAATGTGGTTGTTGCGATTGCAGATTAGGCGAAGTTGGTTCAACTTTATACACAAAAGCAAATCTTATATTATGTAAAAGAGATTACCTTAGGTAAATGAGATATTATTTAGACGAATTTAATATTAATTTATTAAGATGTTTTTTTTTTGTATGTGTGTGTGTGTGTGTATTTTCTTATAAGACACCAATTTTCTAGTGTAGATTGCTGTAAAATTTATAGCTATAGCGTGCTATAAAAATTACATTACACAAAATTGACTTCGAATAAAGTTCTATTCGGATCACGTTGTCTTAACACTAAAAATTTACATCATGTAAAAACCAAATGGAACCGAATTATATTTTTAAGTTAGAAAAAGACTTTGGATTTTTTTGTGTATTTATTTAAATTTAAATTGTTAATAATTTTTTTCGTTTATTTTAGATTGTTTGGCACAACGGGCTACTGTGCAGCATGTAATAAAGTAATTCCTGCGTTCGAAATGGTAATGCGAGCAAAAAGTAACGTGTACCATCTTGAGTGCTTCGCATGCCAACAATGTAACCACAGGTATTGTTAATAGTCATTCCACAATGTATTACGTCGACATAAGTCTACTGTAAATGCAGGCAATTACAATGACATTGTTGTGACACAACAAAACACTTGACGAATTTACAACATATCATTGTTGACATTTAAAGAGTAATTAAAGATACTTTAAACATATTTATTTTACTTATAAGGCCCTACTTTAGAAATTGAATTTATTTTTTTTTAGATTTTGTGTTGGCGACCGATTCTATTTATGCGACAATAAAATACTCTGTGAGTACGACTATGAGGAACGATTAGTTTTTGCAAATATGGCTTACAATCCAAGTAGTTTGGCGCATATACGAAGGCAAGTCAGTAACTTACAGGTAATAACATCGTTTAATTTTTTCAAAAAAAATTTGGAAATTTTTTTAAGTACAAAAAGCAACGATTGAACGATTTACAAACTACGTTTTACGTTTTAATACGCGAAATTTAAATTCAAATTTTAAAATAATTTCGCCACTAGCGCCATCTTACGGCTTACGATGGAACTAGTTGACAGTTCTAATTTGCTAGGATTTTAATTTAATTTTGGCTGCAATTTTAAAACTCTGCGGTTATAAAGTAAAAATCATCAAAAATCAATTTTTTTAGACTAAAAATAGCTAAACTAGGTGTTAATAAGTTATAAAAAGTTACATTTTAATTCTTGTCGTAGTTTATAAACGACTTCTCTAAGTTTCTGTTTATAATGTTAAAATTGTGTTTTAAATTAAATTTGCGCTAACAACTTCAATTTAGATCAAGTGTTGTATGACTATTCGTAAAAAAACGGCACATTTAAATCAAAATTAAAAAAATTTTATCGGCGAAAGATGTGCCATCTTACGCTGTGTGATTAAACTACATGACAGTTTCCATAATTATCGGCTAAAACCTGTGGATTTTCAAATGAAATTTTAACTGTAATTTTTTCAAATTTATACCCTTATAAAAGAAAATTTGAATTATTTGTTTATAAAAAATACCTACACTAGGTGTTTATAGGTTATAATTATGAAATTTTGACGAAAACGTATCTGCTTATAAGTAATGTTCAACTCAAACAACTTTTTGTACGATTAATTGAATTATTGTTTAAAACTTTTGGCATTCATTTACATAAATTGTATTATTTTAAAACCATATGGCTGTGATAGAAATCTCCACGAAAAAATAATATAATTTTTTCAAAATTAAACAAAAACAATTACTCGATGAATTGGTTGATTTCTTCCAGCCAGCAGGAGACAGTCTAACCGGTATTCGTCATTCTTCTTCACTTCTGACGTCTGCAACTTGTTACAGCGAAAAGAACTCAACATTGGGCGCCCCACAGCGACCGCCTAGTAATAATCATCGAGACGATGGTTCGAGTGGCTACGGCAGTCCAGATTCAGAATCTTTCGATTTATCGCAATGACGATCTCGTCCAACTTAGCAACAAAAGATGTACAACGCGCCATTATTATGTTAAATATTCACAAAAAAAAGTTAAACTTTGAAGTGTTTATAAAAGTGAAGATTTTATATAAACGGTGTTTAATTTGGAACTGTTGAAATGGAAAAACGTGCTAGTCCAATTGCCAAAAAAACTGTTATAAATACCTTTTTGTAAATACGCGATCTGTTACAAGTATTTAAGCTCACTTTCGTTCACATGAATGGTATACGATTCAAAATAAAAATTTATAACTTTAAGTTTAATTGTACAAAATATAATTGAAATTAATTTTTTGTACAGGTTAAGTTGATGATCCTTATTGTGGTATAAATTTTTGACCTGTACGTATCAACTATTATAGCTTAAACGAGGGATGATTTTAATTTTTTTTGATTTACGGGAACACTCAGGTGTATAAAAGTAATTTGAAGAGCTGTAATAGAACAACACTCATTTGTAAATAAAATGAAAAAATTGAATTTTTGTGATCAAAGTGTATAATTTGTATTATATCGATAATCATGGGACTTCCTATATAAATTTGGCTACTAAACTATATTTTTGGACTATCGAAAATCGTTACTTGTGCTAAAAGATAATTTTTAAATTTATAAATTGAAATGTTCCAACATTATTCTTCTACGTCACCAATAAGGGAGGAAACTTTAATCTTAAATTCTTCGACTCGTAATGTCAAAACGTTGTAGTTAAAATTATTTAATTTATGTTTAGCAATAATTATGAATAAAGACCATTGTTAGTTTATTATTATCGTTTAAGTTTTAATTAAAAGTAAATTATTGATTTTCATATTGTAAATATATTTTCTTTTCGATAAAAATACAAGTATACTAAAACTAAGAAGGTCGCATGTTAAAAGGCTTTGTACATAATAGTTGATATTGAATTAAATGTTGTCTTTTCGTTATTTATTCAATAATTCAAACAATAAATCAATTTGTAATAAAATAGCTTATTGTTATAAGTCGACAAGTAAGCATAGTGAGATAGACTACAAAGAGAAGAAGTGCTCCAATTAAAATTACAGAAAGTTGATTCAATTTCCGGTTTAACCAGAAGTCACTGTATAAAGTGTTTGGTATTATTGGAGAGCTCGTTATACAAGTTTTCAAGTATTGAAAAATATACAGAGCGGCGTTTCATTTAAATTAAGAAAGTTCCCATTTCCGGTTTAACCGGAAGCGTTTTGTTATCCGAAAATAGAGTCAAATAATAGATATTCACGGGATTAATACATCTACTTATCTTAAAGTTTTCATTTTTATATTATAAAATAAATATTCACTGATTTTTGAAATTTTTACTTTCAAAAACTCATAACTCCGGTCCTGGAATGATTAAGTAACAAAAGGCTCGGCATTCGATGGAGAACGGCGATGTCTATAACATACCCAAGAACGAAATATGAAACACAAACGGCAGTAGCCAATTTTGACAAAATCAGTTTCAAAAGTTTCGACCAACTTTACCTCGTTAAAAGTAGGTAATTTTGAAACAATCTTAAAAATTGATTAGGTTAGGACGAAAGCCTTATATTTTGACTTGCAATGCCGTTTTCAGATTTTGAGCTCATTTTACGAGCTTTCAAATATTGAAATCAAATTAGTGTTTCATTTAAATTAAGAAAGTTGTTCCCACTTCCGGTTTAACTGGAAGCGTTTTGTTATTCGAAAATACACTCAAATAATAGATATTCACGGGATTAATACGTCTACAACTGATCTTAAAGTTTTCATTTTTATATTACAAAATAAATTAACTGATTTTTGAAATTTTTACTTTCAAAACTCCGGCCCTGGAATGTTCAACTAACAAAACGCTTGGCATTCGATGGAGAACTGCAATGTCTATATTATGTTATATTCTTATATTATATTCTATATATACAGGATGACAATAATCTACCCACGTTACATGGGTCACTTTGTTATTAGAAGAGATACAGAGTCGGTTAAATTAGCAAAGTTGGGCAGAATTATACGGCCATTCAAATTCCGTTAAGAAAAATTAACATTGTTGCCAAGTTTCTTAGTTATTTGACAAAAACTGAATTTTTTTTAAATACTTATAACTTTTTTATTAATGGAGATAATTACAATTTTCAAAAAATAGATAAAAGGCACTACTAAAAGCCAAGTAAATTAATAACAAAAATATTTTTTTATATCGCCCTTTTGGAGATATGATGCAAACTTATGTTTTTTTAAATACAAATCTAACCTCAATTTTATGTCATTTAAAAGCTAATTTTTTTCTCTTTTCAAAAATATAAGGGTTGATAGGGTTAATTTTTCAAAATTTTTTAGTACTAGAGAAAAAATTTTTATTTTAGAAAATAATTTAGTAATTTATTCAAAATAAATAAATTTTATTTTTAAAATAAATTTTAAAAATCAAATTACCTATGAAACAATCGAATATAAAAGAAACAAGTGAATTAAATAAATTAATATATCAAAAAGAGTGGAAAAATAATTCGAAAGAAGTACTAAAAAATTTTGAAAAATAAACCCTATCAACTTTTATATTTTTGAAAAGAGAAAAAAATTAGCTTTTCAATGACATAAAATTGAGGTTAGGTTGTATATAAAAAAACATAAGTTTGCATCATATCTCCAAAAGGGCGCTATAAAAAAATATTTTTGTTATTAATTTATTTGGCTTTTAGTAGTGCCTTTTACCTATTTTTTGAAAATTGTAATTATCTCCATTAATAAAAAAGTTATGAGCATTTAAAAAAAATTCAGTTTTTGTCAAATAACTAAGAAACTTGGCAACAATGTTAATTTTTCTTAACGGAATTTGAATGGCCGTATAATTCTGCCCAACTTTGCTAATTTAACCGACTCTGTATCTCTTCTAATAACAAAGTTACCCATGTAACGTGGATAGATTATTGTCACCCTGTATATTCTTGGATATGCTATCCAAGAATGAAATATGAAACACAAACGACAGTAGCCAGTTTTGAGAAAATCCATTTCAAAAGTTTTGACTAAATTTGGCTCCATGAAGGTAGGCACTTTTGAATCATTATAAAAGCAACGGATGTGGGCATACGAAGAACTTTTTCCCGCCCATCAAAACTTGTAATTTTGTATTTTTATTAATTATAATTTAATTTAATATCTTCAGAAAGCAAATTTTAGGACTTTTCAAAATATTGAAAAATACACAGGGTGTTCCATTTAAATAAAGAAATTTTATCCTATTTCCGGTTAAACCGGAAGTCAAAAAATAAAGTGTTTAGTATTATGTAACAGAGAATTTTACGAGCTTTTACAATATTAAGAAATATACAGGGTGTTTCTAAAAAATCTAATAAAATTATAATAATAATTACCGGTCAAGTTATAAGGGAAAAACCACAAAATGGGACAGTCGTTCTATTGGCAGCCATTTAGAATAAAAATATTTGAAAGTTCTTTTTTTAATTGGAGCTCATATTATGTACCTACTATCTTATAGCCAAGTAAATGACATAATGGACACCCTGTATAGATTTCTTATAAAAGCCATTTTTGCCTATGAAATGATTTTAAAGTGGCTAAAATAAAATTTTATCAAAATCGCTTCAGTAGTTTTTCCTCTGGTGGGGGGTGGGCCATACATATTAGAGACATTTGGTTCAATAAATCAAAAAAAAATTATTTCTGTTATTTCTAAATATTTTGATAAAGTGCTTTTATACTTTTATACAGAGAAAAGTTTGGGGAATCCAAATATCCAAAAATATACAGAATGTTCAATTTAAAAAAAAGTGACATATTGGCATATCTCGGCAACTAGGCCGTTTTCCGATTTTCCAACTACCCAGCTAAATGAAGACGACAAAATACTACAACTTCGCTAATTTAACCGAATTTGTAACTTCATAAATAAAAAAGTTAGCTATTGTAAACTGTTTTCATGAACACACTGTATTGGCCACCATTTTGAATTAAAAAATTTAAAGAAAAACCTAAGCAGTCAGTTAGGGCCAAAATCATTTTTACTTTTCAGAATATGAATTTGAAATCAACGAAAAAGAAAGTAAAATTGCAATCAATGGTATAAAAAAGTATGTGTATAGATGGATGCATACCCTCTGGGCGTACACGAAATTAAAACTACTCCGTTCAGCAACCAGAAATAGCTAAAACACTCCCACATAAAGGGCGCGATATTCAAATTGAATTTTGAAAATACGGTTTATAACAATCACACAAGAATTGACATGTGCGTCCAGGGTCGGACTGGACAGGTCGGTAATTGCCGACGGGGCCAAATGCTTTTTGGGGTCAAACGGGGCCAAAAAAAAGCTTTTTGGGGCCAAACGGAGCCGGATATGGGGCCAAATTACAGTTGTTGCCGACGGGGCCAAATGAGGCCAGTCCGACTCTGTGTGCGTCAATCTTATTTGACAGAAATTAGTGGTGAGTGGTCTAGCTTTTTCTGGTCGCAGAACAGAGTATAATTAACATCAATTTCTTAAAAGGCAAAGATATCTTTCTCTTTAAACTTTCGAATAACTCTTGGGCTTTTTTAGTTGCTAAGTTAATTATTTTTTCCGTCGATCGATTGTTAATGGATGTCATTAACCAATAACAAATTGATCATTAATAACCCCTATTAATGATCAATTATGGTATAGGCAACCAAATCACACCAAATATTGCATTAATATTGTGGCATTAGTTGTAATTTTTGTTTTCAATGGTACCTTTGATTGTAGAATATTTTTGAAAACTTGCATTTTTGTCATAAAATAAAATTAGATTTTCTCCAATTTAATGAAAGGCGATCGACGGAAAAATTTAGTAATCAACTCTTGAGTTAATTGCCGATTAATAATCTCAACAATTAACGCGCTCGCTGCTCTCGCGCGTTAAAATGTCTCGATTATTAATCGGTCTTATTAACACACTAGTTGATTAAATAACTATTATGATTATAAAATTTATGTAGGTAGGTAGACCATAATGTTTGACACTGGGTGGTAGATAATTACTGTTAACAAATGAATGATTAGCTATTACAAGTTATTTTCTATGCCATTCACCAGACTGGATTATAAAATTTTAATAACTCCAGCATCAGAAAATAATTTCGTCGAGTTCACTGCTCTAACAATAACTACTTTTTAAAAAAGTATTAAATTGAATAAATAGCAACAATCAAAATTATATTAATTTATTGTTATCGTAGCACATTTAAATGTATTATATAAAAATAGAGCACCAAAGATTCACCGCATATTTTTTTAAGTAACTTAATTAAATTGTACATCAATTAAAATTAATAAATGCTTTGGAATTTAAATTAGATTGGCACAATGTATAAGTAATGCAAAATTTACATTAATAAATGATTTAAACCCTTTTTCGCAATTTAACAATAAAATTGCTTAATAATTGTACACATTAAAAATTAAAGAACACATAGCAATTGGTAAATTAATATAAAAAGGAACGAGTTAATTAATCTCAGATCAAGTCAATTTCTTAATCTCAAATTCAATAAAAGCTAAAATGAGATTCATTAAATAATAAAAGTCGATCTTAAGCTAATAAATTCTTTTGATACGATAAAAATAATTAAAATTCGTCGTGTCGTGCAAGCGCTTCACCAAAATCGGTAGCTTGAGAGCCAACGAACAAATCATATTTATTTAAAATTTCATCTTTGGTTAATTTTTGATCTGCATCCGAATCGGCTTCATAAATTAAATGTCGAGCTTCGGCCTCGGCATGATCAAAATCAGCAGGTAATATCCAATTTCTTACTTCGTCCGTATCCATAAAACCATCGCCATCCTTATCACGGTAAGTTGCGAACTGTTCTCTTTCATTTTTTACCCACTCGGGTTCTATGTTGTCTTCTTCTGGTCGATACATATCACCTATGTACTCGGTGACCGAAATTTTACCATCGTCATCTTTATCGATATCTTCCATAGTTTCCAAAACTACTATATCGCGCATATGATCGGTCTCTTCAGGATGTAGAAATGCGGCAAACTCTTCTTTGGTTAAAGCATCGTCGGCGTTTGAATCGGCAGCCGACCAACGCCTACGATCACGTTTCAACATATTTTGATATGAAAAACCTTCGTCGTCTTTGTTAATTTCATTAGCATCCATACTGTCCAAAAAACCATACACCATTTTTTTATAATCTGTCCAATCGATGGTTTCTTTCGAAGGATCAGAATTTTGTTGTTTCCATTGTCGTTCGACGTCTTCCATTATGTACCTCTTTTGTGTATATCTAATCCAATCTTTTAATTCTTCTAAATTAATTACGCCATCCTTATTGTGGTCAATTTTATCAACGATTAAACCCAACCTACGCCTACTTTCCTCGGGTGGTAATTGATCAAATGTTTTTGCTTCTTCACCTAGAAAAGCTTCGTGATCGTATTGAGCATTGTGTCCTTCATCTTCATAATGTTCTTTATCACTTAGTTCTCTATCAAATACACGGTCTTTTTTCTCTTCTGGTTTGGGTATTGCTACAGCCGCAAAAGCCAACACTAATAGAACTACCGTTCGGTGCATGAAGTACATTGTCGATTATCTAACGAAAGAATAAACTTTAATAGAAATTAAAATACACTTATATTAGGAAAAGTCCACATCATCGTAAAATATCAAATTAGCAACCCACATAGGTTAAATTAGCATGAAGGTTAAGTTGTACAATACGATTGTTTTTGTTAGTACTGGCGTATGATTTTATAATTACCGTTAATTTGTTACTTTCTTTAACAATGGGTGACTTTATTTCGTTAGTTATAATTCAAAAATTTCGTTTACTTACGATAAGCTAAGGTAAACAATAAATTAACAAATAGAAAATTCCAACTCAGCACTGAACATGTACGCAAACGCAAGGCTAGTGATCATGTGAATGATAACGCCTAAGAGATAGACAACCAATTCTACAGCAATTCACAAGATCTTGACGTAACATTTGATTCTTGCATTTTAACTTTTTCCTTTTTCCAATCCAAGAAATAGTTAATTATTTTATAAGGATACAAAGTGACGTTTTGTGTGACAAGACTGTGTATGGCTGAAGAGCGATCGTAGCGAGCGAGTCTGGCAATACAGGCGGGTCACACAAAACTACTTTGACTCCGTAAAACATTTATTTTTTTCTGCAAACGTAAAGCGTAAAACCGTTGATTGAGGGAATTTTAAAATATACGCAAGCTTATGGACCAAAATGTGCCGTACAAATGGGTCGACTTGTAGATGGCGACAGTGGTCTTAACCATGGGTCGAGTCAGTTTCGACCACAGTCTAGATACAAACCAGTCATTTCACTCGACCACAATCCTGTAACCAAAACTTCTTAGCAAATTTCGACTCCTAGGCGAATGCGCTGTAGCATTAGTCTAGAAATTCAAATTGTTCACACTGTGTATTGGTATATTTAAATAACGCGCTCGTATTAGTTCCACCTGCACCGCCCAATTCGACTCGGAGTAGAATGCGCTCTGACAAAAGCTGCTTCACGCTTTTCAATGCTAAATCAGCGAAGTGAAACGACTGTTTTGTACCTAGACTGTGGTTTCGACCACTTCGACCCAACTCTGGTGTCAGTAAGATCATTTGTAACGATGCAGAATTTTATCCAGATGCTGGACCAAAATACTGATACAGTATTACAGCATCTTGGAAATTTTGTATAGTTTAAAGCAGCTACTTGTCATTTTTCCCTATTTTTTTTCCCTAGCGCTGCTCCTGAGATCAAAATGGAGATAAACTCGATACGCCCTTGTTCAGCTCTTCAAGCGATTTCATTTGAGCTCAATCTCGAAGAGATTGGATGAGAATTACTCAATTTAAATTTTTATATTTTTATTATCGACAGTTATCATTCATAAAACAGCTGATCTCGCTTAACTCCCGAACCAGACTACCTAGAGATTTAATTTTATTTTTAGTGTGACTCTGGGGTTATTTTTAACCATTTAGAATTTATTTCAACCTTATCGCTTAATTATTTTGTAATCTAAACTTTTTAATTATAGGTTTTAAAAGTTATTGAATATTTAAATTTAAATTTATTGTTAAAACACGTGAAGTGTTATAGTTACTGATAGGATGTAGTTAGTGGTTTTTTTCTTTTACTTTCGTAATTCATTGACACCCCTGAATATTTTACAGCCCTTAATTAATTTATATTAATTACTTTAAGGTTGAAATTTTAATTTAAAATTACAAATTTTATATCGCCGGGCTTGTAATTTTTGTGTGGTTTCAATGAGCCAAGTTTTACCATCGAGTACCCTTGAATTAAAAACTTATTAATTTAATTAGTAGAATTTATAACGTACTAAGTGATAATTTTCTTCGAGTACAATTCAAGTTAGAGCGTTTCTATTGGTTGTCGAGTGGATACGAGTTGGTCGTCGGATCTTCTATATAAACCCCTTCTCTGTTTTGATAAGAGACTCTTCGCTTCACCCTCGTGGTGAGCGGGAGCGCGCATTCAACAATTTTCCCTTGCGTCTTCTTTTCCCCTTCTTTATTTATTTAATTATCGTCCGCGATTAATTAAATAATTTATTTTAATTAATTAATTTTAAATTTAAATCAATTTTCCTTAGATAATATCCAATTTTAAATTTCAACAGTATCATGAAACTATTTTAAAAAACGACTTATTATGCCTTTTTGAGAAGTATAATGCCTCCAAAAGAGTTAATTGTGTAAACGAGCACATATATACAGGGCGTTTGATATATCGTGTCACAGCAAATATTTCGACTTTTGTCAAAATTTTAAATACATATTGCAGTAGGTAAATTAGGGTGCTGATGCTGGTTCAAAAGATGAACTCCTGAGACTGGATACTGGTTTTCTCGGGTAACCGTCAAGAAAGACCCTTACTAGGCGCTATCATTTGGAGTCAGCTGAACTCAGGTTTTTTTACAAGGTTGTAACTCATTCCCCTCCTCCTTCTTCTTTCGGGCTTGGGACCGGGTGGGACCGACATTAGCGGAGTTATGAGCTGGCAACCAAACAAAAACGATTTACCTATAGATATATTGGTTTTCTACAGATTCTTGACCGTCTCTCGCACCCTTTTCTCCATTCTTTCTTATGCATTCATTGTACGTCTTCTAACTCTCATTTTTCCCAAAGAAGATGCAAAATGAAGATGAGTTTAATGAAAAAATGTTGTAAGTTTTCAAACCTGTTTTATGTTATGCAGTAATATAGATATATTGGTTTTCTACAGATTTATAGCCGTCTCTCGCATCTTCTTCTCCATTCCTTCTTATTCGTCCATTGTTAGTCTTCTAACTCTTTTCTTTCCATGTCTCTTTGCACTTGTTTTTTCCAATCTTCTGGTGGATCCCCCTCTTTTTCGTTTTTCCTTGGTTGCCAGCTCATAACTCCGCCGATGTCGGTCCCAAGCCCGAAGGAAGAAGGAGGAGGGGAATGAGTTACAACCTTGTAAAAAAACCTGAGTTCAGCTGACTCCGAATGATAGCGCCTAGTAAGGGTCTCTCTTGACGATTACCCATGCAAACCAGTACCAAGTCTCAGGAGTTCATCTTTTGAACCAGCATCAGCATCCTAATTTAACTACTGCAATATGTATTTAAAATTTTGACAAAAGTCGAAATATCTGTTGTGACACGATATATCAAACGCCCTGTATATATGTGCTCGTTTACACAATTAACTCTTTTGGAAGCATTATATAACTCTAAAAAGGCATAAAAAGTCGTTTTTTAGAATAGTTTCATGATACTGTTGAAATATCTCCATACCATTGGATATTGTCGAAATTTTTAACAAAATTTAATAGCTACTCCTGCAGCCCCAGTGAATCCTAAAGCGTTCTAAGTTTTGTATATTATAGTATAAGGTATAATGTTTCATTTGCCTAAGCGATTGTTAAAAATGTACAGTACTCTTAATTGAGGAGGAATTTTAAGAAAAAAATCGCCTATTTTTCTACTTCTTCAATGTATTCAATAGAAAAAAGAAACTTGAGATAATAAGTAAAATATAACGAGTGTATCAAAAAGTAGGCATATTTTCCTTCATAATGAGTTTTTAGTTTCTTCAATACCTTTAATATTAACCATTTTGCAGCACTTTAAATCTAAATTTTTGTGGAAAATAAAATTTACCAAAAGTAAAGCAATATAAAATCACTATGCTTTTTTGAAATAAATATGTAATTAATTTCCCATGACATAACTTTGAAAAATAACTCATAAGGAACAATATCCTTGGAGGAATTTTTTTTAAGTGATCCTTCCAACAAAATATCTTGAACTGTTTAAAAAATGGTACATGAAAAACTTCATTTGCTATTTAATACCACAAGATGAACAAAAATAAATTCAAAAGATATGGAAATGAAAGCTGAAGTCTTCAGCTTTAAATTCATATTTTTATTGTAATTTTATCATAGTTCGTCTCGGAGTAAAACGATGTTTTGTCCATCAGAGCGCATGTTTTTTTCACCATAGCAATTTGCCTGCTTAGTATTATTTTTGAAAACATAGCTCTTTTAAATTTCATTTTGTGAGAAAACCATTGCTCGAATAGAAATTTTTTGTAGAACATATTGTTTGTAAAAACTCATTATCTAACCAACATCCTCTTCCGATGATTGTCCATTGCTGAGTTATGGCGTTTTCTTGGAAAAATGCAAGATGATGGCCGTTTATTCAAAATTTAAGAGGGTTCCCCAAGGAGGATTTCTTGGGATTTTTCTGGGGAAATACAGGGGGACCTATAGAAGGTATTTCAGAAGAAATTAGCTTTCTAATAATTATTTCCGTCTCGAGATAAATTAAAGTCGAAAATGCCTATAGAATTATTTCTTTTATTTTTAATAAATATATATTTTTTTCATTGTTGGTCGTGTGTTTTATTAACAACGAACCCTCCCTTCTTCACTAAGCTACCCAGGGTGGTAAAACTGGTACTACACATTTATATAATGTTATTATGTTATTGGTTATATGGACCTCGAGCTACGCAATGGTTTAAATGTTTAAAACATTAACGAATTTCTCTATTTTTGTACTGTCGAGTTGCTTTTAATATTTACCTTAATTATAACTAAATCAAATCAATTTCGAAAATTACTTCAAAATAAAAAAATTTCTCAAATATTAGGATCAAGTTGTTCGATTTTAACCTAAGTAGTTTTTTTACCAAATGACAATCTCAAATTGATTTTATTCAAAATTAATAATCGAGCTGTCAAATGTCATTAAGTTTCAATTTATTCCTCAAGGTGCGCGACGGTCCAATATTAAATTTTAAAATTGCAGTTTTTACTGTATAAACTTCTTTAATAAAACGCCTAAAACGCTTTTAATATTTACCTTATAACTAAATAAACTTCTTTAATAAAAATCCTAAATAGTTATTTTTGTATCAAGAGCGCGAAGTTAGTGTTTTTAGTGCGCGAGATGTTACTTTTTTCAAAAGGCGTAGCCGAATGAAAAAAGTCTTTCGAGCGCACTAAAAACACTTCGCGCTCGTGATACAAACAATATTTTTTGTACAACTGTAAAAAAAACATCCAAATATAAAAAAATTAATTAAAATCACTCAACTGACAGGAGAATTTAAATTTTCAAAAAAAAAAGAAAATTTTAAATTATAAACTTTTAAAGAAATGCACAAAAAAATACAACAGGAAAAAATTCCTCGTATGGCCATGCACATCCGGTGTTTTTTATTAAAATTTAATTTGAAAATTTTACATTATAAACTTTTAAAGAAATGCACAAAAAAATACAACAGGATAAAGTTCCTCGTATTGCCACATTGGTTGTTTTTAAAATTATCCCGTTTCACTGGTGAACCCTGTACAAAGCGTGTGCTGAATAAACAATTTTGTTACTTATTATAAAATAAGTGCATATTGCACATTACAGTAGTTAACGAAGTTATAGAATAGAATATCGCTTAATGCACATAATTATCAAATTACGTAATCTTAATATACCTCACATTCACCTTGCAAACAGGGATACAAAAACACAGTGCGTGCAGTGTTAGTAGACATAGTGCTAATTGAAAATTTGATAAGTAAATTAGGTACCTAAATAATTATTATTAACATTAACCACGTTTAGTTTATGAAAATTTAAAATCTTACAAGGTGGTTTTTTTATTGTCCAGCTTATATCTGCTGAAATATTGAACGAAATCCGAAACCTGTTCTACAAAATGACGCAACCAATTTTGTTCCATAGCCTACTTATTTTTTGAAAAATATGTAACTTTATTTTTTTAAATAGAACGCCCTGTATAATTTTACAGAATTACATTGTAAATCTTGTGATACACCATTGTAACGAGAAATTAATTTTGAATGTGAATCTGTTAAAATATACAGGGTGTCATATTAAAAAAAAAACAAAGTTACAGTAAAAACCGGTTATAGCGATACCACTTTATACGACGTATCGGATACAACGACGAAATGTAGAAGTCTCTTTTTTTGCTTAACCATAATTGCTTAATACAACTATCAGTTATAACGACCGAATTTTGCGGTCCCTTCAAAGTCGTTATAACCGGTTTTAACTTTACTAAAACAAAATTGTTGTCGCCATTTTGTAGAACAAGTTTCGTTTGAAAAGTTTCTTATTTAACTTTCTTTTATATCTTCATTATTTCAGCAGATTTAAGCTGAACGATGAAAAATCAACCACCTTGTATAGACTATTTATACAGGGTGGTTCTAAATTAACGTCACATTTCAGGGCTGATAGAATAAATCTATACACTCGTTTTTACCTTTTTCCAAGAAAAAGTTGCTATAAACGAGAAAACTCAAGAAAAAAAATTTGTATTTCATTGTTCGACGATTTGAGTTCAAAAATGAGTCCCTGATTTCAAAAACGAAAAAAAAAATTCGGTTCTTTAGTGAGAAATCCGTGTGTCGTCTGTCTGTCTGTCTATCTGTAACTTTGTGGAGCAAAAACTACAGAACCTATTTTGATGAAATTTTATTTTAGTCACTTTAAAATTATTTCATCATTATTTTATTATTTTCATCATTATTTTAAATTGTTTCACAAAGCCTTTTTAAGAAATCTATACAGGGTGTCCAAAAATAATGTGGTTATTTTGGGAGCATATTTGCAAATTTGCGCTAAACTCACTTTTACTTGGCTATAAGATGATACATCTGAGTCACAATTGAAAAAAAAATTCGAATTTTTTTATTTGAAATGGGGCCAATTGGACGATTGTCCCATTTTGTTGTTTTTCCCTTATAACTTGGTCGGTGATTATTATTATAAAAATTTCAAAATGGTAAAGTAGAACCAAAATATAGGACTTTCGTCCTAACCTACTCGATTTGTGAAATTGTTTCAAAATTGCCTACCTTTAAGCGTCCAAAGTAGGTCAAAACTTTGAAATGGATTTACTCAGAAGTTCCTCTGTCATATTTTTTCTTTTTTAGATATGCTATGTGGATAACATAATTCTCTAACGAACTCTAAATTTTTATCAAAATTGCCAGAGCGGATTCGGAGTTATGATTTTTTGAATGTCAAAACGTCAAAAATCTCTAATTGCTTTTGTAATAAAAATAAATTAATAATTAAGAATTTATATATGCATCAATCCCACGAATATCTATTTATTTGGCACTATTTTCGGTTAACAAAACGCCTCCTGTTAAACCGGAAATTACAAAAATATAAAAAATTTTATTTTTTTTTGTATATTTTTCAATATTTTAAATGCTCCTAAAATTATCTTTCAGAAGATATTAAATTAAATTTTTATTAATTAAAATACAAAATTAGAAGATTTGACGGACGGGCAGGGCAAATAAAATTTAACTTTCAGAATAATAGTAGGCCAAAGAACTGAGATCGAAATAAGGCTGTGCCGTCAATTAATTTGTGGAAAGCTGGAAATAATTTTAATCTCTTTATTTACATGCAAAAAGAGTTATTTGAAGTTTGCACCAATTTTCTGCTTGTGCTCGAGGGGGGTGGCATAAAATCCTCGCAATTTCCGCACTTTATCCATTTTTTCGCGAATAACTTACAAACGACGCATTTTTCATAAAATTTCCATCATACATAAATTAATGTAGGGGACACCGGGGCGCATTTAAGCAGAATGCACCATTTCTTGATCAATGGGAGATAATCTAGCTCTCTGATTGGCTGTGACCGAAGCCAGGTACATTTTGCCAATTCAGACTGAAACGAGGTGCATTTTGTCAAAGTGAAAATAAAAGGCGGTGGAGTTTGTTCTGGAAACATTAAAATTTATGTTAATATATTATTGGAGAAAATTAAGCTTTATTATTTATAATAATTATTTATTTTACGTTTCGCTAATTATTTTAGCTTCTTCAGAAAATTATTATTTTTTTAAATTAAATATAAAAATTTTGTATCTGTAAAAATTTTAAAATAGATAAATGAACAATTATTTTTATTAGAAATTATTAAACTTACAATTCATATTAATGAAATATAAAAATTTATTTATTTAAAAGAAATTAAAAAAGAATTTTTCATTAAAAAGTCAAAAATTCAAATTTGAAATTTCTATTAAAAAAAATTTTTTTTCTTCAAAAAACAACATTAAAATAAAAAATTAAAATAAAAAACACAAAATTATTAATCCAAATCATCCAAATACTGCTTTAAGCGACCATGCTATAAACAATTTTCATACATTTAATTTTAATAACCCAAAAATTTTACAAAAAGAAATTAATTTAAAAAAAAGAATATATTTAGAAATGTTAGAAATCAAAAAAAATCAATTTTCAATTAATTATCGAACTGATATTGAAAATCTAAATTCCATATTTTTCAATTTAATAAATTAATTATTTTTTAACTTTGCAATTAATTGAATAAACTAATTTCTTTTAATTATAATTTTAATTTTAAAATTTTTCTAAAGTACTTGTTTCAAATTAAAAAAAATAATTTATGCTTTTTAATCATCAATGTTGTTTTTTTGAAGAAAAAAAATTTTTTTTAATAGAAATTTCAAATTTGAATTTTTGACTTTTTAATGAAAAATTTTTTTTTAATTTCTTTTAAATAAATAAATTTTTATATTTCAATAACATGAATTGTAAGTTTAATAATTTCTAATAAAAATAATTGTTCATTTATCTATTTTAAAATTTTTTTATTTAATTTAAAAAAATAATAATTTTCTGAAGAAGCTAAAATAATTAGCGAAACGTAAAATAAATAATTATTATAAATAATCAAGCTTAATTTCCTCCAATAATATATTAAAATAAATTTTAATGTTTCCAGAACAAACTCCACCGCCTTTTATTTTCACTTTGACAAAATGCACCTCGTTTCAGTCTGAATTGGCAAAATGTACCTCGGGTCACTATTGTTGGAGCGAAAAGTCGATAGAGCGAATCATCGTTAGATCGAAAATATGCCCATCCCTCAGTTAGTTGCTTTAGCATCTTTGTCGCCAAATAGGTTATAACGAAAGTACTCCCCACTACAAGTATCATAACTGGATGTGGTCAGTAGCGCACCAAACTCGTGTTCGTTAAAATTTACGTTTCTTTTTGAAGAAATTTAACTAAACTTTATTATTAAAAACTTTTTCGTTTTTTTTGGTAAATTAGTAAAATTTTTATTTAAATTTACAAAAATTAAAAAAAAAATGAGTGAAATTTTTAGTAGTTACTATTATACGTTTGATGCTGTAATGTAATATAGGCAAATAAGCAAATGAATACTGTTGTTAGTCTCGCACCATTTACCTACCTACCATTACATTAATATTGTACCTCAACATTTGCTAAAATTCGGATCTTTACCTACTTCAAATAGTTGGTATTTTTAACTTAATTTTATTGCTTGGGAAGAAGCCACAGTGCAACCTCAATGAAATATGGTGCAGATTTGGTAATAAAATTTGGAAATTTTTGTTATAGGGACCTATTTTGCAATATGTTTAATCGATTCATTATTTCATTATGAATATCCAAGAAGAAAAAACCTCCATGTAATTTAACTTGAAGACCAACACTCAACAGCCTTGCAAAAAGAATTAAAATAGAAATCTGAAGCTGTCGCCCGCCATTTATCGAATTAAAATGTAAATTCATATCACTTCATATCACATCACTTCACATTCATAATTATCTTTCTAAAAAAGATAAAAATGGTGCTAGAGGCATAAACTTTTTTTACATTTTTAATTTTCTAAGAATTTCTGATCTTTTTTAATTTCTAATACAGTAATATTGTACCTTTTACCTACCTTCATCGAATCTCGTTTGAAATTCGTTTTTGGAAATTCAAAATTCTATGTAGTAAGTCTCCGTAAAAACGTGACAAAAAAAAGTTGATTAAAAAAATAAATCTATTGTTTTAAGTATCATCCTCTTTACTAAGATGACATTCTTTTTCCTTGGAATTGTTAATGTAATTGTTAATAAAAAAATTCAACTTAAAAATAATTTTTCAGTTACGTTTATCGATTTATTTTAATAAAAAAGATTTGTCTATAAATAAAATTCAAAATCATCTGCTTAAAACTAATTTTTTTAGTACGCTACTGGTACTAACAATTCTAGAAGTTGTCTCTGTCGTGCGTGTCATAGTGGGGGGTATTTTCGTTCAAAAATATTAAGCGGTAAAGACGCTAAGAAAATAAGAGAGATAGCAGTACTAGTAGTGGGCGTATTTTCGATCTAACGATGATTCGCTCTATCAATGTTTCGACTCATCGATATGCTCCGTGTACCTCGCTTCGGTCACAGCCAATCAGAGAGCTAGATAATCTCCCATTGATCAAGAAATGGTGCAATCTGCTTAAATGCCACCGGGGCAGGTTGAGGCACGAGTCAGGTTGAAACGTCGTCAAAATTTCCTAAACAATAAATTTTTCAACACCGCTTCTTGTGTAGGCTTCTAGAAGACGATATCATGGTCAGTTTCATGTAAACAATCAACTCTATTGATTGCAACTTTTCTGAGAAATGCGTCGTTTGTAAGTTATTCGTAAAAAATGAAAAAAATGTACAAGCAGAAAATTGGTGCAAACTTCAAAGAGATTAAAGCTGTTTCCAGCTTTAGAAGAATTAATTGAAAGCAAAATCCGATGTGTCTTGGCCTATACTCATTTCATAAAAGGTAGGTACAATAAAATTACTTCAAGTACCTTTATAATACCACCCATTCCTTAGTAAATCTTTCACCTATCGGTGTCTCTTTATACATCTTATTTACTCAAAAATCACAACAGTTATGGTTATACTGTGTTTTTAAGTAAGTGTACGTCTAAAAAATTTAGTGACATGTTTCCTGGCTTATTTTAAGTTAGACAGTTTCTCTCAACATGTTCCTTATGTTCCATGTTCATAAACATGTGTCCTTAAGCTCTTCTTTTTCAATATTCAGAGTGATGAAGCCGAGAGAATAAAATAGTAAATTTTTATGAAGTTTTCTAAATTCCTGACAATCTCAAAAACAAAGCAATTACGAACACACGTTTAAAGAAACTTTTTGGCTTAGAATAAGCTAAGGAACATTCCTGTGAATGTATTACACGTAGGTACTTAAAATACAACCTGTAGGTGCTGTTAGAGCTATTTGACATGGACTAAATATCATACTAACTGTTAGTAACCGAATCAACTCTAGGAGCAAAAGCACGGGAATCTAAGCTTTAACGTCGAAATTTCGACGTACGACCGTGCACGACGTTAAAGCTTAGATTCCCGTGCTTTTGCTCTTTGAGTTGATTTAGTTACTAACAGTTAGTATGATATTTAGTCCATGTAAATAGCCCTAAGTTTAATGTGCAGTCTCGTGCATATCTTTTCGCCACCCCGGCAATACGTTATAACAATTTGTCGGTTAAACCATCAATAACATCCCCCCTACTTAAACTAAGGGGTAACTTTATTTTTCCAAGAAGTATTTAATCAAAAAACTGTGTTGGTATTATGATGGTTGCACCCACAAATCGTGGGCCAAAAGATATGAACGAGACTGTACTCGAAATGTACTGTAACTTCTAAACTTGCCTGATTCAGTAATATTTTCTTGTTTCGTCTAATAGTTATTTTGCATTTGGTTAAACCGAACCGTTGAAGATTTGAAGAACCGAACTTGTCTCAAAGTTACTCTTATAAAAATAAAGAATTATATCAAAATGGATGTAAAAATTAAAGAAGACGTGAATGATGCTTTGGAGTATTTGGATAACTCTGACAATTTTGGTAAGTATGTTATATTTTTAATTTTAACACTACTTCAATTATAGTATATTGTAGATGAATTTGCTGAAGAAGAGCGTTTTCACGATAGTCTTTCGGATGCTGGTAAGAATGTATTTTTTAATTTCTTAATACTAACCATATTATATTTATAAATATTTTCAGATTCAATCAAAATAGAAGAACTTGATGTCAAAGAATCAATTCTAGAAAAAATTAAAATAGAAGAAGAGCAAGAAAATAGATTAAAAAACCCCGGACTATACTACTGTTACAATTGTGACTTTAATTGTTCTAAAAAAGAAAGTTTAATTGTTCATCTGCAAACTCACATGAATCGCTGTACATTGTGCAAGTACAAAACATCGTTCAAAACAAGTTTAAACTCACATATGTTGATTCACACAACTGAAAAACCATTTAAGTGCAGAATATGTTCACGAGGGTATGTCTCCAAACGGTCCTTAAAGGCACATCTATTTTTACATACCGGCGAAAAACCTCATTATTGTACAGTGTGCGAATATACAAGTACAACAAAATCATCATTAAAAAGTCACATACTGACACATACAAAGGAGAAAGCTTTTGAATGTGATATGTGTAAATATAAATGTTCAAGAAAATCAGATTTAAGGTATCACATAATGACACATATAGACGAGAAACCTTTCCAGTGTAATGTGTGTGAATATCAATGTTTAAAAAATTCACAATTAAAGCTTCACATGTGGAAACATACAGACGTAAAGCCTTTTCAATGTGATGAATGCGAATATAAATGTTCATCAAAATCAAGCTTAAAGAGCCACATAATGAAACATACAGGCAAGAAACCTTTTCAGTGTAATTTATGCAAATTTAAATGTTCAGGAATACCAGATTTAAAGCGTCACATAATGACACATACAGGAGAAAAACCTTTTCAGTGTTATGTGTGTGAATATAAATGTTTAAAAAATTCACAATTAAAGCTTCACATGTGGAATCATACAGACGTAAAACCTTTTCAGTGTGATGAATGCGAATATAAATGTCCAAGAAAAGCAGATTTAAGGTATCACAGAATGACACATACAGGCGAGAAACCTTTTCAGTGTAATATGTGTGAACATAAATGTTCACAAAAATCACAATTAAAGCGTCACATAATGGCACATACAGGTGAGAAACCTTTTCAGTGTAAAGTGTGTGAATTTAAGTGTTCAGATAAATCACAATTTAATCGTCACATAATGAAACATACAGGCGAGAAACCTTTTCAGTGTTATGTGTGTGAATATAAATGTTCAGAAAAACCCCTATTAAGGCGTCACATAATGATACATACAGGGGAAAAACCTTTCCAGTGTAAAGTGTGTGAATATAAATGTAGAGCAAAATCAGAATTAAAACGTCACAGAATGACACATACAGGCGAAAAACCTTTTCAGTGTAATATGTGTGAACATAAATGTTCACAAAAATCACAATTAAAGCATCACATAATGGCACATACAGGTGAGAAACCTTTTCAGTGTAATGTGTGTGAATATAAATTCTCAGGAAAATCACAATTAAAGCGTCACATAATGACACATACAGATGAGAAACCTTTTGAGTGTGATGTGTGCAAATATAAATGTGCAAGAAAATCAGATTTAAGGTATCACATAATGACACATATAGACGAGAAACCTTTCCAGTGTAATGTGTGTGAACATCAATGTTTAAAAAATTCACAATTAAAGCTTCACATGTGGAAACATACAGACGTAAAGCCTTTTCAATGTGATGAATGCGAATATAAATGTTCATCAAAATCAAGCTTAAAGAGCCACATAATGAAACATACAGGCAAGAAACCTTTTCAGTGTAATTTATGCAAATTTAAAACTTCAGGAAAATCAGCTTTAAAGTATCACATAATGACACATACAGGCGAGAAACCTTTGCAGTGTAATGTATGTGAATATAAATGTTCAAGAAAATCAGATTTAAGGTATCACATAATGACACATACAGGAGAGAAACCTTTTCAGTGCAATGTGTGTGAATATAAATGTTTAAAAAATTCACAATTAAAGCTTCACATGTGGAATCATACAGACGTAAAACCTTTTCAGTGTGATGAATGCGAATATAAATGTTCAACAAAATCAAGCTTAAAGAGCCACATAATGAAACATACAGACAAGAAACCTTTTCAATGTAATTTATGCAAATTTAAATGTTCAGGAAAACCAGATTTAAAGCGTCACATAATGACACATACAGGAGAAAAACCTTTTCAGTGTAAAGTGTGTGAATACAAATGTTTAGAAAAATCACAATTAAAGCTTCACATGTGGAATCATACAGACGTAAAACCTTTTCAGTGTGATGAATGCGAATATAAATGTTCAAGAAAAGCAGATTTAAGGTATCACAGAATGACACATACAGGCGAGAAACCTTTTCAGTGTAATATGTGTGAACATAAATGTTCACAAAAATCACAATTAAAGCGTCACATAATGGCACATACAGGTGAGAAACCTTTTCAGTGTAATGTGTGTGAATATAAATTCTCAGGAAAATCACAATTAAAGCGTCACATAATGACACATACAGATGAGAAACCTTTTGAGTGTGATGTGTGCAAATATAAATGTTCATTAAAATCATATTTAAAAAGGCACATGACGACACATACAGGAGAAAAACCTTTTCAGTGTAAAGTGTGTGAATTTAAGTGTTCAGATAAATCACAATTTAATCGTCACATAATGAAACATACAGGCGAGAAACCTTTTCAGTGTTATGTGTGTGAATATAAATGTTCAGAAAAACCCCTATTAAGGCGTCACATAATGATACATACAGGGGAAAAACCTTTCCAGTGTAAAGTGTGTGAATATAAATGTAGAGCAAAATCAGAATTAAAACGTCACATAATGACACATACAGGAGAAAAACCTTTTCAGTGTAATGTATGTGAATATAAATGTGCAGCAAAACCTAACTTAAAGGTACACATGAGGAAATATCCAGCCTAGACTTTTTCAGTGTAATGTAATTGGTAATATTTACAAACAGTCAGTATGTATGAAACATTCAATAAAACTATAATAGTGCTAGGTGTAACGATCGACAAATAGTACAATTAATTTTAATTTAGTTTTTTTCACATAATGCGTATTAATAAGTTATGAATTAAAGTAGTAGCTTTTTTAAATGTTTCCTAGTTTGCACATTAAATTTTAAATAAATAATTTTAGTGCCTCTTAGATTTCTGATTAAATCCTACATTTTAAAGATCTTAATTTTGCATGTAAAAAACTTTCATTGAATAAATTTTACATATTAAGATTAGTTGTAAGCTTAAAATTAAATGTAATTTCTTTTGTTATATTCTATTTATTTTGTACCCCACTACGCAATATCTGAAGTTAATGTTTCTTTTACATTTTTTTTGTTGACTATTTTGTACCTTATTGCACATCTCAAGATGGTGTAATCTATCTCTACGATAAAGACGTTGCCAGTGCTATAAATTTAATGGCAGCAATTAAACCTAAATTAATAAAAGCATTGATAGCACACACATATCAAAGGGCTGAAATAATACGATAATACCGTACGCAGCTGAAGAAATTTCTAACATAAACGTTCCAATGAGGTAAATTTATAGCGTTTTCGATTGGGTAAAATGCGTTTATCTGTAGTGTTCCGATCAAAATGACGCTACAGTAGCATATAGAAATTCAAACAGATGGTCGTGAGTTCTTTTAATTTGGTTTGTATATCATTTTTACATTCTTCGACACCGTCTTAAAGCCACTTAATTTGCTTCTATGAACTTACTTTTGCATTTTAACACTCATAATTTGCACATATTTATTAACTTAAACCTTACTTTAATTATTATAAAATTTACACAAAGAATTGGGCTAATTATTTAATATCGATATTTAGTGGAATAATCCTTAGGTGAAACAACTAAACCTCTTCCTTTTCGAGCACCACGATAAACAGTTTCCACAATATCGATCATTTCTTGTTTGTCTTCTAACGGCCAATTAATTTTATTATTGTTACCAGTGCCCAAATCAATCATTATATGTTTATTTCGAAAGAAAAACATTACCGTACAAGGATCGTACAATTCGTACCTAAAATTATTTCTTAGAAAGTTGATATAAATTACGATTAACTTACATTTTGTTGAAATCAGGTACTTCTGTAATGTCGACTAAATAAATAACTGCAAAATTTTTTACTTTTTCAGCTATGTTGTATAAAACTTCGTCCATTCTCATGCACTGAGGGTCCCAATCGTGTCCAAATCTTATAACAATGACACGATCTTCTTCGGAGAGTATCGCTTGGTCAACTTGCCAGCCGTTGTGTAAATGCGCTAACATATACGACATGATTGATTAGGTTTTTATTTACTGCTTTAACAGAAAAATTGGTTAAAATTTAATACAAATCTAAAAGTTAGTTTAACGTTTACGTTCGTTCTGTTAAATTAACCTAACTTATTTGTTTTGACAGAACGTCAAATGTCAAATGTTGTTGTTTGTTCTTATCGAGAAAACTAGAGAACGCCACCATCGACTCGAGCGCAATGTTATAAAATTGAAGTTTATATTTTTCAAATAAAATGTTTAAATTATTGACTTTAATAACAAATAAAATAAAGTTTATCATTTGCATTGTTATTACCTAAATTATTTAAATAAGCTTTGTAACAACAGAAGAAGCATTTACATTGTGCTGTAACGTGTGTTGCCTATAGTTTAGGCAACTATAATTTAAAAAAAAAGTTAATTTCGAAAAATAAATTTTAGAATTTAGCAAATTTTAATAAATTGTTGTTTTTTTGTCATAAAGAGGTGTTTAAATTGAAATAATTCTTTTAAGGCTATAAGAAATCTAAAAATATTTAAGAATAAAATTTTTTATTTGAATACTGAAATCGTTTTTATTTTTCCTAACCGAGGAAGTTCATCAACTATTGTTCCTCTTCTTCGCCTAATGTTGCTTTAAAATAATTTAAATTTTAGCATTGAGAGATTATTAATTAGTGTATAACTAAAATCAAAGCAAACGATTTTCCACCTGTGTAAAAACAAGTCGGCGATAAAATATTTAAATATAATAGATAAAGAGATATGAGGGGCGCCAATTTTACTCACCTGGGTATCGATATCAAAATGATAACAAATAGATAAGAGTTAGATATCAAATATATACAATTTATCGATAGTTGTTATAAGCTTTTATTGAAATTTTTTGAAATTAGTTTACTGAGGGTTGTGAGTTTAGCTTGATCGGTTTTTAAAATTTAGGATTAATTAAAGATGGCTGTTAATGGTTATGAAGAATGTTACGATACTAATTGGCATATAATACCACCTGATTATGTTGGAGTCGATGAAGATTATCGATATGCGTAAGTTTTTTATAATTTATTTAATTTAACCCAATGATGTGGGGGAGAGCGAGCTTTAAATGAAAGCGCTCATGTGATATATGGGGCGGTAAATTTAAGTTAAATCAAACAGGAAATGTATCATCTTTAAACGGCAAAAAAAAGAATTCGTAAAAGTTAATAGAATTAAATCAAACAATAGAATAAACAGGACGTCGATTGTAAAAACGTGTTAACTTGAAAGTTTGTAAAATATTTCAAAAAGATTTCCGACCTATCGCTTCTCTTCTTAAATTTTTAAGTGTTTACTTTTCATTTTACACTTGTAACAATAGAAAAATAGCAGGTAGAAAATATTTTAAATTATACCACTAGGTATCACCGGAAATATAGGTATTAATTTAAAGTATTTTCGATTATTGCTCAAATTTGGATTTTTTTTAATAATTTTTTTTTTAAGTTTTGATGCTGGATAAATTTTTAAAAAATTTTAAAAGTGTTTAGAGCACAATTGACAAAATTAGGAAAGGTGTTAAAACCACAGGGTGGTCTTTTACAAGCCATTTATTGGCGACAAGCGGTCTGGAAGGTATATCTTCTCTGAAGTTACTTTTACTATTTCTATATGCAGGTGTCCTAACGTAAATTCTTAAAATTTCACACTTGAAAAAAATTCAAAAAAAATTTGTTAGACTAGTTCATTGATAAAAAATGGGCAATATTGGGTTAATTTTTTTTAATTTGGTTATCTATTAGGTTAGATGATGATAAAATGGATAAAATGCCCCCTTCGACTCCTACATGCTTGAGTATCAGAGTTTATTTTGAAAAATTGCTACTTTCGACAAAATTCAATTTTGTAATATTTTTAGAATATTTTAATAAAATGGGAATCCCCTAAAGAACGCACATATAACACTGTTTGTGCATTTCTGGGCCTTAAAGCGCTTTTTTATACCAATTTTTAACTTTTTCCAATCCAAGAAAAAGTTGTTTCGATTATAATTTAACTTAAACGAGTTAATTAAAGATGTAAAAAAAGTTGTGAAAAATGATTATACTAAAAGAATTTTTTTTCTAAAGTCATTATTTTTAATGTGATACATCTAACATGTCATTATTAAAAACTACCCCTACAATAGAGTAACATTCTAAACAAAGTATGAAATCGATAGTAAATATGAGTTGAGTCCTATTGGACGTAAAGAAACTCCTCCTTTTAAGAACTTCCTCGGTATTGGATAGGGTAAGAGGGCCACGAGAGGCCCATCCACTAAAGGGTCGCTCTTCAGCGCTCTTCAGTACGGGTGCTCCAGATAGTCAAGAGTACTCGCGTGCCGGACCACTTGAAATCGTCGCCAAAAAGTTCCGGGTTCACCCACACAAACCAAATAAAGTTTAAATAATAATTTTAGTTTTTTTAAAAAAAAAACAACAAATAAATTAATTAGTGGTTGGGTTTTTAATTTATTTTAAAATTTTCAAAAGTGAGTTTTTTAAAAAATTTATCGAGTGTAAGTGTAAACTGGCTGAAGAAGTTAAGCCTCGGACAGGGGCTAAACCCGAAAATATAATGCCACCAGCGGCGGCACCTTTTTTAGCATGGCCACCTTTACTTTTACATCCGTGGGCACCAGCGCTACTTCCTGGTGCTTGGTGCTCTTCTGCTGCTGTCATACGTTCTGCTTTACCAGGGTAATTTAATTTTAATAAAATAATTTTTTTGTCAAAGACTTATCCGAACACGTCACTTTTACCTGATGATGGACTATACGGTGTCGTAAAGCATGAGAAAATTTTAAAATTTGACAATAGAGTGGTAGTATAAAAGTCATTTCCGTTTAAAAGGACTTGAAGTAAATAAACGTGAAGTGCAATTTAGCACAGGTAAAATAAATATTTTTGTATAGAAAAGATGGAAAACAGGTGACAATTGTAAAAATCCAAGGTAATCAACGGAAGTCACGTTTCGAGATACCGACAATTGACAAATACTCAACTAAGGGTTGTAAAAATTTTAAGTTGGTTTGTTCGATTTTTAAAATAGTTATAAAAGCTACATTTTTGAAAAATACATTGTATTGAAGAGAACAATTTAGGGAAAAAACGTAAAAAGAATTTCTCCTTTTTACCGAATAATTTTATCCGAGTTGGAAGTTGTTTACTATAGCTTCTTGATTTTCTATAGAATTCAAGTAAAATTAGGGTTGTTCTCGATTAGTCTTGAGGATTTTGAGCAATAAAATCAACCCGACAAAATCATAAAACTTGTAATAAAAAACTTTTGTATAAAATTAGATGAATGTTATGGCAACATTTCAAGTTTTAACATTCGAAAGGTCCTTAAAACGTATAAATTTAATCCACAAATGGAAAAAGGGAAAAATCCTTTAATTTCAATTTCTCCTCGAGAATTTTCTTCGGTGACTAAACTTTGTTGTTCGTAATCAACAGATTAAAGTTTAAAAATCAGGGATGCGTCTTCGGAATAGCATCTTATCTACTTGCATTTTGAAAATATAATACGGGTCCTTTCGGTCTCTCTGAAAGAACCAAAAGTCTACTGAAAAATGATAAAAACTGAAAATTGCTTACCACAGCAAGCAACTCTTCGATCGGAGCAGTTTCTTTTCTGTATAACACAAACTTATGATTAAAGGCTTTTAAAATCAGAAAACGGTTTTTTAGAGAGACCTTTTTTTGAGAATATGACCATAGGTTAGAAACACCTTTCAGTAAAACGTAAATAAATAATTAGGACCTATCTTGATGGTTGTACGTCCAGAAGTAAGAAGTAAAAGTAATTCTTTCCTTCCAAAGAGATTTTCCTGGAAGAAGACCTGGATTTTATTTTTTTTAAATATGAGACCAAAATTCTAACAAAAATCAAACTCGTGTGGTTTCAGGAAATTCAGGAAAAGCGTTGCCCAGTCCAAAGTCAATACCAGTCGGTTTATGCAACATTTTGTTGTTGAAATTTGCTAAAAAAACAAAAGAATAGTATAATTTCAATTTTTTAAATGTTTCAATACTTAGTAAATTTGAACATTTTTCTAAAATTAAATAGGCGATTATGAGGTGCCAAAAATGAGTTTAGTCTAGAAATCGATTATCTCATAAAATTAGAAACGTTGTCGAAAAAAACAAAAAAAAAGAATAAAAGGTTTAATGATTCTAATGTAAGGAAATTTATTACTCGATAGTATTTTTCTAATTACGTTTGATTACTTCGTTCAAAGAAGGGCTAATGAAGACACTTTATAGAGTTTTGAAATTAAATTTACTACTCAAAGAATGGTGGGATTTAAGAAATACTAAATTTTGACGGTTCTAAAGTCAGAAGATCGACTATTCGACAATTTCGCTTAATTATTTCGCTTTTAAAAGAAAAAATAAGAGAATTAAGGCCGCACTTGAGACAAATAAAAAAAATTTTAACCAAACATTTATATTTTCAAAAAAGCAACAAATAGAAATATTCTAAAGTCAGAAGATCGACTATTCGATAATTAGGAAAAGGACAAAAGGAAGACGATAATTATTAAGACTACATTAAACATTTAAGCCGTGAAGTGAATTTTTGGCAAGGGTGGATTAGATACTGAAACAAATAAACGATTGAGGGGTCTTCTAAGTCAGAAAATTGTGCGACAGCTCGTCTTTAATTATGCTTAATTGCCCTACCCGAAGAAACAAAAAAAAATTAGAAAACACAAGACCTTCTTCGCTATTTAAGTGATAAAAATGATAGCTCAAGAATAATACAGTTTTTGAAAAAAACACAGAGGTATTAAGGTTCTAAAGTCAGAAATCGATTATTCGATAATGCTTCTATAAGTTTGTTTACCAGTTCCTCCCTCAAAATTCAAATCAAGAGTTGCAACACATGGCCAATTTACCGAAAATCAACAGGTTTAAAGATTTAAACGTTTTAAAGTCAAAAGATCGACTATTCGATATTTTTTCTATAATTTTGCTTAAAAGAATCAAAATAAAGACGTTTATTGGTCTATTCGATAGTTTTTCTTTAATTATCGGTTATCTTTCCGCCTGAAAAAAACAAAAGAACACAAGACCTTCTTCGCTATTAAAGAGAAAAAAGTGATAGCCTAATTAATAACATTTTTAGAAAAATTGCAGATTTAATAAGGTTTTAAAGTCAGAATTAGATGATTCGATAATTCTTCTGTAAGTAAGTTAATCAGGTCAGTCCGAAAAGTAAAAACTTTTTCTTAGATTGGAAAAAGTTAAAAAACGCAGTTTTTCACACAAAACATAATATAATATAAATTGTAGTCAAAAGTTGGTCGATTTGGCAAAAATCGACAGGTTTAAACGTTCTAAAGTCAGAAGATCGATTATTCGATAATTCTATTTGTTGAATAAGCCGTCCTCAAAGAAACAAAAGAATACAAGGCTTTCTTAACTATTTGAGTGATTAAGCGATTTTTGTCAAATAATGGTGAGTTTTTGAAAAAAAACAAAAGGTTTAATGGTTCTCAAGTCAGAAGATCGACTATTTGACAATAGTCATATTTTTTAATAATTAAAGGTTTTACTATAAATAAATATTTAAGCAAAAAAATAAATGTTAGTCAAATATTGGAAAATTTTTAGAACAAGAAAAAGACATCTAAGTCAGAAATCGATTACTCGATAATTCTGTTTGTGGAATAATTCGTCCTCAAAAAAACAAAAGAATACAAGGCTTTCTTAACTATTTGAGTGATTAAGCGATTTTTGTCAAATAATGGTGAGTTTCTGAGAAAACCAAAAGGTTTAACGGTTCTCAAGTCAGAAGATCGACTATTTGATAGTAGTCATAATTTTTAACATTTATGGTTTTTACTATAAATAGATATTTAAGTTATAAAAATAAATGTTAGTCAAATATTGGGAAATTTTTAGAACAAGAAAAAGACATCTAAGTCAGAAATCGATTACTCGATAATTCTGTTTGTGGAATAATTCGTCCTCAAAGAAACAAAAGAATACAAGGCTTTCTTAACTATTTGAGTGATTAAACGATTTTTGTCAAATAATGGTGAGTTTTTGAGAAAACCGAAAGGTTTAACGGTTCTCAAGTCAGAAGATCGACTATTTGATAATAGTCATAATTTTTAATAATTAAGGTTTTTACTATAAATAAATATTTAAGTTATAAAAATAAATGTTAGTCAAATATTGGGAAATTTTTAGTACAAGAAAAAACATCAAAGTCAGAAATCGATTACTCGATAATTCTATTTGTTGAATAATTCGTCCTCAAAGAAACAAAAGAATAATATAAGGTTTCCTTAACTATTTGAGTGATTAAGGGATTATTGTCAAATAATTGAAGTTTTTGAGAAAACCGAAAGGTTTAGCATCAGTTCTAAAATCAGAAGATCGACTTATCGACTATTTGATAGTTTCATATTTTTTTTTAACTTTTTAGGCTTTCACTATTAAACTTATAAAAAGTCAAAAAACATTTTTTTTGTTTTTTTAGTTGTTTTTAGAACAAGAAAAAAAACTTTAAGTCAGAAAGTCGAATATTCGATAGTATACAATAAGGTGGTCGTCATTTGGCGATTTTCTCAAACAGCATTAGAGCTAGAAACTATGCGATTGGTGCTAATTGATATGAAATAAATTTATTCACAAATTGATTAATGGTGTGACTTATTAATTTAGGCTTTGTTTCAGTTTATTGGACACAATGAAAGTGACAGCTTCGTCGAATCACCATCATCAAAGACAATCAGCGGGTTTTGCAATAAGCGACATATTAGAATTAAACGACAGAGCTTCCGTGGGCTTAGAAGCTCATCATCCGGAAGCATCCATATACACAACACCATCAGATTTAGGACCAGGGCATACGACGCTATTACCACCTCCACCAAGATCGTGGCCCGCTCATCCACCAACAGACCATAACGGTAAGTTGGCATTCACATAATAAGAACCCCTACGTTGTTTATTATGTATAATATACACAAAAAGCGGGTCAAATTGGTCGTCAATTGTAACATCGATACATCACACAAGACACGAGGGCAAAATACATTTAAGTTTGCGTTTAAAAAGAAATTATCCACCATCCAACGAAGAGCGGATTGGTCGCTTCAATCACGCCTTCCATCAACCAAAAGCAGCTGCGATCACTACAGCTGCTTCAATTTTATTATTATTAGCATTATTATTTGTCAACGCCATTGTTACCAAACGCCATCATTACCTTGTGGTTTATATCCTACATTCAATAGAGGTGTAATTTATTATCTATTCAATTTGAGAAAAAGAAATTTTTTGGGGGATTTCGCAACTTTTAAAAAAGTCAGCTACTATAATTCTTATCTTTAGATTAGAGCTCAACTTGAGCACCAACGCTACCTAATAATTCCCATTTAAGTACCTTTTACAATGTTATAATTTAAAAAAATTCTTTTTCCTTTTTTTGCAGTCGTAACCCAACACCATCACCCTCAGTTAAGTCCAGATAGTACGAGTCCGGCATTATCAGATCGTTCGGGTCAAGGTTCAGGTACACCTGGAATAAATCAAGCAGGAGACGAGAGCATCGAAGATTGTAGCGATATATCTGGTAGTAGAAGTCAAAATGGCGGTAGTCAGAAAAAAAGAAAACGACGCGTCTTATTTTCCAAAGCACAAACTTACGAATTAGAGAGAAGATTTAGACAACAAAGATATTTATCAGCACCCGAACGCGAACATTTAGCATCGATTATTAGATTGACGCCTACTCAAGTCAAAATTTGGTTCCAAAATCACAGGTTAGTTAACGATTTTCAAAATATTTTTATTTAGAATGCTATTTTGGTTCTTTGGATGTGTTTAAAAAAATGCTTCCATCAGGAGCAAAGTACCAAAATTCATTTCAATTATTTTGTTTTATTTATTACACTATTCTTATTTTTTCTGTTCAATCAATAATTTTCGTTCTTTTATAATTCTTTTAAAAAATGGTCCCATAAACAATAAATTGTGTAAAACAGATAGCCTAGGCTTCTCAGTAGATTTTTCAGCAAAACGTTAACAAACTGGTGGTTATCTGAAAGCTTGCGTGCAGACTCTAAGGAGTCCTTGGAACAACATATCAGAAGTGCTTCAAAAACCCATGTAAAGGTCTACTTTTTCATCAGCATCTACTCTAAACGATTCTACCGCAATTGCCTTCTCAAGAGCCTATTTTGGTTACTTAAAAATAAAAGTTAAAATTTAAGAGAAGCCTCTAGAACTGTTTCTCTTTTTTGAGAAATCTAAGAAATTGACCAGCGAAGCTGCTCTCGTTATCTCATCTTTCTGGTGCCCAAACAGTCCTGGATCTCTAATCCAGAAAGATTTTAGGATGTATTGTCTACTGCTTCTCTGATTGATGATCGAGAATCTGTCGATCTCAATAGAAAATTCCAATTTCGTCGACTGCAGAAGGTAGGGTTCTTCTAATCTTCTCAGTTCTTTTCCATTTTCCGTTCTACGCACCCAGGTTTGAGATCTCCACCCCAGTTATTTAAGGGTTCATCGGTCTGATTGATGGTCGAGGATCTGTCGATAGAACATTCCAATTTCGTTCGCTGCAGACTGTAAGATTTCTCTAATTTTCTCCGACCTTTTCCAGCTTCCGTCCTACGCACCCAGGCTTGAGATTTCTACTCCAGTTATTTATGGGTTCATCGGTTATGTGATTGATGGTTTAGGATCTGTGGATAGAACATTCTAATTTCGTTCACGGCAAAATATAATTGTGGTTCCTCTAATTTTCTCTGTCCTTTTCCATCATCCTTTCTACGCACCCAGATTTGAGATCTCTACTCCAGTAATTTATGAGTTCATCGGTTATCTGATGGATAGTCAAGGATCTGTTGTTAGAATGTTCCAATTTTGTCCACTGCAGAATGTAGGGTTCCTCTAATTTTCTTCGTCTTTTCCATCTTCCTTTCAACGCACCCATGTTTGAGATTTCTACGCCAGTTGTTTATTGTTTCATCAATTATCTGATTGATGGTCAAGAATCTGTTGATAGAACATTTCGAACAATTTCGTTCATAGCAGAATGTAGGATTTCTCTAATTTTCTCCATTCTTTTCCATCTTTCTCTCTCCGCATCGAGTTTGATCCAATTGCTCTCTCTATATCAACCTTTTGGTGGCTTAGCAGTTTGGAATCTCCAATCTCCACTCTAGTAATTTTTGGGTTCATCGATTGTCTGATTGTTATTCGAGGGTCTGTCGTTAAAATAGCTTCTTATTCTAGTTGAATATTAGGGTCAAATTTTGAAGACGTACCCGGCTGCCATGTTCTATGAGATTTAGTATCATTAATATCATTCATCAATTTTCAATTCCGTCCACTGCAAGATATACGTCTCCTCTAATTTTTTTTCATTATTTTCGATCTTACTTTCTCTTCATTCAATTTTATCCAACTACTCTCTTTATCTTTTTGGTGGTCTAGTATTTTGACATTTTGAGAACTCTATCCAGTAATTTTAATTTTTGGATCTGTGGGTTGTCTGATTGGTATTCCAGGGAAATTTTGTGAAATCGGACATTATCATCAATCATCATCAATTTCCAATTTCGTCGACCGAAAGATATATTAGGGCTTCTCTAATTTTCTTTATCTTTTTCAAGTTTTATCTCTACATTCAGTGAGTTGTAGCTTTTTATTTTCTAGCTAGTAAGTGGTCATTTTGGCGGCTTCTGGAGATCACTAATCCAGTAGTTACGGCTTCATCATTTTTCTGATTTCCTGATTACCTCATTGCTCGTATAACATGGTTCATGATGTTGCTATACCTATTAGCCATTGGAAAGGTGGAAAAAAAATCCGAGGTCTTTTTAGAGTTGTCAAGGTAAAATCTCAAAATACCTGGGCTACAAATCTGTATTGAAAAATTTATTTTTTTAACAATTGTATGGGAGAATTGGAGGTTTCTTCTTGGTTATATTATTTCTCTAGTTCTCTGTCTCTGACGCTCATTTATTATGATGAGCAATTTTCTGCTGAAAAAAAATCCAAGTACAAGTTCGTTCAATTTCTTTTCCTGATTTCCACACAAAAATCCCTCGTTTGGCTCTTTGGGACTTACGACTTAATTTCTACTTAGGCAGGCATTTTTATAAATCAGTTGATAGTCATTTAATTGCCTGTGATATTTGGTGTAAAACGTTTTAAGTAAACAATGATCACGCAAACATAATACAAACGTCAGAAATTATAGAGTTCCGATAATTAATGAAGTCAGAGTTTCCTCCTTGATAACCATGAATCGCTCAATTAGGTATATACCGTTCCTGCTATAAAAATCGATACTGATTAATTTATTGAAAAAAAAGAATGAAATAATTTTTTACTGCCTGCAATAGTTAGATAAAAGTTGATATTTCACAAGCCTTTACTTGAAAATTATCCAAAACGAAGAAAAACAACACCTCTTACAAAATACGAAAAACTAGATCAAACTTTTATCTCCACTCAAATAATTGAGGCTATTAGGTCAAATTAATTCTAATTACCCAATTTTATTAATTACAGGTACAAGACAAAAAGAGCAGCCCACGAAAAAGGCCTACACGATCAACAAGCCAACGGTACGATGCCGTCGCCGAGAAGAGTCGCCGTACCCGTTTTAGTACGCGACGGTAAACCGTGTTTAGGTGGTAGTTCCGGTGGATCAGCACCACCAAAGTCGGTAGTCGATAGTTTACAAATGTCGAGCGGATCTCCTCTAGTCATGCCATCTTACGCCCATCCGTTAGCGCATGGACAACATCGCGTCTGGTGGTAACATAAGTTGAATTATTATTGTAAATAGATGTGAAAATGAGTGTAAATTTTGTTAGAGTGAGGGCATATTTAAAAAAAATTGTTATAATAGCGAGTTGTACCAACAAAACAACCGATAGTTACCTATTGGTGCAACTCAAAAATAGTGTTTTTCATAAATCACATTTTTTTTCAAAAACAGAAAGTTTTTGGCTTTTTTCGAATAATTCAGCGATTCGAGTTTAAGAGCGCTGGGCGCTTGATAATTCCACTACTGAAATTATTACAACTTTCCGAGTGTGATTTGTAGCAATACGTGTGCGTGATACAATTAATTTTTAACAAACTTTTAAGACGTGTAATTTAAAATTTGTACTAATATTGTTCGTTGTTGGGGGGAAAAAGTTGTAGAAAACGAATAAAATTATTGGTTAAAATAAGTAGGATCTTTTTGATTGTTACTACCTACTTGTGTGTGTGTGTGTAAAAATTTTTGTTCTTTTCTAAATTTACCTTAAACTTGGCACGAAAAGCTTAGAATTGAGTAATTAATGATCCACACCAATAATAGCTACAAGACTCGGATAACTCTTCGTTTTTACTTAAAGATGATTAAAAATGAAATATTTTGAGTCAAATTTTGAAATTACACGCCCAAAATAGAAATATAACGAACAATTTTGCATATAAAGTGTGATCGACATAATTGAAACGAAATTGTTCTTCTCTTTTCTTCACTTTTTTTTTTATTTTCTTCTATTTGTTATGTAAATAATTTTTTTTAAATTAGTTAAATGTAAATGTGTAAATATAAAAAAATATTGTATTTAATAAATTATAATTATTACAAAAGTACGAGCAATTAATTAGACCAATTTTTCTCTAAAACCTATTAGTGAAGCACAAAGTTGTTGTTTTCTGTATTTGAAAAATAAAATAAAAATTATTAGAGCAATTTTTGTTATTTATTACATTTAACAAGGATTAAAAATATATTTTACATCGATTGTGTAACTCGTCAGCCTATTTTCACCTGATTGTTTGCTTTTCGGAATTAAACTCGTCGATATCAAATATTTACTTGATACCTTGATGTGATATCTAAAGCTATCAGTTTGTGATGCCAAGTATAATAAAAATTGATAAAAAAATATACTTTAAAAATCATTGAAAGTTTCCTTTATTTACATTTTCGAAAGTTTTTGAAAAAAAATTGACCTAAATTATCGTGGTGCTTTTCCACCACAGTTTTGATAAAAATGGTATATTAAAGTAACCCAATGGGAAAGCTACTAGAATACGTAAAATATTTTATAAATTACCTTTGAAATTTATTTTCGAGCTCTTTTTCTATGATAATTTAAAAAAAAATTATGAATAGACACCTCGTAAAATAATACCACAATTTAATATAGGCATTGGCTATCAATACATTTTTTTTTGCACAAATGATAAATAAAATTACATAAATCACCCCCCTTTTCCCCACCCCACCCCTTTTTTTCAACCCTTATCTTACATAGTAAATAAATAATATACCGGGTGTAGAATTGTTTTTGATATATACAGGGTGGCTCATCGAAAACGAGACAAAAGTGTTTTCTCCTATTTGACTTAATTTTTTCAAAAATCGTCACGACCTTTCAATTTCATTTTCGAGGAGGTCAATATTATTTGCTATTTTAAAACACCGTCGCTTGAACCCCTCAGCGGTTGTGCTATCAACCTCAAAAATTCATATATTTTTGCTTCTGCTCTAATCTACTTACACCACCAAAGTCAGAAATTCTGCCCGACTGTTTGTATGCCCCTAGCCTCTATAGCAATGGGCGCAAGGAACTGTATAGTATTATAGATAATTCAGAAGTGGGATCTGAAAGAACAACGGAGTTACTACAGTAAATTTGGAAAGAAGGACTGGCTCTATTTAAGGAAAATTTTGATAACAAATCTTTGCTCGCTTACTATCAACGTTATAAGCAAAAGTAATTAATTTTTTAAAATAAAATGGAGTTTGTCACTAAGCCTCTCAAGTATTAAATCTACAAATTATACGATAACGATCTTTCCATGTTATATGTTTTTTGAAATTAAACAGATAATTATATTTTATACAATGGTCTGCTAGATAATTAAGATAAAATTAAATTATAAATTAAACACAATTATCAAAAAATGACGATTTCATCAAATTAGATAACATTGACACGTTTTGAGATTAATTTTACTAAAAATAGTTGGAAAAAAAATACAAAAATTTTAAATTCTCTTTTTGTACTATCTCTCTTAGAACTAAGTTCAGCGAGAGAGCGCGAAACGCGTATATGGTAGTTGTACAAAAAAATTAAAAAGGCTCGCGAAACTGCTGCTATAGCTAGGTACCTACTCCAAAACAACAAGTGTAATCTCTCATCCTGTACTTGAAGCAGGTCATTAAAATTCTGCTTTCGTAAGTGCAGATTAATTGTGATAATGCCAAAGCAGAGAAGCACAAGACGTGGATAAGGACTTTTTAGATAGCAAAAACTAGGTTCAAGGAAATAGTGGATATATATTGGATGTCATCAAAATTCGCCGTTCACGAGTACTGATATAAAACGTGATGTAGGCACACTAGAGAGTAGAGGACCATAAAGTGTTGACAAAAGCTTCGATGTTATAAACCAACTCAAACGATAGTTGTGAAAAAGCTGTTAAAAGTCTCAGATTGTAACTTTAAACATAAACCATCGGGGTGTTCTGATAAACTCACACAGAGAAGAACGGTCTCAGAAGAGTCGACTTTTCATTTTTTTTTCTTTTGTGGGGGACCTGTTACAGGCCCAAACAATTAAGCCAAGGCGACCGTTTGTGGTAGTCAAAGGGGTTATGGACACAGTCTTAGTCCCGTTTTCTCAAAGAAGGTTGCTGGCTTACAGAGGTGGATTCTTTGTATGTCTGCTGGTTCCGGGTAGGCGACATCCAGTGTTTTGAATTTCAAGGGCCGCAAAAGCAAGGCACTGACATAAAATATTATGTTGAGGGGATTCATCTTCTTCCTCACAGCCTCTACATCTCATCCCTTCTGATAATATATCATTAAAATTCAGTAGAGCCTAGAGCAAATCAAAGGCAAGAAGCTTTAAAGTCAAAAAATAATTTGGGCTTGGTTTCGAGTTTCATAAAGCTCAAAGGTAACACCACTTTTACTCAAAAATCAAATATAATTCAAACAATTTCAAAATTTAAGTTATTTATTTATTTTTATGTCTAAACCTACGCCGTGTGCAATAAACTTTAAATACGTCTATTTTGTCTGCTTCTTTATAAAATTAAAAATAATTTAATAGTCAATAGTTATTTTTTTTATTATAATAAATAAATACTGTTTGATCTGGCTTCCATGTGTTGGATCACGCTGCGAGCTTGTGTCACTCCCGTCCACATTAAAATAAAATTGAAATAAAAAGGAATATTGTAGTCCAAAAAAGTAATTTTCTTTAGTCGCTTAAATATGAGCTCATAGTACAGGTAACCTCACAATTAATGGCCACCCTGGCTATACGTTTAGAACGAATTGTGGATGCAGCCATCATATAACACCCCCTACTTAAATTGAAGGGTATCATTATTTTGTCAACTAGTAGTAAATCAACAACCTCGTCTTCTGTCCTTTTGCCGTTGTTGGCTAATAACTACTTTGGCGTATAGGCAGAGAGGCCAGTAATTGTGAGGCTGACTGTACATCTAAAAAGAAATAAAAACTCGTCTTCAAGTGTGTAGTGCTGCTGCACCCAGGGCCGTATTATCCAAGGGTACGCCAAAGTTAAAGCTTGCAAACTTTGGACAAAAAACTTCCATCTTCATCCTAGAAGAGATTACAGTGGTCAACAAATTTATACAAACTCAGAAGAAAGAAAACCCGCCTGATTTTAGCTTTCAGCCTCCCTTGAAGATTTTGAAGCCTGCTCTGATAACAGATAACACAGTCTGGCTACGACCTTGTGCTGCACTGAGCAAGTGAGCACATCTTGATTATCCCAAGAAACACACACTTTGAAGAAGTTGAAAAAGAGAGTCTTCCTCTCTTTGGAATGGTTTAGTGGGCTTCGATAGTTCTCAAGCTTTCAGAAATTTTGAAAGTCAGGCTCGTATTTGCACCTAAGAACCACAGTTCTTAAGCCCTCTTTTTGCTTTAGATTGGTCCTAACATTTTCACTTAAAATCTGAATCATTGTTGAGAAGGTAAATATTCTTGCGATCCATTTATTTCAGGTACACTCCAACTCATCTTCATTAACACACCTATTCTCCTCACTTTATAGTTTTGTCATCACATACATCGTCAGATATAAGCACAAGCATCCATTGTTCGAAAAAAGCCGAACGTATATGCCAATCTTAAGGCCGTTTTACATTGACTAAATGTACTGAAGCGGTGCAAGGAGCAAAACCTTCGACGTTCGACATTAAAGCTTAGATTCCAGTACTAACAATTTAGTACGACATTTAGTCCATGTAAAATGGCCCTTACACGTCTGCTACATACGAACATGCGACCCGGGCTGACTGTACCTGCTTTAATGTTTTATTTTTCTACATAATTTTACACCTAGTATTATTTGTTTATTTTATTCTAAACGTATCAAACAAAACTAACAAGTCAAACCCTATTTTGTTAAAAAATTTAATTACACCCCAAAAGCGCCTCTTAAAATTGAATTATCAGCTGTTTATGTGCACCCTAATTTCCTGCTCCAATTTCATCATTATTTAAATACAATCCAATTATTGTTCACATCCACCAATTCTAAAAATAAACATATTCTTGAGCTATCACTCTTGTATTCGAATATTAATTCGAAGAAGAACAGGCTCGACCCGGAAGAGCCTTAAAAATTGATGATAATTTTTTTTAAAATAAAATAAAGCCTGAGGACCCTTATAAAAATTTCTCAATGCAAAATACTATAGAAACTAGACTATTTCAGTTCAAGAAAAGGCCACTCGTATCTTTGAGTGCTTATCACGATTAATAGAGTCGTTAAACGTTTCTCTTATAGATAAATATGCATCAGGTAAATCATTTTAAAGCAGCTATTACGAGATTTCTCGCAAGAAATGAGCGTTTTTTCGCCTCCCATCTCGGAATTTTTTATGAGGCGAGAATGTGAGATCCTCGCAATTTTTGAGACTCTCGTAAAGCCCCTAGAGCTTCACTTGCAAGATTTTTCGCGAGAAATGAGCGTTTTTCGCCTCGCATCTGGCAATTTTATACGAGGCGAAATGCGAGATTCTCGCAATTTTTCGAAACTCGCCCGAAGTCTAAAAAAATAGTGTATTTATATAATTTTTCTTAAGACCAGAGTTTTCGACTCTAATAGGTGTATGGAACGTCTTGTAATTTTTGCAAAACATCCTGATGGTGTTTAGGTCCAATTTGGAACCTTTTAACAGGTTCGATGTGTACCATCCACCATGCGTCCATGATTCTCGAATAGCGAGATTAAACATGGTCACTATGATCAAACACAAAAAAGTTATGAGAAACAATCCAAATCTGCTAAGAATGCTTGCGTCGTTCTGGGGTTATAACATATGGAATAGAAACGATTGCTGGCTACAACGTTAAAAAAGGCAAAAAATAAAACGAATGAATACGAAAGAATACCAAAACAACTGAATAATCGCCTGAAGGCAGAAACCATCTGGAAAGATTGATGAGTGAAACAGGGAAGCTTGAGATCTTGAGAAAAGCGGAGACTACGCATCCAAATGCTACATAATTTTGTTAAATTAGAAGAAAATGAGTTGGGCCCGTCTCATTTCTTTTTTCTTTACCGACATTTACCTCTAGACTCCAGTCAACTAACGCTAAAATAGTGTAGAGGACATGGGAAAGGGCTTTTCTTTAGTGTTTGGAGTAGTTACGAGGTAAAAATGCTAATAGTCTCGTTTTTTAGGTTTTCGCTTATATCTCAAAAATGGTGGGTTTCCTAGGGCTAAAATTATTTTTAGTTAAATGAAAGTTTATAAAATTTCCTACAAGATTCTTATTCCTACTCATTTTTCTCTATTTGTTATAGTTTTTGAGATATCCGCTCGCAAAAATCGTTAATGTATGAAAACTCCTTAATGCTCTACGACTTCTATTCTGGAGACTTTTACTGTAAAATGACAGAAGTTTTAAGAAAAAGAGGAAATTAAATTTTACGCTCTTCCATTTCTTCTAATCCCTTCGTTGACTAGACTACTGTGCGTTTGTCGTCTTCAGCGTGCATATTTTGTCTATTTTTCAAATCTGCATTCTTAAGGTCCCTTAATCTCACCATCTTGTGCCTTGACTTTCTCTTAAAAACATAGTACCTTTTATGACCTAGCTGCTCTATAAATGTTTCTCAGACACGTGAGTTTAAAAGAAATCCCCCTAAAACCGAGTCGAAACTACTACTGATCAATGATTAAAAACTTGACGTTCTCAGAAAATATTCTGGAGACAATGGGCTTATCTAAAAATGAGAGTCCGTCCAGATAAAAACCTGGGAATGGAATCCTAAGTTTGAAGTTCAATTTAGAATTGGACTTTAAACAAAGGACGACTGGAAGTTTGCGAAAAACTCGACAATAACTATTGTAATATTAATGTAAATAAAAAACAATGATTGCATTTAATATGACGTTTTATAAGTTTATCATTAAGTAAAGATATAAATAGGTACCTAAACAAGTAATTATTCCCAATTACCTTCCTGTTTTTAGGAAGTGTTCTTGTGAATGATTAGACTAATAAGTCCTCAAAAATATATGAAATATATATTTATCTGTTCTTAATTCGAGTAGGTATATTGCAGTACTTATGTGAAGAGCCAATAAATATAATAATCTCTTTGAAACGGTAGTACTACTATAGTTTGTGTACTAAAATAAACCAAATGCATATTTAAAAAAATAATTTTTGAGTATTTTGATAGATAAATTTCGCGTGTACAAAAATGTATGTTTAAAATGTAAAATAATAAAGTCGCGTGTAAAGAAAAACGATCTAATATATATCAGAGTACAAATAATATAAGAAACGAATCACAAATGAAATCAAGCATGTCTGCAAGACAATCCGACAAGTAATAGAAGAAGAAAGGAAAGAAAAAAAAAAAAAATAAAAGATACAATAAGCACATCTTTTTTCTTGTGACAAGCGAAAACTGTAACAGTCGCGTGACGAGCTTTTACAAATCGATACCCGGAGCTTTTGGCGTCCGGATCTGCAATGTAAGCTTTTCGGTATACGCCCCGGAGCCGCTAACTACTGTGTTTAACCACCAAGGATTACCACAATTGCATCGCGTTAAACGTTTTGTTAATTCTAATTGTTTGTTTCAGCTCTATATTTTTTATTTCATTTTTTATTTTTCCATTTATTTTCCAAAACTGATAGACACAAAATCATTTAACGATAGAATGTTATAGATTAGAAAGATAACATATTTTTATCGATAAAACTGTGTATACATAATGGGTTTTAGTAAAAGTGAAGTATATCAATACACATATCATATAAGCTATTTTGTAATTAATGAAAATAAATTGTTGGCACATACAGAGTGAATAATTATTTGGCCTAACAAATAAATCAAAATTAACCTCTCTTTGTATATTGTTCTATGCCATGACTTTTCGGCATTAGGATACACTTAAAAACAGTTAAATAGTATAGCTTTTTACGTGTACAACCGAGTATTAAAATATTGCGCATATGTCCTTAATTCATAATTTAGAAAACATCGCAACTACTGCGATGCACCATCAGTAAAATTACCACTTCACTCATTATGAGCTTTTTCACGACTCTTTCCAACGAAAGATCAATGATAAGCGCATTTTACCTGTTCAGACAAAAATGTTCAAAGAGCTATAAAAACGTCAAAGAACCGGTGCTACAGGCGCTATATGGCTAAGGGAAGTAATGGGTGGAAAGGTCCCGTTTTTTGAGTTTTTGATTATATCTCAAAAACGGTAAGTCCTAGAGAAAAAATTAAGTATAACAAAATAAAAGCTTATTAAATTTACTACAAGATTATATCTATTTTTTTTTCTATTCCTTATAGTTTTTGAGATATCCGTCCGCAAACATCGTCAATGAATGAAAAAAAATTGCCTTCAGTGGTATACAAAATTTTAAAATTTTTGCGGGCAGATATCTCAAAAGCTATAAAAAATAGAAAAAAATAAATAAATACAATCTTGTAGCAAATTTAATAATCTATCATTTTACTTATAATAATTTTTTCCCTAAGACTTACCATTTTGGAGATATAAGCAAAAACCCAAAAAACGAGACCTTTCCACTCCCTTATCCATTCCCTTAGTTAGATAGCTTACACGTTTCATCTTTTCATGTACTTTAATTTGGAAACAGAGAAGATGAGTACTTTTTGTAAAAACTATTTAATTTAAAGTGACCTATACCTAGAAAGTGAACAAAAATCAAAGTGGAAGCTTTAAAAGCAAATATAACATTTAAAAAAAATTATTCATCGTACAGTACAAAAAAGAAGCCTTAATGTATTCAATGGCAAATACTAATGGATTTAAGCATCTCATAATGACATAAAACCATTATATAAAGCAAGGTTGTTTGGTATGGCCACACCACAGCCAGTACGCTTAATTTACCCCGGTGAATCATTAGCGACATATGATTGATACCACAGGAACTTTCAATAAAGAACAAAAATTATTCATTCATTATACTTTACTCTATACTCTCTTTATAGAGAGCCATTAGGTCATACTTTTAACATTTAATGAAAAAAAATTATTTTTTTTATACGCGCACACACAATGAGTAAAGTAATGACTTTACTTTTACCAGCTACCATTTGACGCTAGTTAAGCACTTGTAACTTGTAATTTATTTATTTTTAAAAGAAAAGAATGAAAATACTTAAAACGTGTTTTATTCACCTGTAAAGAAACTTATAATACAATTAACCTTTTCTTTATTAAAAAAAAATAAAAGACGATGGGCTTTAGAATATTTTAGAGCTCTCGTTTATAAACAGAACAGTTATAGAATTGCGTGGTAGCACTTGTAGATGGTTTAATAATAACGTTTATTCTATAGAGCTCTCGATTATAAAACGAAATGGTAATATATCAAAAAACAACGGCTGTGGCCATACCGGGAACTTTTTCTGGTGTATTCCCAATTCAGGTAAGGCCGGAAGTAAGTTATAAAGTGCTGGGTGTCTAATTGCACGAGCTCTTAAATTGCTTAAAAATATACAGGGTGTTCCTAAAATTTATTAATATTTTTCTAATTTCTGGTTTAACCGGTAGTATTTTGTTAACCGAAAAAGTTGTCCAATAATAGAATATTTACAGGATTGATATATTTACCAATTTTCAAGTTTTTGTCTTTATTACAAAAGAAATTTAAAACAACGGATGTGGCCATATGAGGACCTTTTTATGTTGTACCTATTTTTTTGTGCATTTCTTTAAAAGTTTATAATTAAAATTTTTTTTTAATGTATCTTATTTATAAGATATCAAATTAAATTTTAATAAAAAAAAATAAAATTATATTATTTGACGGACAGGAAAAAGTTCCTCGTATGGCCACATCCGTTGTTTAATTATTAAATTTATTTTTAAATTACATAATATTAAAAAAATTTTTTTTAAATTGCTTTCGTCCGGGATCGAACCTAGGACTTCTGCGTGTAAGCAGAATTTTTCGACATAAACTTTGAGACAGTTTATTTAACTTTTAGACAAGTATTTTAGACATGCCAATTTTATTTATTTTTAATTTGGCATAAATTGAAGTTCAACAAATATAGGTACAGTCAGCTTCACAATTATTGGCCACCCTGGCTATACGGCAGAGCGGTTATTAGCCAACAACGACAAAAGTACAGAAGGGGAGGTTATTGATTTACAACTTCTTGGCAAAATAAAGTTACCCTTCAATTTAAGTAGAGGGTGTTACGATGGTTGCATCGACAATTCGTGCTAAACGTATAGCCAGGGTGGCCAACAATTGTTAGGCCGACTGTACATTATTTTATATGTTCAAAAAGCTAATTTTAAGAGCTTTCAAAATATTGAAAAATATACAGGGTGTTTCATTTAAATTAAAAAAATTGATCCAATTTCCGGTTAAACCGGAAGTCAAGATATAAAATGTTTGGTATCATCTACTAGCAAATTTTACGAGCTTTCAAAATATTTAAACATGCACAGAGTGTTCCTAAAAAATTTAATATTTTTGTATTTTCCGGTTTAACCGGAAGCGTTTTGTTAACCGAAAATAGTGTGAAATAATAGGTATTTATGGGATTGATGCATATATCTATTTTCAAGTTTTTATTTGTATTCATAAAACGTATGGCATTCGATAGAAAACGGCAATGTCTATAACATATCTACAAATGAAGTGACGGCCGGAACAAATTTTGAGAAAATCTTTTTCATGGACAGTTACAATCAGACAAGGTAATCGCAACGTTCATTTTGAAAATTCCTGCTTTTCAAGCAATTTGGAATTCAATTCCTGCCGGAGCGATCTGTCTTTGATTCGTACCTAGCCTTTTGCTTTGGACGTCCTCATCACCACCGCTATTTCATTCTTCAAGAGTTACCATCACTTATTTCCTTCCCAGAACTGCTATATAGGGACCTGAGCTCTTCTGATTTCTATACAGGCTTCCACTCGGTTCTATCATGTATGGTCCCACACCTACGGTCACCAGGGCAGGGATCAGAGACACTGAAATAGTAGCAGTTAAATCTACCAATGCCCTACCAAGCTGCTGGTGTCAAAGATAAGCTATCCGGCCATTTGTCATCAGACTGCTGGTCTTTGTCAACAACTGGAACGGTTTTGGGATAATCCTCAACAAAGCTTCCGGTGCTACCTAGTTGTTGACTTCCTCACATTAGTTTCGTCGATATTTTTGGAAACCACGCAGCAGCTTTTCTAACCAACCACTATTATTACTATTAAACATAGTACACTATTCTCGTATAGTGGAGTTTTAGACACCAAGGGATGCGGATTGGTTGTCAAAGCATTGAGTGGTTAGTCCCAGCACTACTTCCGTAGTTAAATTGATTAATTAATTTAATTTGATTAATTTATTTTTATTTGTTTTTCCCTTGCCTTCAGCAAATCCGTGTGTTCGTGTTTCGACCCTAGGACTATTAATTGATCTCTCTTAGAGAACCATTTAGGATCTCAAAGAAAGGACTATTGATGTAGGGAAGATAATCTTCCGTGCCAGTTTTTTATGATGACTATTGATCTCTCTTAGAGGACCATTTAGGGTCTCAAAGAGAGGGCTATTGATCTGGTGAAATACGTAGTCCGCGGTTCTTCCTTTTAGGGCTAGTGATCTCTCTTAGAGGACCAATTTGGATCTCAAAGAGAGGACTATTGTCCTAGAAGAAGAAATACCCCTCTCTGCCTTCCTGTGTCTCATCAGGACTATTGATCTCTCTTAGAGGATCATTTAGGATCTCAAAGAAAGGACTATTGATGTAGGGAAGATAATCTTCCGTGCCAGTTTTTTATCATGACTATTGATCTCTCTTAGAGGACTATTTAGAATCTCAAAGAGAGGGCTATTGATCTGGTGAAATACGTAGTCTGTGGTTCTTCCTTTCAGGGCTAGTGATCTCTCTTAGAGGACCAATTTGGATCTCAAAGAGAGGACTATTGTCCTAGAAGAAGAAATACCCCTATCTGCCCTCCTGTGTCTCATCAAGACTATTGATCTCTTTTAGAGGACCAGAGTGGATCTCAAAGAGAGGACTACTGATCTGATGAGTTCACATTCTTTCTACAGTAGGCTTAGTGATCTCTTTCTTAGGAGAGAAGACTAGTTCTTGGTGGGAAAGAGATTCCGTGTTTATCCAGGCCTATTGATCTCTCTTTGAGGACCGGTTGGATCTCGAAAACGAGGACTAGTGGTCTGGGAGAACAGTGGCCGAGTCATCTTACCATCAGAGATTTACATTTCGTTAGTTATCCAAATTTTGTTTTTTTTTCTTAAAGGTTTTTATTTTATTTTGTACTTGTATCATTTAATACTTAGAGTTATTTTTTTTTATTTAATAAATACCTTGTTGAACTTTCCTATGTGCTTTATTTCCAGCTTCGAACCCCCCTGTCTCCTACTGAGAGATGCTAAAGAGATAATTAGTGCAACACCCTATTTTCGGTGTTACATTTGGTTTACATACATAGCCTTCTCAAACGAACAGAAGCTATCACCGTATATGTAGGTAGAGTTCCGGAAACAAAGCGGGCGGTATGTGCAGCTGACTCAGGCGTAAACCTGTTTAGCCGAACTCTCTTGCTTTTCATCAGATAATTATTAATATGTCCTAGCTAATTTTTGGAAGATGATGGAATGGTGGTGTTCCTCTAAAGAAAGAACTATAAATCTTCGAGAGCAGTGGGCTTAGACGAGAGTCGGAGCGGACTTTCACCTCGTTGAAGGCTCAACAAACTCCTGGAGCGACTTCGGTATGGTGTTAAGTTGAAATAGTTCTTTCTGTATGCTACACCTGTTTTTCCATATTTTTTTTATTACAGGTGGTTAACGTTTTATGGTTAATTTTTGCATGAAAGTAGAGGTTGTGTTTCCTTTTAAGGGCAACGGCTTTCAGAGTTTCCTCCATGGTTAATTTTAGCAAGGTGTTGGAGTCGATATGGTTTTGTACAACCATCCCAGAAGTAGTTTTGTCTTAGAAATCCCTTCTGCTGTTTTATACCTCTAAAGAGATACTCTTTCGTGACGATTTAACCAACGTGACATATGGTGGAGGCGCCGGGCATATGGATATAGTAACTACCAAACTCCTTTATTATATGTAAGAAACAATTAATATAATATGGCCTTTTTGTACATCCTAGCATGTTATTAACGAATCCCTGGTAAGCCTGAGGTGATCCCTCAGAACGTTACGATTCCCCCCAACGTGACAATACACAAAAGTCCTTTCAGATCACATTGTTTGTATATTTGGTGATTTTTTTCGGGTTATTGGATTTTGCAATTAATTAAATAATTGGATCCAATTAATTAGAGTGGTATAGACTACTTAAGTTTATTTAAAAAAATGAAATTTTTATTTATAATCAGTTAAAATTATGATGACGTACATTAAATATCTTTAGTTATCTGTTAGTTTCGAGTTGGTTGATTTTGAGTGGGCAACGGACGAGAGACATGATCGGCGTGTCATCGTAATGTGATTTTACACAATATAATCGTGGCTCGCATTTGTTATGATCGATGGCCAAAATATATAAAGTTTCGTCGCGAATATTGCAAAGTCATGTCCACCCCATTGGCTCTCTTATCTTCAGGTCACCCGCTCTATTATGACTCCATAACTTTATATATTTATTCTACGCGCGGATGTTCACCACTTTATTATCTATCTCTGATAGTGCGTGGATGTTACGGTCAATGGATATGTCTATATATTTTGTCTACTATAAGGGTTCTCTCTTTTAACTAAAATGTAGATGTAATCCGGCCGAGTCGGAACCTAACTCGGAAGTTGATCCATCCTCGAATCAACCCCTCACTCGCAATTATACAATCGTTCAATTGATAACTTGTACATATGTAATTCGTAACAACTGGGGTTGGATAAGGGTCACGGTTCGATTGAAATAAATCGAATGAATAAAATCCTCAGATTTATTACGTACTTAATAATCTAAAAAGCTACAAAAAATATATACACGATGTTGGCAATTTTTGGAATAAAAAAAAATTATCCTTCCTTCTTTCTTTACTGAAGGTGCTCAAACAATTTCAACTTTTGATATGGACGTTTTTGTGTGTGAATTCGGAAATTCCACTTCAATAAGTGTTGGAAATGTATTCGAGAGCCGTCCTGTGAGCCGTCACCTTCAACTCTTTTAAAGCGTCGCACATCCGGTCAAAATTAATTATACTTAAATAAGTTTTGAATGGATGGACATACTTAAGGTGAGCCTTTGAGGAGTAAAAATCTTTACGTGGGTGGCCGTGAAAGCAATGGTTTATGAATGAAATAGTTGCTCTTGAATAGAGTGGTTGTATACTCATTGTACTCGTTCTATTCAAGTATGGGGCGTTTTTATCAAAGTTTTGCCAAAATATTACCATCTTTATGCATGAACGATAAAAATAACTTACAAATTCGAAACGTCCTTAAAAATTCTGACACTTTTCGTCCTTAAATAAGATTAAAATTTTTAATCCTATTTAATCGTTTTGTATAAGTTGTCTTTTAGAGGAATATAAAGTGAGGTAAAATTCTAGACAGCTTGTCGCCTATGAGGATTCTTTTTTCTTTTCTAAGGGTGACCACGAGAACAAGAATTGCCAAATTGAAAGAAGTAACCGTAGGCGTCCATCCGGAGCGTATTTGTTACGTCAGCATTTTTCTTTCCACACTTGGATTTGATAGTGTAAAGAAGTATCGTATAAAAGATGTATACGCGAACACAATTCTTATTTATTTTTCCGTTTCCTTATACGCTTTTTTTATACTACAGATAATCCGACTTAATTTTCCTCCTAATACAGTTTTTTGTGCGTTTGGCGGAATCGAAGCAAAGTGGGGCGTGAAATAAGCCTCGACGGGAGACTTTTTTACGTAGGGGTTATATTTGGTTATTTTTTTATTCGAGGGAACCCATTTACTAAATTCGTTTATTTTGTCCAGTTTAGTATAAATAAATCACAAACGTTATTGCCTGTACGTCGGCGTCGACGCCGTCATCGCCGTCGTCATCACAGTTTAATTTAATTTAAGTTTTCGACAAAAAATTTTATGGGCAAAAACTGGGGAAAATGATGAGTACTTTTTAAAGCGCCTTTTAATTTAAAAGGTTGCCTTAATTAGGAAATACGCAATTAATAACTCCGCTCATTGTTTCTCTTAAAAACACCGCATTTTCATCTTAATAAATTTCACTCACAGCTTCACAGCGAGCGCGTCCTTGATTTCAAATTTCACACACAAAATAAAATTTTTGAAAGTAAATGTTTGTAATCAAAATCCTGATGGACAGTTTAGCTTAGGATTAAATAAATAAAAGATCGATTTATTCCCTTTAACAAAACTGCTCAGACAAATTACTCCATTGAAAGATTGTATACGACCCAACACCTTTACCTGAAAAGCTTTAAATTATTTGACTGTGTTGAATTGTATTAAAAATATCCCAATTGGTCTCACATTCTAAAATACGTTTAAAGTTTAGATGTAATCAACAATGGGACCGTTTTAGGGTACCTTTCGAGGGCAATTGAGCGTGAGTCTCGTCCGCCCTTTACATTTCACGCAGATTTGCCGATATTTAAAGCTAACTTGGTCCTTCCGGTAACACAATCTGTTGTAATGATACACAAACGTTAATTTTAATATTGTTTCAAATCGCAATTTTCATCCCTTAACCATTACCTAATAGATAAATGAGTCACCCTTCTTACTAGCTGCTTGATACGGTTAATCAAGTATTTTTTAATTCAATTCAGTTCCTTCTTTGCCGTGTATAAAATAACAGCTTTTTACGTCAAACAGACGGACAGATTAGTTCTCGGATGGGCACATGATTATAGTAGGATGAACAGAACTATTTCGACTCCATCGTCCATACTGGAGGTCTCCCCAGTCCCTATGAGGAGCAGTCAGGGAGCAAAGCCCCTGAACGCTGCACCCTGTGGACTACTCAACGTCTAAACCCACCACTTTTCGAAGTTACGTCAATACTTTCCTTGGAAACCAAAAATCAAGAGGAACATTGCCATCTGCACACTCCAAAAATTAGAGGGGAATTGTAATTATCTGACGAAAGGCAATAATATTCATCTTGGAACTCCACGTGTGCGGGGATAGCTTCTGTTCGTGAGTGTCAACTGACCGTGCTGATGCTACTATTCAGTACATGACATCTTATCCGCCTCCATTTAGCCCAGATATCCACTATTCGAGGATAGCGGCTGTTCGTGGAACTTTGATAGATAGTGCAGTTATGAGTGCATAATTACAGAGCGACGCGACTCTATATCAAGACCAAACCAATCATAAAACCAGCCCTAAAAACTGTCCATGCCCTCCTTAAGAATCATACTCATCTAATACACACTACAAGATGGACAAATAATGCAAACTGTCGCCAGAGCAAAAACTCCATACCAGCTCCCTCCAGAAAGCTTGCAAACTACTGTCTAAAGCTGTCCCGAGTTAATCTACGAACACACTGTCGACTAAATAAGCATCTTCACACACTGGGAATAGTAGATAATCCCAGATGTCGAGCATGCGATTACGAAGACGAGACAGCTGAACACGTAGTTTGTCAGTATCCAGCTCTAACGTCTACAAGAGGATCCGTGTTGGGGGACTTCTGGCTCGACATGGCCAGAATAAGCGCCACTCCTCCCGCCAGAGTTCTGAAGTACATCTTAAAAGTGGGATTTCTTGAGACCTGATGAGCTTGGAGAGACTGCTTTGGAGGATGTACATGTACAATGGGCCCAAACAAATGACCTAAGTGCTAGGAGCTTGCTCCCCCTCCACTAATAATCCAGAATCCAGACCCCACAGTCGCTTTATCAAGAAAACATATAACATAACATTGTATTAGTAGTTTCGAGGAAGAACGATTTATTTTACGTTCGTAAAATAAGGCATTTAGGGAGTATTTAAAGTTCCTCGCACCAACAAGGTCCGAGGGTCCGTCTTGCTAATGAATTCGTCTGGAAGACGGTGAGCAACATTGAATAAAGTGATGAGAATTATATACGAGTACCACGTGTTGAGTGTCAGTCTGCTTCCATAATCTCAGAACTCCAGATATACGAGGATATACTTATAACTCCAGTTATAACTCCAGTATAACTCCAGATATACTTCCGTTCGTGAGTGTTGACTGAATCGAGTCTCCTCTGGAGCAAACCTTGAACTCTCTGTCGCTTCCTCTGAACTGGTTTGTCTAATATCTTTCGTTCCTTTTATTAACCTTAAATTGCAGTTCATAGCTAGTGGCCATAAGTATTCCGGTCGACAAATGGCTAGCCAGGCAGACGGACAGATGGTAGATCAAATTAAACGATGGTTGGTCGAAGGGACAGATGGTTGGTTGAATGGGCAGAGAGTTGATCAGACGAACGAGCGGTTAATTAGCAAACAGGACATACTGGAGCGCTGATTCCTTACGGGCGAGATTTCCTTACGATAGGCATAGTGGGCACCCATCGAATCTCGTCCGGAGCAAACCTTGAATTTTCTCTCGCTTCCTCGGGATTTGTTTGCCTAAATATCTTTCATATGCAAATCTTTCTTTTATTCTTTTTATACCACAAATTGCATTCTATCGCTAGTGGCAGTGGTATTCCGCTCTCCCTTTTGCTCCACTGGCAGTGGTGTAGTGCAACAATATTTGCTTCCAAGCTTTTTTCTGGTAATTCTGATTGGATTGGATTGGATTGCTAGCGGGAGGGCTGGCTTTTAGCCAGCTTACACTTAGGCCGCTTGATCGGGCCCATTGTGCAACCTCCCCAGAGGCGTCTTCTTCCCCGTCACTCCTTGAGCCATCTCAACTTTAAGATGAACACGAGCAGCTTGGCGGGTGGAGTGTCTATGATTCTGACCATATCCAGCCAGTAGTCATCAAGTATGGATCCTCTAGTTAGGCTATCGACTAGTCCTAGAGTGTGAAGGTATTTGTTTAGCTTACAATGTCCTGTAACGATGCCCGCGTGAGTACTCTCAGATGTAATCGAGACAGGTTGAGGTAGTATTTTGCGTGTCGTATCCAAGGAGCAGCAATTGCTGCTTTGCCTTGTCTACAGCTCGTTCCTTTCGACCACATATGTCTATGTGAGTTTAATGCTTTTTTGTTTTATGAGACTGTTGAGAGTGATGACCGCCAGAGTTAGTCGTCCTTGCCTTGCCAACTCATCTGCCCTCTCATTGCCTTCGTTACCTTGATGCCCTTTGATCTAGCAGATTTCAAGAGCATTACTCGTCGAAATGTCGTTTGGTGTTGCTATACAGTCCGAAACCAGCTTCGAAGTTATTCTGTGGCGGTTCAGGGCCGCGATAGCAGCTCTAGGCCCTACTGTCCGACACTGCATGTGTTGCCCTGTTACTGGACTCTATTTTACTATTTTGGCACTTTCTAGTATGCCATTAAGTTCAGCTTGGAAAACCGAGGTGAATCTTCAAAATGATATACTTATATTTATTTCTAGTTTAGGGGAGAAGATTCCTGTCCCTGAGCCAGATTCAGTTTTTCAGATTCAGATTCAGAGCTGATTAGAAAATTTTTTGACGAGGGAGGAGTAATTTGTTAAATGTTTAATTTTCCTTTAACCAAAAAGTTTAAAGTTGATTTTTGACATTCTAAAATATATTTTAAGGTCATAAAGTCAAATCAGTACACAAGGTATACGCCCTTAAAGCAACTATAAGAATTATTATGGGGTAAATTTAAAAGTTTCCATTTAAGAAATACTTCTATTATCAAAAAGTTTTGAATAGGAGGGTTGATGTTATGTAATAGAAAAATGCAGCCACCGTACTTCCCTATATCGTTTTTAAAATTCTTTTTAAATCTATTTAGATGTGATTTATGTTTCTTCTTCTTCTTTTCATAATGCGCCTTTTTGTTACGCCCTTTAACCTAAACTGTAGGTATACATGTAAAATATAGGTAAAATTATAAGAAATTATTTTCCTTGGGCGGAACTCCGGAGTGATCGGAACTGTCAATGTGAACAATGAATAACACGTGCATTTCTTTAAATGGATCTCCAGGTGCTTTTGACCGCAAATATTGATTTTTCTGCCAAATTTTACACTTAAAATGTCCATTCAACAAACAATAAAGTTAAAAATTTTATACAACATTACCTAATTTCAACATATAAGGGATAAAGGTTGTTTAACGGAAGTTGTATGAATGGAAAATGGATTTCTCTACCTTTTTGGCGTAGCGCATACAGGTATAGCGATCTTATCACTTTTGTGTGTCTAATTAACGTATTCGAAAGTCATATATTAGTTGAATTTTGATGCGCCGCACACACGTGCCCTTAATGTTAAAGGGGTGGGAGTAATTGTAACATAATAAATATGTGGGGGTGGTTGACGTGAGCGTCATAACCGCGAGAGTGTAAAATCTTGTTCCGACGAACGACCGGAAACAGGAAATTCGAGCCGACGTCCAAATAAAACGACGCCGATAGAAACGCTACGGGGTTGTTGAGGAGCGGCATAAAGAGAACGGTTTATGAGGGGAGGTGGGTAGAGGGAGGAGGGTTGAGATAATGCACGCATCATCTTTCAGCTCTAATTGGTTTTATATAAAAAGCGCAACTATTATTTTTGCCAGCTCGGTTTCGTTATTTCCTGTGTTTCATCGTGATTTATGTTCTCGTACTTTATTTCTAGTTATTGTTATAATAAAGGGTTACCGCTGAATTTGCTTACGGCGTATACAACGTTTCGAATTTAGGAAATTGCTTCGGGTAGTAAATTTTAATTTTTTGGCGACGGCTGAAAAATTTATTTTTTTCCCGTAATTTATGCAGGTGAAAATAATCTCGCACATATAGGTGATTCACTAAAACCACCCTGTACTATTATAATACGCGTAGTTTTTTGATCAGCTGCCTCTTTAGTTACCGATAGTTGTTATATAGATTGGTTAATTTACTATACTCGTCCCCCTCGAATAACCGATTAACAACTATTAGTACAACATCTGCCTGTTCTCGTTGTTTTAACATTTAGTCACGCTATGTTTGATTTGATAGGGCATGTAAATTTTATCTCAACACGCTTCTTTTTACCTTCTTTCGTATAAAACACAATACTTTACACTAACTTTCTTCTTGTTTACTTCAATATTACAACAAAGGCCTTCTTCACCACATCAACACTGCGGGACTAAAACGCTCTGTTTTACTATAATTTTTGACTTCTTCTAGTCTGTCCATTTATCTGTGTACATTTCTGCTATCAACCCTCTTGTCTGTTCATCCATGTCCATCCATCTGACCATCCCTCTCGAGGACTCTCTAAGTGGCTACCTCTATCTGATTAGTTTTCTATGTGTCTCTATCTGTCCATAATATATGTCTATCTATCTGTTCTTGTACCTGTTCCGTATATGTCCTTTTATACGCCTTTTAATGAGCTTTAAGAATCCTTTTAGAAATTTTCAAAATTCAAAATGGTTACAGAGATATCGCCAAAATACTGAAATTTTGGCATTTAGTTTTTCGACAGTAGTTTGAAAACGTTTGCAAAGCGCTTCAAATTCACGGGAAAAATTTTCAGGTGGTCAAACGTACTATCAAACGATACCAAACTTAACATTTTATCACATCGACGCTAGGCGTCGCGACGTTCAATTTTTTGTTTTCCTTTGGAGACCTATTGTTTTTTCCATAAAATAACTCAATTGGTTTGTTTAAATACAAAAACCAAACAAACAATTTCTATCTTGTACTTTTTTATTTTACATAACGTTTTTAGGTTACGTTATGTTATGTTACGTTATACTATTTTTACGATGAAAAATAACGACGAATTAAGTCTAATTATCATTTATTAAATTAATGTAATGTAATTTAATGTTCTAATTTCACTTGCGTTTTTAAAACTGTAAAAACTATAGTTTATTCGTTAGTTTGCATCGTAAAAAATAACATAAAGTAACATATTAACATAACGTGACATAACATACCCTAGAAAAGTTGTGTTAAGAAAAGTACAAGAGAGAAAGTTCTCGTTTTGTATCCGAATTTAGACAAGCTAATTGAGTAATTTTATCCAATAAAACTAGTAGATTCCTATAAGAAAACAAAAATTTGAACATCGCGACGCCCAGCGTCGATCTGATAAAATGTCGAGTTTAGTATCGTTTGATAGCTCTTTCGACCTCCTAAAAAAATTCCCTATAACTTTTTTTCTAAAGTAAACCATTTTGAAACTACAGTTGAAAAACTAAATGCTCAATTTTTAGTATTTTTGCTCTGTTAGTGATAAAGGAGAAATCGATTTTTTTCTCGTCTCGTCCATCACTAATCTCGGTAAACATTTCGAATTTCGAGATTTTATCAACGGATATTAAAGCCCGTCAAAATACACAAATTTTTGCTAAATTAACCAATCTCGTAACTTTGAGCGTTTCCGAGATCCCAATGTTGGTACCACTTAAAAAATCACCCTGTATATCATCATCAGAGTAGAACTCCATGAGTAATTTCGGTTTAGTGCTGGAATCCCGAATCCATATAGTTCAGTCTATCTGTGTGTTTTGCACGTTTCAGACGATTATCAATTTCTTAGGTTCAGTTTTACAGTACTGATGGTTTAATCTCGAGCTTAATTGGCTTGGACTTAAAGCTAACCTCACGTAGCATTTCGGTTTTATAGTATTCACACATATTGGCTTAGACCTAGGCTTTATCCGACACTGTAAAACCGACCTTGAAACCATACTTTAAACCTTAACTCCAATACCGTGAAACCGCTACTGTGCAACCGGCCCTGATTTTTTTTAAAATGGATATTGAAAATGTTTAATTAGATTTTCTTGAAAAAGCTACCGTTAGCGGCACACTCGATGTCGTTTGTATTTCCACATTTCCAAACTTTTATGTTTAATTTCCAATTGATACAAGTCAAAAAGTTTTTCTCTAAGAAACAGGACCATGTTGCTGCTATGCCCCCCGTATTGAATTTGGAATCGAAAGTGGGTGCAATCGTTAGTGCTTCGGTTGTTCTTATTTGTGTTTTTAATCCCGACGTTTGTGATTTCAACGTTTCAGAGATATAACAAAAAATGTTGGGGAATGAAATACATATACAGGGTGTCCCACTTAGCATGCTCACCATGGGGATCTCGTAAAATGTAAGAGATACGAAGTCGGTTAAATGACACCAAATGTAACCTCTTTCATGGCCAACTAGATCCTACTTTTGTTTTTTGAAAAATATTATTAGCACTCTAGATATTTAGAAAAAACTGAAAAAGTTCATTTTCTTTAAATGCCTATAACTTTTTTATTAATCAAAATAATTTAAATTTTTAAAAAAGGGATAATAGGCATTACTAAAACCAATAAATTTAATAAACAAAAGAATTTTTTTATAAGGCCGTTTTGGAGATATGATGCAAAGTTATATTTTTTTAAATGTAATTTAATTTATTTTTTTTGTTTTTTTTATTTTTTTTGGTTTTATATTTTTGGTTTTTATATTTTGGTTTAGAGATGACGAAGATATCAAAAATTCTTCTAATAAAGAGGATTATATTTGACGTTATAAGTACTAATTATGTAGTAATAAATTTAATCAAAAATATTTAAATAAATTGATTAACTTTTAAATCTTATAAAAACTATTAAATTCTTATATAGGCCTTATTATATGGTATAAAGAGAAGAGAGGGTTTGATTTAATTAAATCGTTAAACATTGTACTGCATGCATTAACACTATTAGAAGCAATAACAATTCGTATATGTAACGGGCGTACAATATTCTTCAATCCCTCTGTTTATCCCCTTCACGCTGAGCTGTTCGCAACACGATTCTTTTATAAAGACTTTACCATCTCGTTTATTTTCATTACTCCTGTCATGAACAATCCCTACTTGGTCCTTAGTCTCAAATATATTAAAGGAATGGACAAGAGAAGAAAATTTTACTCTTAAATCAAAAATAAACTCCAACAACAACTGTCAGTTACAAAATTTTAAATAAACAACTTAAATTGTTTAAATTTTTAAGGGTAAAATTTGAATGCGTCTTTTTTACATTCAGCGACGCTTAATTTTAGGCCAAGTTGAGGGATTTTGCACGAACCCTCGCGCGAACAACGAACACGTTATTAGCTTTCTCCAAGCAGCTTTTGTTGTCAAATGTTATTGCTATTATAATAAGCGTTTGCGAGGTATTATTTTTAGCTACACAAAGTCTCGAATAATTTTGCATAAAATTTAATTACGTAACCGACTGCGCCATAATTTCAACTATTTATTGCCTATCGGTATAAATAATGTTCGATATAAAAGCGTATCACTCGTGCTATTAAGTGACCCTTAGTAAACGTTTCATATTGTCAAAGTTGAGATTAAACATTGTCGTTGGTGTGCGTATGTGTGTGTGAGAGCGCGCAAAAACTAATATTGTTCTTGTAATGTGTGTTTCACAAGTAAATCGAGGGTGTTAAACACAAATACCAAAGTCATTTAATAGGGGTGAGAAAATTGACTAGTACAAAACTACAAATTGATTTGGCCTAAAGAAACCGCGCGCGTATTTTTTTTTCATATTCATAGCAAATTTGAATTAAATATTAAATGAAACGAATTAAATATATTGACCAAACATTAGCAGGATTTGAAATTTATAAGCACGTCACGAAATCGTCTAGTTAAATAAATTATCGTGAGAAAAACCGCAAGCACATCCACCTGTGTTCAATAAAACAAATTATATAGATAGTTTTTGTTATTTCTTGTTTATGTTTTTAAAAAAAATTTAAGTGGCGTATCTACGTACCTAGCGTGTATTTGAGCCACTTGTAAAAAAAGAAGAAAAATGGGACTTTCAAGTTGATTTTTCGATTTTATTGCGCTTCTCCATTTTAGTAGATGCCAAAGAATGGAAGAACTTTACAATACTCATAACGAGACTTTTAAAATATTAGAAATATATACAAAAACCGCTGATATTTCCCTAACTTCCGGTTTAAACAGAAGTGTTTTGTTAACCTAAAATATACCAAATTATAACTTTCAAAAAATCGTAACTCCGGTCTTGGAAATATTGAACAAGCGAAACAAGTGCCGTTCGATAAAGAAACGTGAAGTCTATAACATATCCAAAAATGAAAGAAATCGCCGGAAGCGCTTTTAAGAAAATCAATTTTAAAATTCGGATTAACTTGAGCCTCTTAAAATAAGGAAATTTTGAAACTATTTTCAAAATCGATTAGATTAACATTAAAGTCTGGTACTTTGTCGCCTTTATTAGATTTTCATAATACATACTATAATTACCGGCAAATGAGTTACAATGGAACAACCAAAAAATGGGAAAGTCGTTATATTGTTGGCCATTTTGGCCAAAGTCATTTTGTAGTATCGATTCCATTAGGAAACTTAGAACCTGAAACAAGAGTTTTTGAGCAGATTTCTGGATACGAAACGTCTAATAATACGGAAATTTAGATATTCGGAAATTAAGAAATTCAAAAATTCAGAAATTCAAAATAACAGAAATTCGCTAATTCAGAAATTTACATATTTAGTAATTTAGAATTTAGAAATTATGAAATTCACACTCATAAATTCAGAAATTTGAAAAAATCAGAAATACAAAAATTTAGATTATTCTGAAAATAAAAAATAATACGAAAATTGCAAAATTCAAAAATTTAGAAATTTTCTAATTTGGAAATTTAAATTATTTAGTATGTAATTCACAAACGCAGAAATTCAGAAATTTCTAAAATTCAGAAATACGAAAAAATTTAGATTATTAAGAAAGTAAGAAATTCAGAAATCAAAATCATCCGAGTTTTTAATTTCAGAGATCTAGTTTTCAGAAATTTTGTAAATATTTAAATCGAAGCAAACCACCATGCGATGAACGCGTTTATATGAAATATTCAAAATCTCAGTAACTCGTCGTAGTTGAATTGTTGGGGAACTGAATTAGGCAATTGATCCGCAGCAATCCCAAGAAACTGAAAAAGAAATTTTTTTAGCAAATTTCTGAATACGAAACATCTTAGTATTTTCACTTATTAATTCGTTAATATTGAGTATCCAATTCACAAACTCAAATATTTCGGAAATTCAGAAATACAGAAATTTAGATATTCATAAATTAAAAAATTAATAAATTTAAAAATTTAAAAATTCAGAGAGTAAGCAATTTAGAAGTCAAATTCATCCGAGTTTTTAATTTCGGAGATCTAGTTTTTAGAATTCTTTTCATATCTAAATCGAAGTAAATCTCCGAAGTAAAAATTTCGTAATATACTATAAAATATTCAAAAACCTCAGACACTCGTCGTAGTTGAATGGTCGGTGAACTGAATTGGGCAATTAATCCACAGCAATCCCAAAACACTAAAACAAGAACTTTTTTAGCAAATTTCTGAATATGAAACATCTTAGTATTTTCAGAAGCAAAGTGCTTTCATTTCATCATTTATTATTTCGTTTTTGAGTCATAAAAATGAATGTATCCAAGTTTCTATCATGGTGACATCACAATTCTAGAAATACATAAATTTGCTAATTCAGAAATTTACGTATTGGGTTCACAAACTCATAAATTTCGGAAATTTAGAAATACAGAAATTTAGATAGTCAGAAATTAAGATAGTTAGAAATTAAGAAATTCAAAAATTTAGAGAGTAAGAAATTCAGAAATCCAAATCATCCGAGTTTTCAATTTCGGAGATCTAGTTTTCAGAATTTTTTTCATATCTAAGAAATATTCAAAATCCTCAGATACTCGTCGTAGTTGAATGGTCGAAGAACTGAATTGGGCAATTAATCCGTAGCAATCCCAAAACACTGAAACAAGAACTTTTTTAGCAAATTTCTAAATACGAAACATCTTAGTATTCTCAGAACCAAAGTGCTTTCATTCTATCGATTATTATTTCGTTTAGGAGTCACAGAAATTTATGTATTTAAGTTTTCTACCATGGTAACATCACAATGTAAGAAATGCAGAAATTCACTACCTATTTCAAAAACTGGAAATTTAGATTTTTGGAAATTCACAAACTTAGAAATTACGTAAATTTAGAAATATGGAAATTAAGAAATGAAAAAACAAAGAAATTAAGAAATTCAGAAATTGAAAAATTCTGACATTCAAAATAATTCAGGAATTCAAAAATTAAGAAATTCAAAAATTTAGAGAGTAAGAAATTTAGAAATTTAGAAATTCGGCAATAAAAATCATCAGTTTTCAATTTCTAAAATTTAGTTTGCTGAAATTTTTTGCATATCTAAATCGAAGAAACTATGCGATTAACGCCTTAGCTTTTACATGAAATTCTCAAGCTACTCGTAACTTTCGTTAGGCAACGAAAACTGGTATTCTTGTTGTTGGCTCCCCAATCCTAATATTGAGCTATCAGGGCTGCTATTCTATATTGGTGTTTAGAAAAGCGAACTTGATAACTCTGCTGTGAGGCTGTGACAGTCGGTTATATCCATTTTAACCGGTTGTCAAGGCTTATTGCTTTCTTAAACACCAACATAGAGAAACTGCCCTGGGTCTTACGGCAGTCCATTGTCTCTTATTGCTATTCTAATGCCCGGTTGCATAAAAGAGAATTATATTTTTGATACGGCATCGTTTCACAATGTAATGTCAAAGATTGACATTTGTAAATAAATCTTAAAATCCGAGGAATTGAGTTCTTTTTGTTGTTACAAACGTCAAACTTTGACATTTTTATTTATTTATTTATTTATTTATTTATTCACTTATTGTGTAACGTTGCCATATATAAGAATTACAAATCTAAGTCTTGGATTAAAATATAATTCTCTTTTATGCAATCGGGCATTAATCATTCATTTCATGATCTATAAAGACACTCTTTTTAACTTCTTCCGTAATAAGTGTATAATCAATTTTAAACTTCTCTTCTCTAGCTTATCAATAAGTGGCTGAGCACATTGAAGCCATCGTCTATCACGAACTACTGCCAACTAAAATTTAAATACTCTCTTAGGGCTATTTGACATGGACTAAATACCATACTAACTGTTAGTAACTGAATCAACTCAAGGAGCAAAAGCACGGGAATCTAAGCTTTAACGTCGTGCGTAGAAATTTCGAAGCTCGACCGTGTACGACATTAAAGCTTAGATTCCCGTGCTTAGTTAGTATGATATTTAGTCTATGTCAAATAGCCCTTAGGGGTACTTCGAAATTAAAAATATACCGGCCCTTCTAATGCATACCTCCACCGTTTTTAATTCATGATATTAGCCTGTCTATACTATACCACTACAAAACAGTGATGCCCTATAAATAATCACAGGGCCGGCACCTGTTTGGAAACTTCCATCAAACGTTTCCCCTGGTTTCCCCATTCATAAGTTTGTTCGATTGTTGGATTTCCCGTGCTTTGTCCGTCTATTCGTTTAAAATATACCAAACAATCAGTCTGCTATTTTGTTTCTCTGTGAGTCAAATGGATAGCCTGTCGCCTGTGTATCTCTCTGCAAGCATATCTCACCTTTCGGATGTCCGTCAGTCGATATCCGAAACCTCAACGACGTAAAACTAGAGATTTTTATAAATAGGGTAATTTCCAATTTTTTAAAATCGATTATTGCTGCGTTATTGCATAGCAAAGTCGATTATCAATGGCTTGGGCACACTAAAAATATGTTATTCAAAAAAGTTTTGAGCTTTAGTAAAAGCATATGCTGCAGGTTCAAAATGAAAATTAAAACGGAAGTGACGTCGCGATTCGTACACATCACGTTTGTTGCTTAGTTACATGTGTTAAACGTCAGTTAATGTGTAATCGAGGTTATAATAAGTTGGAGCTCGTTAGTTGAAAACTTTATAGTTTAAATTTCAAATAATTTTTTTGGCAAAACCTACAGTCGCAATTTTTCTTTAATGTAGTTTTGAGATTACGTTATCAATAAGGTAACTTTCTAGATACATTTTAAAAAATTGGAAAATACCCTACTAGTGAGTCGTGAGTTGTGGATAGGCAACGATCATCGTTCTGCTGAATGGGTATTTAGACACATTTAAGTATACCTAACGTTGAAATGGTTCGTTTCAATCGTTTCCAAATAACAATAATACGTAAATTAATTTTAATAGCTAATTTTGATTATTTTGAGAAATTCTGGGAATAATAAACGTATTAGGCGGGCCTCCTTAAAACATCATAATTTCTTAATGTTATTTTTATGTTCGGATTTATTTTTAACATTTCTATATAAATTTCAGATTATTTTTCTATTTTAAGAATCCACCAACAGCGACAATAGCGAATGCGAAAAATTTCTAATCCAATACGATTTACGACGCTCAAAATGAATGAAAATTAAAAAACACTACCCTCTTCTTCACTTTTATTTTAGCAGCTTTTACATTTCTTTAATAGGACATTTCTCACCTTCCCATGCTTACAAGAGCTACAAATACAAAAAATACACAAATATTTGAAATTAAATTTCATTTAATTCTCCACAACAATAATACTAAGAACGGTAGTACTACCAATAATAATAAGGAAAAAATTGGTAGCTCAATTTAATTCAAATGCACAAAGAAATAACACCAATTCAATAGTAGAAATCGCCCCCAATCCCTCAAAACGTTTGGATTTTAAAGACTTATTTTAATCCCTGCTAATATTCAATTTTGGTTTTCTATTCGTGTTAATTCACACATGAGACTTTTGTTGAAAAAAACCAATGTTTACTCTTCTCTTGTATTTAAAATGTTTTTATCGAGAGATTAAGGTTTTTTTCAGGTTGAGAAATACGTTGGGATTTTCATTTTCTACTTCCATTATCGACGTTTTTTATTGTTGTTTGATTGTTTAATCAGCATAATCACTAATCAGTTTGGCCATGATTTCTAAAATATCGTATCTTAAAGTCACTCAAAAGCACTCGAATTTAAAATATTTAAAATTAAAACACGAAACGACTTAGATTATCATATCACCCCCTACCCCTAAGTATATGAAACTCAATAATAATTAGTGAGTGTTATAAACACAAAATCACATAGGCTACGAATACAATAACAAAAGACACTAATTTGATAAGTAAGTTAACTAGAACTAAAATCAATGAAAGTTTATTCACATAAGAATTGCTTCCCCATTTAACCGACGAGATATATTGTGTCCATAAGTTCTGCTTTTAAAGTTAATCAAGTCCTAAAAGGGATCGTCAAGGGAACGGGATGAAGGGTAAAGTACCTGGGCTTTAATGTATGTATATGTTATATCCGGGCGCGTTACCATGGTTACCTATTTTAAGTTGTCTACTATTGGTCGGTAACCGGAAGCAAATTGAGAATAACTCCACCCATTTGCGACAACGGAACTCGTTATGAAAATTGTTCTCGTCTTTCCTATACATTTCCCCACTACACATCATAAGGGTGTTCAAAACGTTTATTGTAAAACTCTTAGGTAATTTGATTCTTTTTTTTTCTCCTTCTTTCTCGTCGAGCCAAAAACATTTAATTTTTCCAATAATAATTTATCTGTTTGTTTTTGTACATTTTTTTTGTTTGTGAATAGTTAAAGAAAAAGGGCATTATACGAAAACTCTCGATTCCCAAAAGTGAATGAGTTCGCTTGCACAGATTGATGTGTCGGTTTGCTTTTGTATGCACGAGTGGACCCGTACCGGAACACAGCAGTAAACAGTGAATAATGTCCGGACTTTTTCAATTCAAACTCCCCGGATTTTTATTCTTTTTATTTCTAAAAACTAACTTCGTAAAGAACTTTTCTAACATTATCAATTTATCTTTCCAGTTTTTTTTTCTCTTAAATTTTCTTATTATGGCTATGAATTACAAGCTGGAACTTAAAAAATATAATTTTTGACTAAAATTCGCAAAAATTAGTAAAATTTTGGCTTATCTGTCCACTTATTAATTATGTAATTATCCGAGCTCGATATCTCGGTTTCTATAATCTATTATAGTCATAGATTTTGTTGAAAAATGAGATTACACTAGAAACAAAGCAAAATTTTAGGAACTAGAAACTACTTTCAATAAACTATTCAATAAATAATATTCTAGGTATATTTGGGAGCGTCTTTTAAGTTTTTTTAATAAAGCACCCTGTATGGTTTAACATTTTTGAAATTTGTGAGATATCAATCAAAGTTTCATTTCTTATTAACAGATTGAGCACTACGCCCATTGTTCCAAATGTAACCAATGTTTAAGCATAGAGCGTAGAGCGTAGCCTACGCACCATGTGACATACGGGCAAACGAATAGAGATGTCAGACATAGATAGAATCTGGTCGATAGGCGGACAGACGGATATAGAGAATAAACAAAATTTTTAATAGATGTATTCGAAAGCAACTTTTCGTTTTGGCAGATTTTCATAGACAGAGGAGAAAAAAATAGCGAGATAAACAAACTAATAAATAGACTAATGGGTGAACAATAAAATAAACAGACGGACGACGGGGTTAGCGCAGGAATCAACGATCTGATAGCCAGTTTGACAGAGAGATTTGACATCAATAGGTCTATTAGCCGTGGTGTAGTAAGTCAGATACACGCAGACAGACGGACAATAATATTCGGACAAGTCGTAACAATTTTGATATATTCATCATAAATCAATTAATTGCTGTATAGAGTTTAGAGCATAGAGTTTATAGTATAGAGTTTAAAGTATAGAGCTTGGAGTTTAGAGTAAAGAGTTTATAGTATAGAATTTAGAGTTTAGATAGATAGAGTTTAAAATTTAAAGTATAAAGTTTAGAGTATACAGTTTAAAATATTGAATTTAAAGTCTAGCATTTAGAGTACAGAGTTTAGACCTTAGAGAATAGATATTAGAGGTTAAAGTTTAAAGCATAGAGTTTAAAATTTACAGGATAGAGTATAGATTTTCGAGTAAAGAACATAGTTTAGAGTATAGATATAAGAGTATAGAGGATATAGTATAGATTATAGAGTTTAAGGTAAAGAGTTTAGAGTACAGAGTTCAGAATATAGAGTTTAATGTATAGCGTTAAGGTGATAGAGATTAGTGTATAGAGTATAGAGTTTAGAGTTTAGAGATTAGAGTATACAGGGTGGTTGATTTTTTACTGTCCAGCTAATATCTGCTGAAATATTGAAGCTACTTAAAAAAGTTAAATTAGAAACTTTTCAAACAACACCTCATCTACAAAATAGCGTAAACAATTTTTTTCCATGGTCTACTTGTTTTGCGGGAAAATATGTAACTTTGGCTTTTCAAATAGAACACCCTGTATATTTTAAGAGAATCGTATTCTAAATCAATTTCTCTTTACAACGATGAATCACAAATACCATTTTGCTTTCTAATAATTATTTCCAGTAGGTATTTAAAAAATTTTTAGGATGAGTGTTGCAGAAAACATAGTCAAAGAGGGCCAAACATTGTTGAATTCCATGGTGGACAATCTGAACAATAATTATAAATTATAATACATTTCGTGTTAAAATTTGTTCCGAAATTTCTTAGTTTATTAAAAAGTAAATAAATTAATGTTAATCAAGAATTACTACAACCCTCATATTGTTCCTTTTTTTGGAATATTAGGCATAATTATTAGAAAGCAAAATGGGACTTGTGATACATCGTTATAAAAAGAAATTGATTTAGAATACGATTCTCTAAAAATATACAGGGTGTTCTATTTAAAAAACCAAAGTTCAATATTTTCCCGCCAAATAAGTAAACCATGGAAAAAAATACTTTGCGCTATTTTGTATATGAAGTGTTGTTTGAAAAGTTTAGAGTAGAGTATAGAGTATAGAGTATAGAGTATAGAGCATAGAGTATAGAGTATAGAGTATAGAGTATAGAGTATAGAGTATAGAGTATAGAGTATAGAGTATAGAGTATAGAGTGTAGAGTGTAGAGTGTAGAGTGTAGAGTGTAGAGTGTAGAGTGTAGAGTGTAGAGTGTAGAGTGTAGAGTGTAGAGTGTAGAGTATAGAGTATAGAGTATAGAGTATAGAGTATAGAGTATAGAGTATAGAGTATAGAGTATAGATTATAGATTATAGAGTATAGAGTATAGAGTATAGAGTATAGAGTATAGAGTATAGAGTATAGAGTATAGAGTATAGAGTATAGAGTATAGAGTATAGATTATAGATTATAGAGTATAGAGTATAGAGTATAGAGTATAGAGTATAGAGTATAGAGTATAGAGTATAGAGTATAGAGTATAGAGTATAGAGTATAGAGTATGGAATATAGAGTATAGAGTATAGAGTACAGAGCATAGAGCATAGAGCATAGAGCAGAGAGCAGAGAGGAGAGAGTAGACAGTAGAGAGTACAGAGTACAGAGTACAGAGTACAGAGTACAGAGTACAGAGTACAGAGTACAGAGTACAGAGTACAGAGTACAGAGTACAGAGTACAGAGTACAGAGTACAGGGTACAGAGTACAGAGTACAGAGTACAGAGTAAAGAGTACAGAGTACAGAGTACAGAGTACAGAGTACAGAGTACAGAGTACAGAGTACAGAGTACAGAGTACAGAAAACAGAGTACAGAGTACAGAGTACAGAGTACGAGTATAGAGTATAGAGTTTAGATTATAGAGCTTAGAGTTTGAAGTATAGAGTTTAGAGTCAATAGTTTAGAGTATAGAATATAGAGAGTCGAGTTTGGAGTATAGAGTTTGGAGTTTTAAGTATACAGTTTAGAGTATAGAGTTCAGAGTGTAGATGTAGAGTGTAGAGTGGAAAGTTTTAAGTATAAAACATTAGAGTTTAAAGTGTATAGTTTAAAGTTTAGAGTATAGTGTGTAGAGTTTAGGGTATAGAGCATATAGTTTAAAGTTTAGAGTATAGATAGAGTTTATAATTTAGATTAGTATAAAGTATTGTATTTGTAATGAGTTTACTATTGAGTTTAGAGTATAGAGTTTAGATCTTAGAAGATAGATATTTTATGGTTAGAGGTTAATGTTTAGTATAGAGTTTAAAATTTACAGGATAGAGTAGAGAGTTTCTAGTACAGAATTTTAGAATATAGAGTTTAGAACTTATAGTTTAGAATTTGGAGTTGGGAATTTAGATTTTAGATTAAAGAGTACATTGTAAAAGTACTCTTGTACCCTTCTACAGAGCACAGAGCACAGAGCACAGAGCACAGAGCACAGAGCACAGAGCACAGAGCACAGAGCACAGAGCACAGAGCACAGAGCACAGAGCACAGAGCACAGAGCACAGAGCACAGAGCACAGAGCACAGAGCACAGAGCACAGAGCACAGAGCACAGAGCACAGAGCACAGAGCACAGAGCACAGAGCACAGAGCACAGAGCACAGAGCACAGAGCACAGAGCACAGAGCACAGAGCACAGAGCACAGAGCACAGAGCACAGAGCACAGAGCACAGAGCACAGAGCACAGAGCACAGAGCACAGAGCACAGAGCACAGAGCACAGAGCACAGAGCACAGAGCACAGAGCACAGAGCACAGAGCATAAAGTATCAAAATATATTTTTTTTAAATTGCATTTAAGGCTCTAATAATTTTTTTAAACACAGAGGGGAGGGGGTGCACTGTGCAAAAGACAATTTCGATACAAAAATAAATTTTGAAGTGTTAATAGGCGAATGAAAGTATTATTCAAGGTGTGAAAAGAGATTATTTGAATTATTAAAAAACACAAAGCAATAGGTAGGTATACTGTGTGATCGGTTAAATAAGTTCAGGAATCTCTTTTTGCCTAAAAAGTTTTGAAAAAAGTAAGGAAGCCGGTAAGAGAAAGCAAAATTATATAAAAATCAGATTCCCAAAAGACTTCATTTTACGATTCACCCTGTATAGTTTGATTCTTTTAAGACTGTAATTTCAAATCAATTATAACATCAAGTCACGTGACTATCATTTTGTTCACGTGTCGATAACATCATTGGCCACAAAGTCACGTTTCTGTTACACGAAATTATCCATCAAAGTGATGACAAAAAGGTAAATTTACTTTTTTTGAAATAATATCCCTTTGTTTACAAAAACTACTCTATAGTTAAAATTAGGGTAAATAAAATAGGTGGTTAATTGACGCCGGTGAGCTTTACGCAGAGTGTGAATTTCAACTTTATAACTTTTAAAGCAATTTTAGGACATAAATCGATAAAGCTACAGTTAGTTTAAATTTCCATTGTATATGTCATAAAAAAAGCTGCATATTTAGCTCTGACCCCCCCCCCGTCAACGTTAATACCATTAGCATCTTTTGTTTTCTTTAATAAAACAGATTTAAATGGTAAGCTAGAAAAATATTTTAATAAACCTTTACCAGATGGCTTTAATTAATATCTAGACCGCTTTACCCCCCCCCCCTCTAAATTTTTAAAAATTCGATATACTACTATTGGGCAATAACTGATATCAAATCGCATGCTAAACACGCTGTAACTGTCATATCAATTTTAGTTTGTTCAAAGTTAAATTTTTAGGAAGTCATCCGGTAAGTAAACCTCATGGTTGGAAGGGCATGTAAAGCGGTCAATTCGAGTTAGCTCTCACCAAGAAAATTTCTCGGTAATTGCTTTTCCTGACTTAATTTGCCATAAAAACCATGAAAAGTCTCGAGAAAAATTTCTAACTTCGCTCAATTATAATTTTGAAATAACTCGAAATAAATTACTCACAAGTATCGATACTAATTCAAATCGCGTTTATTATTTACAATTTACAAACATTAAATATCTACTAATAATAATAGCATAATATAAAGCATGTGGTGGTAAAATGAAATTACAGAAAATCTGAGTGGCGCGCAGTTTCAGTATAATTCTCTTATAATCTATTAATAAATTAATATTGGTTTTAAATTTATTTCTGACGTTTTTTCAAAAAAAAATATATTTGTAAATGTAACCAGTAATAAACAAAATTTTAAATTTTTCAAATTAATCCAATAATAATTGACAACACTTTAATGACGTCACATCCCATTGCAATATTTTATTTGTTGTAATGTTTATTTTTATTTATTAGTTCGTGTTTTTCTATTTTTTTAATATCAAGTACGTACGTAATAAATAAAATTTGATTTTTTTTTACTTGTTGATACATGTATTTAATAAAAATAACTTTTGCTTACGTCCGAAGAGAAATTAATTGGAAATTTTTGACTTGTGAAGTCAGAATTTTAAAGAAGGCGTCAAAGGGGCCAATGGGGTTTAACTTACAGAGAAAGTGAAATGAGCATTTTAAAATTTAAATAAATAAATAAAATTTTAAAAATATTTGTAAATCAGAGTAGGTTTTGGACTTTGGAGTGTAAATACCTCGACCCTCGACACTTCAAAATCAATTCATATGCCGTGTTAACGATTATTTTTGTGAAAACTCAATCAATTATTAAGAAATCGGTTAAAAGTCCGAAATTGTCGTTCATTATTATTACTATCAGAAAATGAGGAAAATATTCCGCGGCGGAGCATATCGATGAGTCGAAATTTTGATAGAGCGAAAATACGCCCACTACTCAGTTAGTTGCTTTAGCATCTTTGTCACCAAATACTGTTATAAAGAAAGTACTCCCCACTATAAAAAGCAACGTGAAAACCGTGAAAACTTTTACAGATGTATTTTGCATGCATTTTGTGTGGAATTCAGGTTACACTGTAAAAATCATAAAAATCTGAATTTTCGCTTATTGTTGTCATTTTCACGGTGGACACAAGGGTGGTCTAGCTAAATTTTAGTAGTGTTTCTACTCTGGTCTGGACTCTGGTCCTCCCGTAGTTACCTTCCTGGATAATATGCAACAAAGTACCTACTCGGATTATGAAATTAAATTTCTATCACAATAAAATGGGATTTGTCTAAGAATTATCTGAATAAAAAAGTTTTGTAAACGTTTCTTGATGGAGTGTCTTCTAATGAGTCACTATCATGAAGCGCATTTCCACGTAAATGGTCATACGACTCCAAACCCACTAACTAATGTTGTAGGTTGTGATGCCACAACCTACAACATAACATCGAGGTGATGGCTCCTTCTGACTTCCGTTTAAGTCAGCCACTCTTGGTGTTATATCATGCTCTTTCTTTAAAAGCCACCGTCAAAGCAACACTAACCTCCCTCGCCCTCCAAAAATACATGAGAAAGTTTTGATTATTAGGCGGATGCAATGGCATAACAAGCACTCCAGAAGCCCGTGTGCAAAGTTAATGTTGGGGGTGCGTCTATTTATTAATACATATTTTTTTTATGCATAGGTACTTTTTGGAAAACAGTAAATTTTAAAATGAAGGTCAGGAAGCTGCTCCTTAGAAATAAATGGTGTTCCGATAAATTTTGATTCTGTGCGATGTTTAAAGACAGTGACTCTAGAGATGTTTGCATTGGTCTAGAAGTTAATCGGTGCTTCTGAAAGTACGCGTGGGGGAGTTTCAGACCCCCAAAGCGACGCAGGCGAAAATTTTTGTCATCTGAAGGTCAACGCGTTTCAACGTTGTAAATTTCTGGCACCCCTTAGATTTTGGCGCCTTGAGCTTTAGGCAGTTTAGCCCATAGGGTAAAACGGCAGCCAAAATTGATAAAAAAATACTAAGTTTGGGAGAAGGTGACAACGGTCGGGGTCGGGGGGCCCTCTTGGACGGATGAGTCTCGCTTGAGTCTCCGATCTCCCCTTCGTTCTTGGGCAATTGTCAAAATTGTTCAGACGAACTTGTCTGTTAGTGATTACAGCGACCTCTAAACCAATCATCTAACTCTATAAAACGTCTACTAATGAGAACAAAAAGGGGTAATAGTATGTGGTTTCAAAAGGGATGACTGGAGATGCAAAGCTGGACAATCGAATCCTTGTTGGAGAACTATAACTATTCCAGTTTTACAGACAAATAGGTGAAACTGGAGGCCTGATTAAAACTCAGACTAAGCAGACAGTAGACGCATCGCACCGGTGGCATCAGGCGCGGACTGACTATACTTTTTAAGGGGTGCATTTTTGAAAAGGTCTACCCTGTATAAATCTGGAAAAGCCGAAATTTTTTATTATTAATTTCAAGAGAAAGCTGGGATTTGGCATAACTTCAGGAGCCCGGGACGTTGTAGCGCTCAGCGCCCCTTGCCAGTCCGCGCCTGGGGGGGCATAAAGGGCATTGTTAGAGTTAGCCTCTGAAAGTATTTTAGTTCGACTGCCTTCCCTTCCAGTTAGCGAAGGACAAGAGGTTCGGGTTCGGACAGTTTGGGTTGCTCGGTTAAGACTTAGACGAGCCTCACATCATAACGGGCTGGAACGGCGTCCTAATTGGTGGCAATTTTAGAAATAAAATAAGCTAAAACTTCTTACCTATACATGATGAGCACTTGAGGATATTGAAGGACAATTATTATTCGCTTGGAAAAATTGAGACCTACCATTATTTCGAAGTTCGATCCATTGCCTCTAGTTCTTAAATTTCAATTATATGCAATTACTACAATTAATACGTCTCTTCCACTATTCGAGTTCAAAATTACACCCCTTGAAATCATACCACTTAATCACAGTTTACAAGGCAATTTTATTGTAAATTAACTTAATTCAATAACAATTTAACAATAAAAAGTTAAAAGGTGTAATTTTAATAAATTTTTATCATCATTTGTTTTAACGATAGTATTATCAACATTTGAGTAACGGGGAGAGTTAAGAAAAATAGCTGCTTCTTTATCTTGTACCTATACACACGTGCTGGATATTTCAAATAATTTAATCGAGTCTTATAGATCTTGTGAAACTCGAATAAGCAACGCTACGGCTACTTGGGGAAAATTCCACTTATCTCTCCACAAAGTTACCTTGTCCGACGGAAAAATATAGGTAGATCTTGTTATAGTTGAAAAAGTTATTGAAGAAATTCAAAGCGGACTAAACTTATTACAAAATTTGATTTTAAAGATCAAAAATCAATATTTAGGAATATTTTAGTCTAAACAGTATTAGGATTTCATGTTCAATGCCAGTGGTTTATTACTTGGTTGAACGTTCTCAAGAAATAGGGTACCATTACTAGTGCTTGGAAGAATCTGGGTGACCATGCTTGTGGAGAAGGAAACATGGATCATGTGCGACAATATGTTCAGGAAGAACCAAAAACGAACAAAAATATGTTCAAGCCAGTTGAGGTTGTCTGGGATGTTACTGCGAAGCCTTAATAGTTCTGTGGGGCCTGGATAATAGAACGACCAATGGAACAGACAATGGAATATTCAGTGAAATAGACAATGGAATTAAAAATGCAACGAACAATGGAATTAACAATGCAACGAACAATGGAGAATGGAGCGGACAATAAAATGGGCAATGAAATGGACAATGAGATAGACAATGGAATGAACAATGAAATAAACAATCGAATGGACAATGGAATCAACAGTAGAAGAGATCATGGAGCGGGCAATGGGACGAAGAACGCAATAAACAATGGAACGGGCAGTGGAACAAAGAACGGAATAAACAATGAAACGGGAAATGGAAGAGACAAAAGAATTGGCAAGAGAATAGACAAAAAAATAGACAATGAAATTGGCAATGGAACAGACAAGTAGAACGGTCAACAATGGTGGAACGATGAAGCACACGATGAAATGAACAATGAGATGAACAATAGAATGGGCAATGGCATGGACAATAGAATAGACAACAAAATAAACAATAAAATGAAGAATTGAATGGACATTAGAATGGACAATGGAATCCACAGTAGAAGAGACAATGGAACGGGCAATGAGACGGAGGACGCAATAAACAATGGAACGGGTAGTGGAACGAAGAACGAAATAAACAATGAAATGGAAAATGGAAGAGACAAAAGAATTAGCAAGAGAATAGACCTAAAAATAGACAATGAAATTGGCAATGGAACAGACAAGTTAACAATGATGGAACGATGGAGCAGACGATGAAATGAACAATGAGATGGACAATAGAATGGGTAATGGCATGGACAATAGAATAGACAACAAAATAAACAATAAAATGAACAATTGAATGGACATTAGAATGGACAATAGAATCCACAGTAGAAGAGACAATGGAACGGGCAATGGGACGGAGGACGCAATAAACAATGGAACGGGTAGTGGAACGAAGAACGGAATAAACAATAAAACGGGAAATGGAAGAGACAAAAGAATTGGCAAGAGAATAGACCAAAAAATAGACAATGAAATTGGCAATGGAACAGACAAGTTAACAATGATGGAACGATGGAGCAGACGATGAAATGAACAATGAGATGAACAATAGAATGGGCAATAGCATGGACAATAGAATAGACAACAAAATGAACAATTGAATGGACATTAGAATGGACAATGGAATCCACAGTAGAAGAGACAATGGAACGGGCAATGGGACGGAGGACGCAATAAACAACGGAACGAACGGGTAGTGGAACAAGGAATGGAATAAACAATGAAACGGGAAATGGAAGAGACAAGAGAATGTGTAAGAGAATGATCAGGGGAAAAGATAATGAAATTGGCAATGGAACAGACAAGTTAACAATGATGGAACGATGGAGCAGACGATGAAATGAACAATGAGATGAACAATAGAATGGGCAATAGCATGGACAATAGAATAGACAACAAAATGAACAATTGAATGGACATTAGAATGGACAATGGAATCCACAGTAGAAGAGACAATGGAACGGGCAATGGGACGGAGGACGCAATAAACAACGGAACGAACGGGTAGTGGAACAAGGAATGGAATAAACAATGAAACGGGAAATGGAAGAGACAAGAGAATGTGCAAGAGAATGAACAAGGGAAAAGATAATGAGACTGGCAATGGAACAGACAAGTGGAAGTAGCCAGGGGTACGCCAGGGCAAGATCAGCCTGCCCTGGATAATTTTAAGCATGTTCTAGCCAGAGCTTTCTAAGAAATTCGCAATAATAATGAAACGATAAGTTCCTAATTGGTGCCGAAGAAGGCGGCTGTCAGACAGACGTTTTTCAGCGATCGTCATAGACCGCCCAAAATTTTGAACACGTTGTTTTGAATATAATTAGGCAACTGTCAGGCAGACAGTCAATCGTCAGCGAGTGAAGGATACCAACTATTATCGAAATATCGATGACTGTGGATGCTGTGTGCCTAATTATATTCAAAACCACGCGTTTAAAATTTTGGTCGGTCTATGACGGTCGCTGAAAAACGTCTGTCTGACAGCCGCCGAAGAAAACATTGGTTTTGAGAAAGTCAAATTTTTGAAAACTTTGAGCAAAAAACTCAGAAGAGATTACAGTGGTCAACAGATTTATACAAATCCATAAGAGTGAAAACCCTGATTTTAGTTTTCAGCCTCTCTTGATAATTTTTGAACCTGTTTTCTGAAAACACAGTCTGCGCCTACGACCCTGCGGCAATATGTATATGTAATCTTCTTGTAACGGCTTGTAACAACCCTTGAACGATAAAATTTTAAAGCTCCACGCTCCACGCATATAGCCGAACGATTTAAAACTCATTAACGCCCAGCGTCGTCATATGATGATAGACAAACTTTATTTTTTATGACCTTTTGCAACTTTTGACTTTTCTTATTTTTTTGGATTCCAAAAATTTGGAATTTTATGCTTGGGCGTTAATGGGTTTTAAGCTATAATCAATTCTACTACTCATCCATTTTAGAAGGTATCGATGGTACTCCTTCGCAGACAGAATATCGAGAACAAAGAGACCAAAATATTAAAAGAATTGAATGGATTGTGGAATGGTCTTAGAGTAATTTAGAGTTTTTCGACCTCGGGGGGTTTTTGAAATTAAGTACACGGGTCCATAACCTGTGGTAATTAGGAAGATGGAAGCGTAGTGATAAAGATTACGTTTAGCGACCAACCTCTCCATAGATTAATGCATAATTACTCCACATCCTTCCATATGTTGTCAAAACGCTATAAAAGGTGATGGTATTGTAAAGAGTGGATGCCAAAAAAATTGGATTGGAAAACAATATACTTCAAATAGACTTATTAAATCTCGACCAATAAGTTTATTTTAAACTCAACCCATCATCAGCGTTTGAATTTAGGTAATTTGAATAATTGGGGTCAGTATGTTAAGAATTGTTATAAATTAAAATGGTAGGCGGGTATCAAGCTCAATTTAGTATTTTTGGCAAATTTTGACATTATTTAAACTTTTGCAAGATATCATAAGCGCGTGCACGACCTTCCTTAGTAATCAAGTGGGTCTTTATTAATAGCTGATGGATAATTGTAGTCGGGTACACAATTAGAGACGAGTTGAGTTATTTTAAGTTTATGGTTATTTACATAATTCGATTGTTTTAATCGATTGTTGGAAAAAATTGTTTGTTTATATTATTGTAATGGATAAATAAACGATGTTAGTTTATAATACGTCAATTGAAAGACGCCCACACGTATTACATCGAGGTGTCATCGACAGATTATAAAAGAAAAATAATAATCTATTTTAACTACGTAATCTGCAAATTGATATAAACAATCGTATCGCCTCCAAGACATGATCCCCTTCCATCCCTATGGAGGATTTGTGGACGCTACCGACGCCAAGAGTTAGCGATGCTGGCAAAGTAATTCAGTGTCGAACGCCAGTCGCCGCAAACGATTCGTTTATCACGTACATACCACTAGGTCAGTACCCATCACCATCTACCATTTTATAAAAAAAAATCATCAAATAACTTTTGTGTACCGTTTTCTTTTATTATTTTAAGTGCTTGTAAGTAAAACTGTGTGCTTGTGTCGTCCAAAAGTTTTTGCTTTTATAAATTTTTCGTCCATCCAATTTTCGTTTTGTTAATTTCGTGAGGAATTTTATTCAAATTAACTCGTTCTATAATGGGAACGTTATTTTGGGAACATGTCCCATTTTAATTTTTGCCTAATTCGACGATCTGCATTTTTTTGTTATTCAAGTGGCTCAAATTTGGATTGCTAAAAGCTTTTAATTACAACACTTAACCTTATGGAAAAAGGTCTTGATAGCGCAGCCAAAATTTGTTTTTACCAAACGAGAGAAAAGACACCTGTAACGCGCATTCTATTAGATTGTGTGGAATTAAATTTAAATTTAAATTTGTGTGGAAGCTAATTGAAAATGTGTTATGACATCTGGATTTTTGTAAGATTTTATAAATAGATCTCGCGAATCTGACGCCAAGGCGAGTATGCCTCCCCATATCAGTCTTGGTGTTTGAATCGAGGAACAAAAATGGAACACTTGAAATTGACGCCATCTTTCAGACGGCTCAAGTGAACTTCTTCTCATCTCCCAAACGGAACCAATTGAAACCATTAAAACCATTTTTAAAGGGATTAATTTGTAATTTTTGGCAAATTAACAAATTTTTGCGAATTGAAAATTGATATCGATGCCAGAACTAAACTCGTCATGAGCATACGCATTTTAAAAATAGATTAGAGTGCTAAAAACACCATAGCTATTATTTTCTTAATGCCAGGCTACATAACCAAGCAGTCGTTCAAGGTGATTTAAAATACAATTTTTTTTAAATAACAATTTTTTGACCTCTTCCACAATTTTGCAAAGTTTTTACTAATTTTAGATGTCCTAGTTGGCTATGGCTGCACTTTTAATTGTTTTTTAATTATTTCAAACATTGTAAATAGCAATTGAAGGTTTCTCTCAAAACAGGAAAGCATCAGCTGATTTCAAGAATGAGAAGAAATCATTGAAATATTCCCCACTTCAATTTTTGGAATATTTATGACCACAACGACTGGTTACGTTCATGCTTAAGCCTCCTTGAACTTTCTATATTTATAGAAAAACGAATTGAAGGAGTTCTCACGTTCAGTTTATCAGAAATTCTCTTGGTGTTGTTCTGAGACGTTTTCTTCATAACAAACATTTTCTTCTACGTTGCCTTTAGGTAACTAATTGGTTTCATGAGCTAATTGTTGAATTTCGAAATTTTTTAAAGAACGATCAATTTCGCCAGTTGAAGGGGTGGGCTCTCCATTTACAGATCTCAATTCTTATAATTAATCTTTTTTTCAAAAACAACAGAATGGGTTACTTTCGAACGTCATTCGTCAATAAAAAGCATCTCTTCTTCTCTTCCAAAACGATAGCTGCTGGACTTATTTAATATAGCCCATCTTCTTCACTTTCCAACCATATCTCTTTAGAAGAGAATGGGTGCATTCACCGAGCACAACAGTTGTGGAGCAGCTATCAAATCGTTCGGTTACTTACATCTGCTTTGGGAACGTGTGCGGAGCCGTCGCTCACTTAACGAAATTACCGTACGATAATAGCGCTAGTGATGTAGCAGTTGGCAGATGATCCATAACTGTTACGTCCGGTGAATGCGCCCATTGTTTCAGGGCGTTTGGATTTTGGATTGTAATAGCGAGGACGAAATTTGTCCAACATTTGCCAAAATTGAGTCCATTGTGCACCCTCTCCCAGTAGAGCGGCAGCTCCATTACTTTAAGGGCACCTTAAGAATTGTAGAGCACCCTTCTAGAAGCGGTTGCTCCATTCCTTTCAGAACGCCTTACGAGTTGCGACAAATTGACCTATTTTTGGAAATTATACTGAGAGAGTTTTCTGTTATAGCTATCGATCGACGCATAGAAGCGATTCACAATGTTTAAAAACCACTTGGAGATGATAAGCCGGAATGAGACGGCCTCGAAGAAAGCAAAATTTTGGCAAGCGTTTGTCGGATCCCTCAAAGGTAGTTTAAAAACGTTGTAAAATTGAAATTGTGCTTGAGGTGGTAATTTTTAGGATCGGAAGATTTGAGAGCTCCCGAAGGAACTTATCACGCAAGACCACGCGGTATATTTAAACCAGCAGCAGATTTCCCAACACTATCTTCGACCTGGGATACATGGCCATACGGTAAATCGATTTACGACGATCCATCACACGCAGGAGAACGCGTCAACGTACCTGGTTATCGTTACGATCCTCTCCATCGTGATATTTACGGATATTCGCCAAGAAAGCTCTTCCCTCACAATTATGGATATTCTCCTTTAGATAGATATAGACCTGGTAAGTTATGATGAGGCCGCTTTATCATTTTGTTACGCTTATAATCTGTTTAGGGCACCGCAGAGGCGCCTCCGCCGAATAAGACCATCTTTGTGTGTAAAACATATTAGACATCTACGAACGAACGTCTTTAGGTGTCCTCAAATTATTTTTTAACTCATTAATTTATTAATTTGTTAAATTAAATGACGTTTATCGTATACTATATTTTTTCTATATTATTCGATCTTTTAAATAAAAATTCAAGACGTTACTATTAATTTTCCTATTTGATTTAAACGGGGGGAAATTTTTTTGTATTGAGTGCAACAGAAAATTTACACACAATTTTTTAGTAAATAGTTGAGAAATCAAATACTTTTATAAAAAAATTCTTTTGCGCTACCTAAAATAGTGGAGATCAATTTTTGGCAAGCAAAAGCTGGTGGTAAAAGTAGCGACGCTCAGTTTAAATCGGTGGTTTTCAAACAATTTCTTGTCAAAAATAGATCTTTTAATAAATTATTTTATTTCTTATATTGTGAGGTATATTAATGTTTTCTATTATAATTATTGTGTGTTTAATTAAATTTATTTAAATCGCGTATATGTTGCATAGGATTCGTACATAAACTTTAAACAAAAAATAGTTAAAAAAAGAGCTTATGCAAATTAGTTTTTGTTTGGTGGTTTACAATTTAAATTTAAAAAAAAAAGATAAGGAAGTGTATATAAATTTAAAATAAATGTATAAAATTATAAAACCAAATAATTGCCCCCGCAAAAGCTTGAGCTATTAGTTCTATACAAACTCAAAACTTGTCATTCATCATCAAAACGCATGATGCTTTATTTGGCTGCACCATGCCCATGATTGCTTTTTTAACCCAGCTATAATTATAATTACTCGCTCCAGCATTTGCCAGGGCGATGTTTTTTTAATGTACAACTAAAACCAAACCCAAAAACTTCCATTTTCCCAACCCCCATCATACACCCAAAAAATTCAATTTTTTAACTTTTTAGAAGGATTTTTTCAAGATTTTGTTCACACAGGATTTTTTTGAAAGTGAATTTTACGCCTAAACTCAAGGTAAGGTTTTTGGATAAACCCCAAAAAAATCATCCCGTAATTTGTAAAATAACAAACCCAACACAACTTCAATTAATTTCATTAATTAACCAGTAGCAAGCAATAATTGCCAAAAAAACACATCTCTAAAATAAACTCCACACAAAAACATTTGCACCTATTTCTTTCTTCTTTGCAAAATTAACTAATGAGTGGAATTAATTCAATTTTATTTTGTTTAGTTTTCCACTTGCCGAAACCAAGACCCTTTGATGCCGAACAAGCTTGGAACGATCATCTCGCACGTAAAGCTGAAAGAGATCGCGCGTATCCCAACATCTACGATAACTTCCACACAACTTATCCATTCAGTCGTTATCCACTTTATTTGGTACACAGCAAAAGACCACAGGCGTCTAGTGACGGCAAATTCGACCCACATCGTAATTGGCTCGATCATTTAGACCGTTTAAATGATCTCGACCGACTTTCGAATCTATTTCCAAAATTGTGGAGCCCAACACCCATCAAGGTAAATTTCGATCGGTCAATTTTTCCAAAAGCGACCCAATTTTAACTTGCGTCATTAACTTGCACAACAAATGACGAAAAAAGATATAAATAGGTCAATCATATTTCATAAACGAAATATTGAAGCAAAACAAATTCCACTCAATTTTCTAAACATAACTTTTTTCGAGAGAGGGGAAAAGATTCTAAAAAGCTACATTTTGGACTTTTCAACTCAGTTAATCTTTTAAACCGGGCATACTTAAAACAAATAAAATGGTGAGAGAAAAAAGTTATGAATCAAATTAGTGGGTTATTTTAAGAACGTCCATTTTTGGGCTCACGTGTGCATTATATTTAGATTCACTATTCATGACCTTGCGAATTATTTTAAGATTCTTCCACGCACTTACTCAAATTTATTTTTCATTTCAGGTAGGAGATTATTCACCAAGACCAGGCGAAGTTGCCTATAACTATTTCGGTCAACCAATTTACACTCGTGGAGGACTACGCCCAAGTAAGCTTCTATGGTCAGACCTATTAAATCCATCCCCTTCCTTACCAATGTCTGCCATCTGCCGTGACCCTTGGTGGTGGAATTATCCTTCATTACGTCCTTACACTCCCTATAGTGGCTGGGGAAAATCTCCATTTTATTTACGAGACTCATACCTATCTCCCGTCAAGAGGACTTACCTATGGGATAAACACCCCATCAGACCTTTTGGTAAGTCTTATCCTTACAATAAATCATCATCAAACGAATAATCCAAAAGGCCTATTTTATTTTTTTGGAAACGGGACAGTTATTTTTGCTATTTTTTCAACTGTAAGTTGAATCGGCAATTCTTTCCAATTTTCATCAACATTCCTTCCAAATTCCATTTTTAAGGGTTGATAAAAAAAACAGCCCTCAAAGGTCTTTATAAAATCCTTTATAAAATTTGTTTGGATACTGAACTACATTCAACTAACACTAAATGTTAGGTGTGCATTAACTAACAATGCAGTTGAGGATTTCAAGATGAGACATTGGATTTGATACTGCAAATTCATGTTTTAGTAAAAGAATTCAAAACGCGCCTTAATTCAAAATTTGTAGTCTCCAATTGGAGCTGCCTTGACATTTACGAAAAAAACTACAATAAGGCTAATTATGAATTACGGTGTAAGAAGTATGTCGAGTTGCACTGAAGAATTTCAGCTCATTAACATTCCTCAATTTTTTTTTGAAATGCATTAAAGAGAGCATAAATAATTTTAAAATTCTTGGCACAAAACTACTTAGAGGTGTTGAATTCTTACAAATTTTTAGTCGCTTTAGCTGTCCTAGATGTTATTTTTGTACATTTTTTTATTTTTTTTAACAAGGCCGTTTTGTACAACTGTTAACTAACAATTTTGAACTTGTTTCAATTTAAATTTGCCACACTTTGTATTAAACAAGTGTCTACAAGTAGTGGGGTACACTGCTAGAGCGTGTCAGTTGTCATAGAGTTCAATTTTATTCCACCAGATGCGCACAATCGACGGTCCCAAACGTCAAATAACAGTATTACCAACTACTTTTATTGTATACATTAATTTGTTTGAATTTTATACAATAAAAGTAATTGGTAATGCTGTAATTTCACGTTTGGGACCGTCGATTGTGCGCACCTTGTGGAATAAAATTGAACTTCATTTTAAAATTTTAGCGGCAAATTTAAAATGAGCAGTTATGTAAAAACTATAAAATTACACTGTTTACATTTCAGCTGCGGTCTATTAATCGACATAAATCATAATTGTTAAGAACCATCAGCTTCATCGGCATCGTTTGCGGATCGACTGCTCATGAAAAGTAAAAACTTTTACATTTAACATTATACTTTATTGAATTTAAAAAAAAATTCACAATTTCGGCCATTATACTAAATTTGTGTAACGAAATATTTACTTACAATGTTATATTCGAGCACGTAAATTTATAAAAAAATTTTACATAATAGATATAATATTGTTAAATTATACAAAAAGATAAATAAAAGTTTACTTTCTTAAAATCTTAATTTCTGTACAAAAACCTTCTGACTCTCCCCATAATCAATTAAAATAAAGTGTAAAAAAATTAATACTGGTTCAACTTCTTAAGTCGTAATTTTTTAACGAGCTAAAACTTTTCTATTTGTTGGTAGTGGTGCACATTTTTTGCAATTTTCAGCATCGGACGATCCCGAACAAGTGCTATCAGAATCAGAACTACTCGAATCCGAATCAGATCCAGAATCATCAGACTGACTCTCTTCAGTATCTTGATTTCCATAATTAATTGGTTTCGAACCCAACGAATTTAAAGGAAGTCCATTGAGTTCATCCGGAGTGTACGACTGAAAAAAAGTTTTTTGAGCTCTATTTTGAGTTTTTTAGAATTGCTTACCTTATAATAATCCGTAAATTGTCCCGGTACAACAGCAATGGGGTAGTTACCAACCGGTGGTTTGTTTACTTGCTTCATTTTTCCCTTAGGGAAATGAACTGTGAATGTTTGAAGGTCCATACAAGCCTTTCGTTCCTCTTTTCTTGTCTGCGAAAAAATTTTGAATAAAAAGCCATTACCTACTCAAATTAAAGCTTCTATACTAGTAGTTTCAAATACTTATAAATGCCTCATCGTTTAGTTTGCACAGCATAAAGTTATGTTAGAGTTAAATCACATTGGGAATTTTCGGTAGCAGCATAAACTCTCAAAATCCGTATTAGAAATGAGCCATTTTAACTTTGAAATTTTTTTATTGTATTTCTCGACGTTTTGAGTCCCCCTGATTCCAAAAATGCAAAAAAAAATTTTTTGATTTTTGAACTGAAATGTCTGTATGGATGTATGATCCCCCCTAGAGCAAAAACTACTGAACCGATGATTTTGATGAAATTTAATTTTAATAATTTTAAAATTATTTTATCGGCAAAAATAGCTTTAATAAGAAATATATACAGGGTGTCCAAAAATAAGGTGGTTATTTTGGGCGCATATTTGCAAATTTGGGCCATATTCATTTCTACTTGGCTATAATATAGTACATGTGAGCCCCAAACGAAACAAAAAAATTCAAATTTTTTTATTCAAAATGGCGGCCAATAGAACGATTGTCCCATTTTGTGGTTTTTCCCTGATAACTTGGCCGGTAATTATTATTATAAAAATTTTAAAACGGCAATGAATAGCCAAAATATAGGGATTTCGTCCTAACTAAGTCGATTTTCAAAACTGTTTCAAAATTCCCTACCTTTAAGGGGCCAAAGTAGATCAAAATTTTGAAATAGATTTTCTCAAAATTTCTTCTGCCATATTTTTTCTTTTTTGGATACGTTCCAGACAACGTAATTCTCTATCGAAATATAAATTTTTATCAACATCGCTCCAGCCGTTTTGGAGTAATGATTTTTTGAATGTCTAAACTTTTAAAATCTCTAATTTCTTTTGTAATAAAAATGAAAATTTGAAAATGGATATATTTATCAATCCCATGAATATCTATTATTTGACAATATTTTCGATTAACAAAACGCTTCCGGTTAAACCGGAAATTACAAAAATATCAAAATTTTTAGGAACACCCTATATATTTTTTAATATTTTGAAAGCTCGTAAAATTAGCTATTACACGATACCAAACACTTTATATTTTGACTTCCGGTTTAACCGGAAATGAGATCAAATGTCTTAATTTAAATAGAACACCCTGTATATTTTTCAATATTTTCAAAGCTCCTAAAATTAGCTTTCTGAAGATATAAAATAATGTATATTGTGAACTTCAGTTTATGCCAAAATTATAAAAAAAATGAAATTTTTGAAACAGTTTATACCTAAAAATTGTTCTTACACACAGAAGTCCTAGGTTCAATCCTTGACGGAAGCAATATTTTAAAGTTTTTTTTTTAATTTAAAGTTTTTTTTTTAAAATCATGTAATTAACTATGTGATTCCTTAGTATATAAGTAAAAGTATATAAACCTTGCTACTAAAATAAAGAGTCAAACCTTGTTAAATGAAGCATTCCATTGATAAGCGGACTGAATTGCTTGCTCGACGATATTTAGTTTATTTTTTTCTTGACTAGCGGCTAAACTAAGCGCCTTTTGTTTGTTGGAAACATCTTTAGCTTGCCTATCGCGTTGATGCTTGCAATACTCTTCATATTTGTGTTGAAAGTCGGTGTACATGATGTCTAAAATATCCTCACTTTTAACGGCTGTTAAACCCATGTCGCACATAGCTTCAGATGCCAAACAACTCTCTCGAATAAAATCGCGTTCTTGCATATCAACAGGTCGCCTTTGAATTCCTAAAATTACAAAGATTTACAAAAAAGTTTTACTTTTTGTGAAGCTAACCTGGATATTTTCGTTTGAAAGACTTAATACCGAGAAATTGAGCAACTTGTTCTTGTAACATATAGGGTCCCCCACCTCCCCACGAGTATTCGGCTAATTTATCGGCCGATATAACTTCGCCTTCGGGCTCTTGGTGTACTTCTAAACGTGGTCCGCCTCTTCTAGACTTTTGAATCTTTTCACCACTTTCAGTAGTCGTGTTACTTTGTATCGAACTTTGCGACTCGTCAAATTCGCCAGGAGGTCCAAACACCTACGAAGAGTTAACCTTAAATTTTCTAGTTAAAAATGAAAAATACGTACTTGTTTGGCAGGTGTGTGCGCCCTACTACTATTATCAGCGCTCATACGTGTCTCTTCTTCATAAAGTGATAAGTCACCAGGTAAAGGTATCGGTTTAAAGTCTCCATTTCTAGGATCATAAGTGGGATCTTTTAGCATAAGTTCGGCCAGTTCCCTTTTTCTGGAACCATAAGGTCTTCTTTCCTACAATAATAAAAATAATGAGATTAAAACTGTAGACACAACCTAAATATCTAAAAATAACAGAGTTTTGAATGCATTTCAAACGTTCTATTAATGTAAGTGATGATGTCGATCTAAATATAATGAAATAAAATGTGATTTTTGCAATATTTATTATTGATTAGGTCGAAAATAAAAAGACATTCAACCACCTGCGTAGAGGTTATTAATAATTGTAGTTTCATATCAAGAGATAATTGTTTTTAACATAAATATTTAAATTTTAGATTTATTATAATTTATTATAACGATTATAATATGAGAGAAATAAATTATAGCCTCGTACTTATCTATAAATATTAAGATACAAATAATTCATAACAGATAAGATACATAGATAATTTTGAATAAATAGGAATATTAGTTTATCATTGGGTTAGTTTCAACGTGTTGAAAGTTCCAAAACTATCATTTTAATTTTTTCTAATCCAAGAAAACGTTGTTATAATCGAAAAACAATAATAATAATTTTTTTTATGGAAGTTCTCGACATTTTGAGTTACCCTAATTTTTTTTGATTTTTTGAACCAAAATGTCCGTAATTGTGTGGAGCAAAAACTACTGAAGCGATTTTGATGAAATTTGATTTTAGCTACTTTAAAATTATTTAATCGGCAAACTAAAAACAAACTTTTATAAGAAATCTATACAGGGTGCCCAAAAATAATGTGATTATTTTGGGCGCATATTTGCAAATTTGGACCAAATTCATTTCTACTTGGCTATAAGATAGTACATCTGAGCCCCAACTGAAAATCAAAATTTCAAATTTTTTTATTCAAAATGGCCGCCAATAGAACGATTGTCCCATTTTGTGGTTTTTCTCTTATAACTTGGCCGGTAATTATTATTATAAAAATTTCAAAATGGCATTGTATAGCCAAAATATAGGGCTTTCGTTCTAAATAAATCGATTTTCAAAATTGTTTCAAAATTGCCTACCTTTAAGGGGTCAAAGTGGTTCAAAATTTTGAAATGGATTTTCTTAAAATTTCCTCTGCCATTTTTTTTATTTTTTGGATATGTTACAGACAACGTAATTCTCTATCGAAATATAAATTTTTATCAAAATCGCTAGAGCCGTTTTGCAGGAACGATTTTTTGAATGTCAAAAGTTCAAAAATCTCTAATTTCTTTTGTAATAGAAATGAAACCTTGAAAATGGATATATATATATTAATCCCATGAATATCTATTATTTGACACTAGTTTTGGTTAACAAAACGCTTCCGGTTAAACCGGAAATTACAAAAATACCAAAATTCTTAGGAACACCCTGTATATTTTTTAATATTATGAAAGCTCGTAAAATTTGCTATTACACGATACCAAACACATTATATTTTGACTTCCGGATTAACCGGAAATGGGATCAAACTTCTTAATTTAAATGAGACACCCTGTATATTTTTCAATATTTTCAAAGTTCGTAAAATTAGCTTTCTGAAGATATAAAATAATGTATATTTTGAGCTTCAATTTATGCTAAATTTGAAGAAAAATGAAATTAGATTTTAGCTAGTTTATACCTAAAAATTCTGCTTAAAACACGCCCTAGGTTCGAACCCGGGCGAAAGCTATTTTTTAAAAATATTTTTTTTTAATTTTTTTTAAGTTTTTTAATAACATGTAATTTATATTAACATTTAACACTTATTTCCAAAAATAAGCTCAAAATTTTAAAACTGTAAATTTCGTGCCTAAAAAACCCAAAAAGATACACTCACCTTTCCTCTTTTACTTGCGAGTCTATTACAAACGTTCCTTTTCCCACCTCGACCACCACGAGTCGAAGGACCTCTAGGCTTACGTGGTTTCATACCCAAAGTGGTTCTAGCAGTAGCACCACGACAACTACGTTTGGGCCTAGACGATTCTTCACTTGACGAAGAACAAGGCGCTTCCAAATCTTTAGGATCTTTAAATTCCTCACGTACGACTAACGGAACTTTCCTAGGCCTACCACGTTTTCTTGGAGCTGGTGGAATAACTAAAAAATTTCAAAATGTTAAACAAAGCTTTAATGAAGCGTTCAAGGTGTTACAATCAAATAAAACCATCTAAACTATCAATTAATTAGTAGAAAAGAGCAAAAAAATGAAGCTGACTCACAAGATAAAACAGTTAACTTTGTAAAATTTATTTTACATTAACTCACCTACAGGAGGTACGTCGGTAGTTGGGACGGAATTATTAAGAGAAATCTCAAAAATTGGAATCTCAGATAGAGGATCTTGAACTTCTTCCTTCACAACCGCCCCACCGGAATTATCTGCAGGTGTAATAGATACATCCAAACCACAAGCTTGATTATCAGAAATAACGGCGGGCACATTATCACTTTCCTCCACTTTACAAACTACTAAGTCCGAAGACGTACTTGGAGATATTCCCGAATTTGACACCAAACTAACAGTCAAATCAGAAGACTCACTTTTTACATGTTTAGCAACACTTTCTGTTTCTTCGCTCGAAGATCTTTTAACACCTTGAGTCACCGGAACGATATGAGTTAACCCACCTTCTGTGGAAAATTTCAGCTTGATTGTTTTCAACTTTTCCGTATCTGTCGATGGGGACGTTTTTTCTTTTTTATTTTTTGGAATTTTTAAAACTATTCGTTCTTGTTTGATTTGATCTTCAAAATCTATAAGTTCACCTGAGTCTTCAGGTTTTGGTATCGGCTTAATGATTATTTTTGTTTCGGGTTTTACAACCGGTTTTATATTTAACTTAAAAGGTTGAACAGGCGCATCTTCTAATTCGTCAGGTTTTATTATTGGTTTAATAGTGATTCGAGGACTATGCACAATTTCTTCAGAACTAAACTCATCCTGCAAGTCCGACATTGGTTTCATACAAATTTTAGAAATACCTATTTCCGAGTGAGATTCAACTTCTTCAGGTTTCACTATCGGTTTGATGGTAATTTTAGGACTGTGGTGAAACGTTTCTTCTTCGGGCTTAACTATAGGTTTAATAGTTAACTTTGGACTACATTGTCGTTCTTTGGGATAAGATTTAATTGTCATTTTTAAAGGACTTATTGGAGCTACTACAGACTTTAAAGTAGTACGAGGGCTTCCAGATCCACACGGTTTAACTTTATCGCTAGCATCAGGCGGTTTAATAGGCTTTATAGTAAGCCTAGGACTATGTGAAGCTTTATTAGGGTTGATAACAGGTTTTATAGTAATTTTAGGCACAGTTGGTTCTTCGCGCGGTTTCAAGACCTCGACAGGCTCTACAGTTGCTTCATTAGGATCATAAACCTTCAATATCGAGTGCGTATTATTAAACTTATGTTTAGCTATAGTCATAATTAAAGGAGCCCTACTTGCGTCACTATTACCTGAAACATCAGTCGACGACAACTCAGATTCACTTTCTGTAACTGTCGAAACTTCCGCGTTTTCGTCTTCCATTTTAAATGAATCACCATCATCAACTTGTACACTTAATGGTTGATTTAATTCCTCTTGTCTGGAATCTAAGTCTCCCTTGCCTAATTCAACCCTCTCGGGACTTTTATACGGATGTTCCAAGTTATTGGACGAATCCACTTCATTTATTTCCTCACTAACAGCAGATTCTCGTTCTACAACCTCTAAATTACTTTCACTAACTACTTCTTCATCTTTTTCAACATCTTGAACTTCTGAAGATGACGATATTACTTCAGATACAGCTTCACGTTGTTCTAAAGCCTCATTGCTCTCTTGAACCAATTCTCTAGTCGACACTGAAGGGAACTCAGTTGTTGATGATTCCACAACGTTACAAACCTCTTGTGCTTTGTCATCATCATCAGAAGCTTCGACTATTACATCTTCAATATTCGAAGAGACTATTTCTTCAACTTCACTTTCATTTTGAACAATGACCACCTCATTCCCTTCTCGATGATCAGAATTTGATACTACATTGGAATCTGGTTCGGCCTCTTTTTCATAATAATCGGCAAAACTTAGCTCTTCTTCAACTGTTTCTGGTTCCTCATCACTTTCAATTAGTTGTGGCTCTGCTTCATTTGTAGTAACTTCATCGACAGTTTCTTCAAGTTGGTTAGTACTAACTTCTATTATTTCTTGAGACTGTTCAGAATCTTCTCTTTTAGTAATTTCACTGATGATTTCTTCTGGTTCTACATCACTAGTATTTGCACTAGTAACTTCTTCGACACATCCTACAGGCTGCTCAACATCTTCATTTGTAGTAACTTCTTCAATACTTTCATCAGGCTTTTCATCACTCTGATATGTTGTAACTTCTCCAACACTTTCATCACACACTTCAACATTTTGACTTACACTAACTTCTTGAATAGGTTCAACAGACTTTTCATCACTTACATTAGTTGTAATTTCTTCAACAGTTTCATCGTGCTCTTCATAATTTTTATTTTCGGTATCTTCAAGACTGATTTCATCAATCTGTCCAATTTGATTTGTTGTAACTTCACTAATAGATTCTTTCGGTTCAGCATCGTCTTCACTTGTAAGTTGAAGAGGTTCCTCAGGTTCGACGAGGGAGGAAGTTGCGACATTTCCTTCCTCTTCTACTGCTTCAATTAATTCATTAGTTGATTTTTCGGACACTATAATATCAGTTTCTTCACTTTCAATAATATTAGAGCTTAATTCATCATCTATTGTATTTAATTTTGATTCATTGGCAGCGTTAATAAGAACTTCAGTCAAATTAGCTTCCTCTTCAAATAAAGAAGTATCTTCAACTACTACACTACTACTAGCTTTAGATGTACTGCCATAATTCTCTCGATTTATTCTATAACTATCATTCGATTCACCTAATAGGTTCTCTAAATCTTGTACAATATCGTCAACGTTTTCATCAGTTTTAATTATTTGTGCTGTCAAAAATTCAGGTTCTGTAGTAAGAGAAGTATCATCGATGACAACTTCGTTACGAAGTGATGTAGGAAGTTCAGGTAATTTATCTGGTGTTGTACTACTTATAGCATTATCACATTCTGTATCATCTATTATTTGATTTCCTTCATTGGAAACTGACGAAGTTGCTTCATTTAAACTAACTTCTTCGGTTGATTCCAGGTTATCCATTTTGAGGTTATGATTTAAAATAACTGCTGTAAATTTTAATGTACTTACATTATTAACTACAACTTTTAATTAGACATTTTTAATTTAAAATTGGATCTTAAAAGAACATAATTAACCTTAAACTACTTGAAAATTGTAAAACTTTTTCATAAAAACAAAACAAGCGTCTGCGTTAGCACCATCTACTACCAACACCGGCAGACTTGAAACTTGAAAATTATCAAAACTTGATAATTAAAAGTAATTAAATACGTTTTAAATAACTAAATATTTAAAATAATGCGATTAATATTAAAAGTTTAAAATAAAAACTTCGAAAGCGTCACTTAAAATACCGTGCAGTATGCGGTACATTAAACACTATTTTCTGTTATGTCAAATGTCATTGGGATTGACGTTTGGACATTAACATAACCTAAAATTAAATGTTATTGTTTGTTAATAATTGTTAATAGATTATTAATTATGCACGAAGCTTATCAAATATCTCAATTGTTGAAACTAAATGTACAAATTGAATCAATTGCAGCTTACGGTAAACATTTACTCATAACGTTATTCGTACTAAACGTTTTGTTACAGATGAAAATCTCTTAGTCGGTACAAGACAAGGGCACTTGTTAATGTACAAAGTAGTTACAACATTAGATGATAAACAAGATGTACAACTTATGCGATACAATAAAACCTTTAGTAAGAGAGCCATTCAACAACTGGATGTAATACCTGAACATAACTTTCTTGTCTGTTTGACCGGTAATAATCAGTTCGTTTGTAATAATTACAGCTAATAAAAGTTTTTTTAGATGGAATTATTCAAGTTCACGATATAAATGTTACAAACTTTCCAATAATTCACCAAGCGCCAAGGACTAAAGGTGCCAACATCTTCACCATGGATTCAAAGGTTTGTCTTTTTAAGCTAAAGTTACTTGTGTTACTGTTTTACTTGTAGGTACAAACTTCATTGACTGGTGAAAAAACTGTCTTGGTTCGTATATGCGTTGCTGTTAAAAGGAAATTACAGTTTTACTATTGGAAAAATGTTGAATTCATGAAGCTCGTTGATGATATTTCTTTATCTGACATTCCAAAGGCACTTACATGGTGCCAAGAGACGATATGTGTTGGTTTTCGAGGAGAATACTCTCTTTTTTCAGTAAGGATATTCAAATGTGTTTACTTTAATTATGTAAAACTTTATTTTAGTTGGATGGTATCCAAAGAGACTTGTTTCCAACAAGTAGTAGTAAATCGAGTGATCCGTGCATTATGAAAATATCTGATACCACATTTGCATTAGGAAGAGAAATGCAAACGGTTTTAGTTAATGTTAAGGGTGATGCAGAGAAAGCTAAAGCTTTAAGGTGGACAAATGTGCCGCTTGCTTTGGCTTGGGATGAACCTTACACTATAGCATTGCTTCCGGAAGCTATTGAGGTTTGTCTTATTGATAACAGCAATCTTATTAATCGCCAACAAATTTTTATATTTTTAGATTCAAACAATTGAATCAGGTGGTGTAGTTCAAGTGCTGGATACGTTACCTAATGCTAGATTAATAGCAGTTTGTAAGCAGGGGATGCTCTATGTAGCTTCTGTAAGTCAAATCTGGTGTTTATATGCTTTGGAAATTTCAAAACAACGAGAAATGTTACTCAAAGATAAGCAGTTTCAACTTGCACTTACACTCACTGTACGTATTTAATTTTCATTAACAAATTGTTTAACTTTTTATGTTTTTTAAAGAAAGTGTCCAAAGAAACTGAAGAAGATAAAAATGAAAAAATTCATCACATTCAAACTTTATTAGCGTACGATTTATTTGCAAAAAAAGAATTTAGTAAAAGTATGAAAGAGTTTCTGAAGTTGGATACGGATCCTTACGACGTAATTAGACTATTTCCAGATTTACTTCCTCAGTCAAATTCAACAGAACCTCAAGAGACTTCTAGTGGACTTTCTGAACGTCAACTTGAAGAAGGTCTTTTAGCTCTCATCGAATACTTAATTGAAGTTCGTCGTAAATTAAAAAAAGATTGCCAGGTACTATACTACTTTTACTTTTGTGATGTTGCTATTTAATCGTATTTTAGCCAACCGTTAATGCGAGTGGAAATTTAAACGATAAACCAAATCCAAACAAATCGACTCAACAGTTACTTCAAATTATCGATACGACACTCCTTAAGTGTTATTTGCAAACAAACGATGCTTTGGTTGCCCCTTTGTTGCGTTTAAATCACTGTCATTTGGCTGAAACTGAAAGAATTTTGAAAAAATACGGCAAGCACAATGAGTTGATTATTTTATATCAAACTAAAGGACAACATAGGCGTGCTTTGGAATTATTACAAAGTGAAAAGAGTACAGATAAAACTATTTCGTATTTACAACATCTCGGCGCTGAAAATATGGGTATAGTTTTAGAATTTTCCGATTGGATTTTAAAGGAGTCTCCCGAAGAAGGCCTTAAAGTAAATTTTTTTTAAATCCATTTTCAAATTGTTCAAGTGTTCGTTTGCAGATATTCATTGAAGACTTGTTGGAAGTTGAAAATATGCCCAGGCCTAGAGTTTTAGACTTTTTATTGCGTTCTCATCCAACTTTAGTCATTCCTTATTTAGAGCATGTAGTACACACTTGGGAAGATACAAATCCTTTATTTCACAACGCTTTGGTGCATCAGTATAGGGAACAGGCGATCGGCGAAGGGCCGGCTGCAGAACATATAAAAAAGAAGTTGTCTAATTTCCTCGATTCTTCTAAATTTTATACACCAGAAACTGTTTTAATGCACTTTCCAAACGATATACTGTTGGAAGCAAGAGCTACAATTTTGGGGCGGTTAGGAAGACATGAGCAAGCTTTGTTTATTTACGTTCGTGTACTCGGCGATATACCAAGAGCTGTAACTTACTGTTCGAAAATTTATGAAACAGTAAGTGAAAGTGTCGGTGAAGAGGTTGGTAAAAACGCTCATCGGTTTTAAGAGTGTTTAAGATTTTGTTTTTAGGTTTATGTATCTCTTATTAAGTTAATTTTGGATCCAAACAGCGTCTCCATGTCTCTACCAGTGTCTTGTTTGTCTCCAATTACATCACAACCAAATTTAGAAACGGCACTAGAGCTGTTAGAAGAGTTTGGATCTAGAATTAATCCTTTATTGGCCTTAGCCATTATTCCAGATTCAGTTCACGTTTCTAGAATTAGCAAATTTTTACAAACTGCTATCCATAAGTCGATACAGAATCGACGTCAAGCTCAACTGTTAAAGGGGCTCTTATATGCTGAACATTTACAGTGTCAAGAGGCAAGACTGGAAATGCAAAGCCAAAGTATACACATTACAGACCTTGATGTTTGTCCAGTTTGTAAAAAACGGTTTGGTAATCAAAGGTAAGTCGCTGTTTGTTTTAAGAGGGCGGTTTCTAACGAATGGACGGGAAAGTTGATATTTAGACATTCCGCTCGTAACCATTGGCGACTTTAATATTCGGTTGATGTCACTAATAGTCATAATTCCTGATAGGATGAGGTTCAAAGAAGGCAATGACACAATTTGTATAAGAAATAAGACTCTAATTAGTGAGAAAAGTTCAACTAAAGTTAGTGTAATTCAAAAAAAGAAGAGAGGATGTTGTGTTTTCCACCAAGTTCAGTTTAACTTTTCTCACTAATTACACTCTGATTTCCTATACAAATATTGTCATTGCCTTCTTTGAATCTCACCCTATCAGGAATTCTATTAGGATTAATTTCACAATCATTGCTTAAGCTGGCCCCAGCTAAACCGTGTATGAGCGCATGCGCTGTAAATCTATAGGAACGTAAAGAAGTTACGGCGCATGCGCTCATGCGGGTTCATACCTGGTTTAGCTATGATTGTAAAATCGACCCTTGGTGATATCAACCAGATATTAAAGTCGCTAACGTTTACGAACGGAATGTTTAAATATCAACTTTACCGCCCTTTTAATTATGTTTGCTAAAAAGAACTTTTTTAGTGCTTTTGTCCGTTATCCAAATGGAGATGTTGTACATTACTCCTGCCATGATAGAAAAATGTGATAAATTCATACAGTAAGCAAAACGATTATTATTTCATATTAATTTTTATTAATAAAAGTATGTATAAGTATAAATAATAAATACTATGTGTAACATTTTACTCCTAAACTAAAGTTTATAAAGAATTAAATAAATATGTGAACAACTCAGGTTGGTTCATCTCTCTTTTATATTTTTGAACCATTTCTTGTACTTTTAGTCTTCTCCTAACATGAGGTGGTTGGTAACTGCAAAAAATAATTGCATAAAACTGTTGAAATAATAGTAGATTATCCAACGAGCGTGTATAATGAAGCTCATTACTCACAAGAATAAATTTGCGACACGAGCCGTATGGCGAATGTCGTAATCATTCGAGTGACTAATGAGCATTACCCGCGAGTAGAGTACTATACTTTATCCACGACTGTAAATATTATAAACTATATTTACACTGAACACGCCGGTATTTTTTAGAAAAAAAGAGTTTACTACGTACGTATCGGAATCTAAACGTCTTCTTTTTGACATATTCAAAGCCGTATGGCGAACCAAAGGGCCAATAGCTCGCCTGCTGACTACCATACCATCAACAAGCGGAGACGCAAGATTAACTCTCCCTGTAGGACCTTGTAAGTGAATTCTTAACAACCCTGTAGCCATGGAATGTAAATAGATCACCAGGACGTCCGTTATTTTGGTTAAATTATTTTCTAACCCCGTATCCATATAGTTCAACAAGTCGGCTAAAAATTAAAAAACTGGTGTGACTAACAGAACTTTTTCATACATACAGTCCCACCAACTTTATTAGCGAGCTGAGGGGGCGTGGCCAGCGTTGTCAGATTTTGAAGTCAGAAGTACACTATAAGTTCAGTCGCTAAATTTGACAAGTAACTGTCACCAAAATTAAATATAGGTTAATGGTTGGTGGGACTCTTAGAATAAAAAGATCCGGAAAGGAGGTTAGCAACCGTTTCATATAAAAGAAAATGCGACGGAAGCGATATTTTAGAAAACTACGGATGACTCATTCATTGCGTCGAGTTTACATGATCTGTCATTCTCATTGTCATTGGCTGTCATAATCTCTCCTTTTAAGTGGGAGTATAAGCAACCATTTCTATTGGAGAAATTTACCGGAAATCGCTATATTTAGAAAACCATTGCGATCCAAATTATTAGCTAAATCGCTCTTTCCTGGTAGAGTAGGGGGTAGGTACTTCTTTATTCAATGGTGGGACTGTATTAGTATTAGATATGGTAACCAGGTGTAGGTTGCTATTTACGTAAAGAATAAGTGGCGATTGATAAAACAAACAATTTGTTTTCTAAAAGTTTACTATACTATGTTTACACAAAATAGGCACAGACGCCCAGTATAAACATTGTATAGTAAATTTTGATAAAACAAATTGTTTGTTTTATCAATCGCCAGTAAATTGCTTATGAAAAAAAATAAAAATTTAACAACTTCTGAAGAGGTCTGTCGCCACTGCTGCCAAGATATGCTTCTATGCTTCAGCAGACCAGCGATTTATTGTTCCTCACTATTGTTTCTATCGAATGGCACAAAAATTTAACGGTAGTCCTAGGACGTAGGGTTTACTGTCGCTGCCGTTCGGGCTATAATAATTAAACCTATTCAATTTTAGTGACAGTTACTTGTCAAATTTAGCGACTGAAATACTTTTAACTCGTGGTGTACTTCAAAATCTGTGACAGAGCTGGCCACGCCCCCTCAGCTCGCACATAAAGTTGGCGGGACTGTATTGTGCGTTATAAAATAAACAGGGTGCTCCTTAAGTTTTTTGAGCCCCTGAAGCGTGAATTCAAGTAAACTTACATATTGGTAAAGTTAAATGATCCTCATAACTTTCCAGCCAAACAATCATAATTTTTGTATCCATATGAGGATGCTGGTTCCTATTACCAGAACGACGTGGAGGTGCAGGTTGTTTGTCTAAATCTAAAGAAAGAGCCCTCTTATCTCGCCCAAGACTATTTTCGGATAAACTTTGCTCGTACCAAGCTGTAATATCCCCAAATTAAATTAAAATCAACACCTTCATCATACTCACAAGATAAATTGCTAGTGTTGAACAAAGATTGCAAATTTTCTGCCTGAAAGCCTACTTTTTTGTTAGTCGAGGGTACCACAAATGCAATTTCTGAACAAGCGTCGGCCCAATAAAGAACACTAGATTGACCGTCATAAGAAATTTTATCAGGTTCCACATGAGTTGTTTTAGTTGATGGAAGTACCTTCCAACTTGTCGAAACGTGTCCTGTCCAACCTAAATCAAAAATCATGTCTTAAAGTTCATTACCAGGTAACAATCATACCTGGATGGTTATTAACGTTGACTGACCATCCCAACGTTTGAACGAACTCGAAAAAATGTGGATTAACATACTCTTCATTAATGTTACCTATAATATCTTGTGCAGTGGTTTGTCCGGATTTAACGTAAAACACGTGCGCCGTATCAAACGTTCTTGGACTCATACTATCCAGCGTAATTAAGTCTCTACAAAAATCACTTGCGCTACTATCGAGGACTGTCAAAGAAGGATTTCGCGTATTTCTCTAAAAAAATTTAATCGACTTGAGGATTGCACTAAAAGTCAAAAATCTTACCTCTTCATCATTGTCTAGAGATAAAAATCCAAAATGAGACAAAAATAGACGTGCAGTTTGAAATTCGTGACACACTGGAGGCGGCGTGCATTCTTCAGATTCAACTTCTTGTGCTTGATTTGCGGCAATGTTATTTTCGGCAGATATTTGTCTTTGCAACAATTGGCATAATTTGTTAGTTTCTTCAGTAGCGAGCTCGTCACTCGAAAGGACATAATCCAAACTGGGAATTGATGTATCTCTGTGGTTTAACATTTTTATTTTTAACTACTATAATCGAGAAAAGATATGAATTCTAATAAAAATAATAGTTTTTGTTCAGTGTCTCAACGTACATCATGGATTAAGAGGATTAAGAGAAATCCAAACTTAAATGTGTGACTTGATTGTGCGATGTCTTAGTTCACGGTTTTATTTTGAGGGAGGGCGCTGCGATCTTAACCTGAGATCCCTATCCTAAAAATTCTGCTTACACGCCAAAGTTCCAGGTTCAATCTCGGACGAAAGCAAATTTTTTTAAACTCTTTTAATAACACGTAATTTACATTAACATAAAAATAAATTTAATACTAAAAGCAAAACGGATGTGGCCATACGAGGAACTTCAATACCCAAACGTTTCTTTGGTGCACTTTTTAATTTTTTTTAATATATTCTATTTATAAGATACGAAATGAAATTTTAATAAAAAAAAATACAAAATTACAAGATTTGATGGGCGGGAAAAAGTTCCTCTTATGGCAACATCCGTTGTTTTTTAAATTATTTTTAATCAGTAACTTACACTTTGCACTGTGGAACTCTATCAACTGCATCTGGAAAATACTTTTGTCCAACCTCTTGTCGTATTGGATTGTCTTGCATCGCAATGGGTCTCCCAGGATTTGGAGCGTGATATTTAGTTCCAGATCTATGTCTCGGTAAGTGACGAAGTTGCATCGTCCAAGCGTGGCGTCCAAATGGGCCTCTCGTTAACAAAGTAACAGTCGGTTGTGGATCCTACAATAACAAGACAATAATAGTAAATAGACTAGAAGGGATAGCAAAATTTAACCTGATCGTTGCCCAAAGGTTCTTCAAGTAGAGCAAGCATTATCGAACCTTCAGATACAAAATATCTAAACCGTTCTACTGCTAAGGTTCTATCAGAACAATCGGTTGGCCACGAATTGCAGTGTTGTAACAAAGATAATTCGTCCAAAAGTGAGGATACCGATTCGGGACCACACTCGTTGGGAAAATATCCTACTTGTTCAAGAATACAAGTGAGTAAATTTTCTGCTGCGTCTCTAACTCTCATCGATGCCGGTTTTAGCTCTTTGGCATCTTTCATTTTAATTTTTTCGCCCGGTTTACCAACAGATTTTGTGCCTGAAACGCCCAATTCGGCTACTTCTAATACCTAAGATGGAAGAAGATAGTAAATGGAGTTTGAGAATTTAAATAAACGTACGGTGGTCAAACAGTCTTTGTCACGTAACAAATATGGATGTTCTAACAACCAAACCGAACAGCACTGAAAGGCTGCTACAATCGTTGAATGGAGATCTTTGGAATGTGCAGGTGGTGGACGAGAACACTGATAAACTATGTAGTCGCATAGCCATTTAACAGCTCTTTTACACTCTAAAGCATCTAAGCATATAAAAATTACATTTAGAAGACAATTAACTCATGGTACCGTTTGCAAATTGTACGAAATAAAAACAAACCTGTGAACTTTCTAGCTGCACAAATTAAATACTCGAATTACATCTTTATTAAAATTAAAAAGTGAAAACAAACCTGATTCTTTAATGTGTATTCTTGCTAATCCCGAGAGCAATTCTAGAGCCGCTAAAGATACATTGAGATCAGTTTTCCACGACGATATGAGACGATGACATACCAAATATGTTGCTCGGACGAAAAGTGCATGAGCCGAATCTGTATGAAAGATTGTTATAAATGATATAAACGCAATGTTGATCTGTAATTAGAAAGACCACCGAACATCGAATGGCTCGTTTTAAATATGTGTGCTGGAGATGGTGTCAAGGTGATTTTCAAATTTTTATGTAATGCAAACACAAATAAAAGCTTTTCAATACCTGAGTGCTTTCTTCGGAAACATATCCGAAGTTGTTATAGCTCAATTGATGGTAGATGTGTTTTTAAAGTAATTAGACAAATATATTAGATGGATGAGTTGTCAAACGTGTCGTGTTTAAAATTAACTAGATCATGAACGCGCTATACCTGCTCTCTGTCTGTCTATGCCTCCTCTATCTATGAAAATCATCTGTCAGTCTCATATTATGTCATATCGTTTCATTTGTCACTCTCTAACTGTCTAACTGTCAGTCTCATCTGTCATCTCATTTGTCATTTCATCTTAACTGTCACTCATCCTATCTGTCAAACTTAACTGTGAGATGAGATGACATATGAAATGACAGATTTGAGGACGGGTTATATGACAAATAGGATGACCGAAGGGATGGCAGATGACTCCTCCGACATATGAAATGACATGGCATGACAGATGAACCTTTCCCTATAGTGACATATTAACATTTAACATTATAGTAACTCTAACTATGGCGACATATTTCCACCAATCCCCACCTTTATAAACCAATCTCTGAAATCACATATGGGATGGCAGATGGGTTATCACATGGAATGATAGATAACTCCACTAATATATAATATGACTAATAAATGCAGGAACAGAGGCCTGGCTCATAAGTCTGATGACTTGAAAGCCAGGGGTGGAGGTGGGTTAAAAAAAAAAAAAAAGATAACCCCACTCTCCCCATTTCTTTAAATCAATCCCTATCCTACTTCCTCCACTCTCTCTATCTCGTTTTTTATAGTTCTGTCTCTTCCGGACCTTACTGCGCATTTACGGAGATCCATGTGTTTTTTATTGTGTGGTTTCTTTAAACCAATCCCTATCCTACTCCCCCCACTCCCCAATTCTCTAATTCAATCCCTTACCTACTCCCCCACTCCCCATTTCTCTAAACCAATCTCTTATCTACTCCCCCAACTCCCAATTTCTCTAAACTAATCCCTATCCAACTTCCTCCACTCTCTCTATCTATATTTCCTCTTTTTATATCTGTCTCTTCCGGACCTTACTGCGCATTTCCGATGATCCATGTGTTTTTTTTTATTGTGTGGTTTCTCTAAACCAATCCCTATCCTACTCCCCCAACTCCCAATTTCTCTAAACTAATCCCTATCCAACTTCCTCCACTCTCTATCTATATTTCCTCTTTTTATATCTGTCTCTTCCGGACCTTACTGCACATTTCCGATAATCCATGTGTTTTTTTTATTGGGTGGTTTCTCTAAACCAATCCCTATCCTACTTCCTCTACTCCCCATTTCTCTACACCAATCTCTATCCTACTTCCTCCACTCTCTCTATCCCTATCTCCTTTTTGATATTTCTGTCTCTTTCGAACCTTACTGCGCATTTCCGATGATCCATGTTTTTTTTCTATTGTGTGGTTTCTCTAAACCAATCCCTATCCTACTTCCCCCACTCCCCATTTCTCTACACCTATCCTACTTCCTCCACTCTCTCTATCCGTATCTCCTTTTTGATATCTCTGTCTCTTTCGGACCTTACTGCGCATTCCCGATGATCCATGTGTTTTTTATTGTGTGGTTTTTCTAAACCAATCCCTACTTCCCCCACTCCCTATTTCTCTAAAGCAATCCCTATCCTACTTCCCCCACTCTCTCAATCTCCTTTTTTTATATATGAGCCCACTTAGCTCGTGGCTTGAATCAGGATTGAAAGTACAAGTCGCTTGAAATTTATGAGTGAGTGAGATTTTTCAAACTCGTTTATTTCGTTACGAGTTAAGTCGGCTTGAGTTAGATTTTCAATCGGCTTGAAATTGGAATGTAGTCAAAATTTGTCAATTTTAAAAATACCCTTAAAATTAAACACGACTAAACGATCGTTTACAAAACATGCTAGAAACCACGACGATTTCAAATCTGCTTTGCTTTTGCGTTTATCTCGACAATTTCAATCGGGTTCAAAATTCCAACCCGCTTCGTCAAGCGACTTGAACCGTAAGTTTCAATCTATTTATCTCGAGGATTTCTCAAGCAACTTGTACTTTCAATCCTGTTTCAAGCCACGAGATAAGTGGGCTCTATGTCTCTTTCGAACCTTACTGCGCATTTCCGATGATCCATGTGTTATTTATTGTGTGGATTATTAGAAAAAGCATAAAAGCGTACAAAATGTGTGCAATAATATCAGACAAACAACATACCAATCATATGGACATCACAAAATGCATCACTTCCAAAGTACTCAGAACGAGGTAGATCTGAACTGCCCGACATGCTGGTAATGCTTGTGGTATCAGATGCTATTATTAAATAAGCGAATAAACAAAAGACAAAACTTTTTTTCACAATTAAACTCAAAAATAAAAGCAAAACAAATGCACCAAACAAAAACAAAATATACCTGAACTTAATAAATTTGTCGTGGTCGTTTCCGTCGACGGTTGTGTTACTTGTTCGACAGTTTCAAACGAAGCCGAATCTTGTACACATAAGAAAAGTCCACCTAAAAGCATGTGAGTATTTTGAGGATCCGTCTCGACTTGCAAAGCATTCATGACAAGATTCATCAATCTCGGTTTAAGTTGAGCAAAAGTCACTGGATGATCAGAAGAAGCTAAAACATTTTACCTAACAACGAGTCACTATTTACATCAAAAAACTTACCGTGAGCAGAACTTAGTTCTCTAATAAAAATATTTTGGAAATGTAACGGTAAGACTAAAATTGATAGTAATAAATGTATCGAAGCTCTTCTTAATTCAACTTTTGAAACGTTTAATGGCCGTGTGTCTTTGTCAGCTAAAACTATTTCGAGCGCAGATACAAAAACCGGAACTAACGTTCTCACTCCATCCAAATCCAAACGGAACAAATTTTGCGAATTTATCAAAATAGCAATCATGGTCTCTCCACATTCGCGTTCAGAATAAACTTTCAATCCTTGTTGAACAGCTAAATAAAATCTCGCCAAATAAACTGGAAGAATTTCTTCACCAGTTTTTTTAGCACAAATTATCCGACATAAAGCACCAAGTGCTTCAGCACGTCCACTTTCGTATTTATCAATAGTTAGAGATGGTGGTAAGTCGGATAAATCAGTCAATGAGTTTAATTGAAATGTGTTTGTTGAACCTTTGGATTTTGAGTCCATAATTATTGAGTTGGGCCTCTTTGTTTGTTCTCCTCCACTGTGACCTTTAAAGAGAATTTTTGAGCTGTTCACGTGTTCACTGCAGCGAGTATTGAGCTTACTTTGAGACATATTGGAGCCTACAAAAGCGGCTTCGAAGAGCCATTCGCCGAATAAATGTAAAATACTGTTGCATTTAGCTCTTTCTGGTGCCAATGGGTTACGTGTTTCGATTCCTTGGTTTGATAGAGCTGCAATAATTTAATTAATACAGGGTGATTCATTGAAGCGACCGTCTTTGATAGCTCTCTAGCCTTTTGAAATAAGGCATACATTCAAATACAACAGTTATTCAACACCTTAAGGAGCATAACCTAAAATTATTTTCATCTCTACAGGGTGTCGTATTAGTCCTCGACGTGAATATTTAAAAAAAATTTAAATGGAACACCTGGTATATTTTTCTGTATTTTGACTTGGAATTGAATCGCCTACATGGCCATATTAAATTTTTTTATTTTTTTGCGGTATTGCCAAGTTATTAATTTTTTTCTCTAAAAAATGCACGCAACACGCGTTGCTTTATAAATTCATACAGAAGCCGTTATTCAAGGAATAATAACGAATTTATTTTCCTAGGCAGTTATGACTACCATCTACGCTATGAAATTAAAAAAGTTCGATTACATTGTACAGAGTGTTCATTAAAGCCAGCCAAAGTTACTCATTTTTAAATGACCATAACTCGTTATTTTCAAATGGCACACCCTGTATATTTTTAGAAATTCAGTATTTAAATTTTACCAGGAATTCAAATATGCAAAAATATACAGGGTGTTCCATTTGAAAATAACGAGTTATGGTCATTTGAAAATGAGTAACTTTGGCTCGCTTTAATAAACACTCTGTACAATTTCATCAAACTTTTTTAATTGCATAGCATAGAGGGTAGTCACAGCTACCTAGAAAAAAAATGTCGTTATGATTTCTTGATCAATGGCTTCAGTACGATTTTTTAAAGAAACACGTGTTGGGGGCATTTTTTAAAGAAAAAAATTAATAACTTGGCAACACCGCCGACAAATTAAAAAAAATTAATATGGCCATGTAGGCGACTTATGCCCGTTTTCACCGACGGTTCCTAAGCAATTGCCTACGTAAGAACTGCCTAACGCTAAGACAACTTCTAACCCGAGGCAAAAAAATTAATAACCATTACGATATCGCTATATGAATACCTTTGTTTATCTTATTTAGGAACCCTGGTGCGCGTGGTGAAACGTGGCGAAGAGCAATTTCAACTTAAAAAATGCTAATGTCAGATTAAGCAATGCCTAACTTTAAGAATCGTCGGTGAAAACGGGCATTAATTTCTAGTCAAAGTATAGAAAAATGTATAGGGTGTTTCATTTAAAAAAATATCCTCGCCGAGCTCTAATACAACGCCCTTTAGAGATGAAAATAATTTTAGGTGATGCTCCTTACGGAGTTGAATAACTTCTGTATTTAAATGCATCCCTTATTTTAAACGGCTAGAGAGGTATCGAAGACGGTAGTTTCAATGAATCACTCTGTATTAAATAATGGGCAGTTTGTTTTATTTACATGATAAACTTGATGTCGAAGGTGGACCCGAATTGGAAACTGAAGCTGAAGATGCCATGCTTGAATTTCTGCTGCTGGTTAATCCTATCAAAGACGTTCTAGGAATGCCTATTAGAGAATAAGGGGTTAAAAGGCCATTATTACGACTGAAAACCTCATTTCTTAATATTTACAATTATTTTCGCAGAACATAAAATTATTAGAGATAATTATAAGATAGAGGTTTTGAGTTTTTATACAAGAAAGACGAGCACAAACACCAATACCATCAAATAAAATAGTCTAACCCTTAGTAACAGAAGATGGTGCAACACTAAAGCTCTTAGCAAGTCTGCGTTGAGGTGGTGGTGTAGGAGAATGAGTTGAAATAGAAGAAATTGATGCTTCTTTGTTCTTATCGGAACTTCCACCGATCACATCTTCCCACCATGCCGGTTGTGCTATACCTATACCAGACATGTGCATTTGAAGTAATTGTCACGAAATAATAAATGTGCAAAAAAGAATCAAATTTTGAGTTTAAAAAATATTTTTAGATTTAGATTTATGTACAGAACAAGATCAATATGTACCTAAAAATGCATCTACTTGTCTAGCAATGCCTTTAATTGCTTTTAAAAATATCAACGGTAGTGATTGTAAACACGAGTGATGACACGGATCGATAACTGAATCACTGCTAATTGCAAAGTGTAAAAATTTGGGCGTTTGACTAATGATCTGTAAAAAATACACGCTAATTTAAAAGTAACCTTATAAAGACAACTTACTTCTGGTTTTGTCAAACTAATAGGATTGCCTATAGTATTTAAAAAACGATACCAACTTTGTGCCACACAATTATTAGACATTCCAACCGGAAATAAATCTTCATCTCCTAAACAATTTAAAATTACTTCATGCTTTGCTTTTTCAAAGCGTCAAATTACCGATTTTTAATTCAGGAAACGTTGGACCATACATAAAAGCTAAAACTTTAGCAGTTAAAACTAAATTAACTCGATTCCATTGTTCTATTAAAGCAATACGGTGCCGCCAATTCATACAACATTCGCGTAACGTTTTCCAAAGTGGAGGTGACGGAAAACAACGAGCACAAGCAATCAACCAAACCTACAATTTTCAAAATTAGCTTACAATTTAATAATGTAAAAATTGAATACCTCAAACAGCACACTCAAAACTCGTTCGCATAGTTGATCTGCAACATCATCTTTAACAGAAGGTGGTGCTAAAAGAGTGTCGTTGATGCATAACAAAAATAAAAGCAAAGATTCCCACGTTTCACGTTCTAAAATTTTCGATTCGTGAGCCACTTGTTGTAAAGTTCTCAACACACGATGACATAAAACTGCTTGTCTGTTAATTGTATCTGGACCTGAATTTAAAAACTAAATGTATTAAGTTCGTTTTAAAATTTCTACTTAAGTTAAATTTTATACCACACCTACCTAAATCCTGGTAAATAAAAGCCCAGTCTTGAAATATTAAGAAAAGCAACAATAAAGTTTTAACATGTAAGTTGTGTTTTATTATTTTCTTAATTGACTTACCTTCACCTTCTCTCGGTACAAATAGATGATGACAATGTGTTATAATTCTTCTTGCATACATATTCGGTTCACTACAAACTGGATGAGGTACACAAACTTTGCAGATTGGTAACAAAGCTGACAACCACTCGCAGTAAACGTTAACACAATCTTTAATAACATCATGTTCAGTTAACGGAAGTGAAAGACCATAACAAATTACTTCCATGCACCATTGTACCTATTAAAGTTTATTTAGAACAAATTTTCATTTATAAAGTAATTTTACTTCTTTGTCAGTGTTCAAAGGGCTCGGTTCTGCAGCTTGGGTTATGCCTAAATTGCTAGCTAATTGACGAACAACGCTAAGGGTTACTTCACGCCCTATTCCAACACCAAATTTATCTAAAACGCTTTCTCCAGTAGTTCCAGAACATTGTACTATAGGACTCAACGAAGTCCATTCCGAATACATTCCCTTACTTTGAGTATTTTCCTACACAAATAACGATTAATTGAAATTAAATATATCTAAGAACTAACCTTAAAGTTAACGCGGTTGAATAAACCTAAATTCATGGAAATGAATTAGTTTTTAATTAAGTTCAGGGTATTTTTTAACATTTTGTCATTTGTTGACGTTTAGATTAATTTTGAGGTTAAATTTACGGTTTGCTGTTTTACCTACATCAAATTAGAGATGGGGTACGGAGTGGAATTTTTGCGGAACAGTTCCGACCTTTTCCGAATCCGATGCAATACTTGTTCCGATTCCTATACGTTTCGGTGCTAAAAAAAGGACTAATCGTCAAATGGAAACATAATTTTTTTATTAATTTAATAGTCTAATTAATTAATTAATTAATTTAAAATCATTAATTTACTCTCATGAAATCCCCAGATAAGATAACAAGACCAGTTATATTTAAAATCCCGGAGCTGTTCCTCGGAACAGTAACCACGTACCAGTTCCAAAATAACAGGTTCGCTCATTTCGTACCATCTCTACTTCAAATTTAATGGAAGTTTACATGATGATTTTGGTTGATTTTGTTCGGAATTAAAGGATTATTATCTTAATCTAAGGTTTTTTTACTAAATTATTTTATTTTTAATTTTTTAATACAATGGAGGAAAATAATTTAAACGAATCAACACCGGTTTCTAATAATTTGTGCGACATAACCTCTATTACAAATTTTTCTAACAAAAATAAACGAAATATTAACGACGAATTATTATCATTATTGAAATGGTTAAACGAAGATTTTGTTCCTGTAGCAATGTATGAAATAAAGTCATATAATGCAAATCAAATGAAAAAGGTAGAAGATAACTTATTGCTTGTTAAAGATGAATTTCAGAAAATAATCAAGTTTATTCGATGGTGTAAGAATAAAGGGAATACGGAAGAAAACAGTGAGTTTTGGAATGAATTTTTAGCGTCTGAAAGGTTTGACGAATTGATGGCTTCTCTTCCTTCGGTACACAAACAGATTTCATCAAGTACTTCTGAGTGTAGTTCAAGTTCTACACCTCGTCATCCACAAGTTGTGAAAAAAGTAGCAAGGCCTTTAATTAATCAAGTTGCTGAACGTCTTGTAACACATCTCGATGACTCAGCTGTTGAAAGTTTTAATCGTTTAAGTATCAATTCAAATGAAAATGTAATGAACGAAAATGAGAATAGTTTACCTATGGAAAATTCAAGTTTACACCAAGAATGTTGTGTTACGTCTAGAAAACATGCAAACTTTAAATTTAACTTCAACGTTTGGTATAGCAACAATATAGAAAGATTGATTTACGCACCATCAAAAAAATTTAATGTTATAAATATCGATAACTTAGATATGCCTACGATTCAGTTTAGGAGTGCTTCTATTTATAAATGCCTAATTTGTTGTTGTGAAGCTTCTTTAACTGCGAGTAATCGTTGTATTTATGAACATGTTCATGGCAACAAACATTCGTCACGAAAGTCACAAGAAGAGAGAATTAAGCAACTTTACGCATACCACAAAGTTTGGATAAATCAAGAACACTATTACCAAGCCCATCAAGTATATTTTTATCCACACACAACAGACTCCGTAGTTTGCTATTTATGTGTAAAAGCTGTACCTTTTGATTTAATAGTTTATCACATACACACAGAATTGCATAAAAAAGATGTTTTAAAAGTCGTGGATGCAGAAAGATCAGTTTTATCAAATCTGCAAGAGTACGTTTACTTAACTGCAGAAGAAGTGGCACTAAGGGAAAACGCTTCTACTTCGAGAAACAGTCAACTTAGTATTTCAGATTGTAACGAAAGAGTTCCGACGAGTAAACCAAAGAAGAATAAAGGTCTTAAGAAGCCGTTGAGAAAACATAAAATAATACTGTCAGTGGCTGATCCAAATGGTAACACTATTAAGCTTCGTTTAGAGTATAGATTTTGGCCACAATTACAACTGTTGACGCTCGTTAACAATAAATTGAATTGCACTTGTTGTGGCGTTGCATTTGAAAATGAACATGATGCAATAATAAGGCACTTACACTCTAACGATCATTTATCTAAAGTTAACATAAAACAAGTCAACGAATTTTACTGCGAACTTTGTGCCTTAACTATTCGAGATAATGAAGATTGGTTCATGCATTTATGTTCTTCAAATCACAAACGAAGGTAATTTTCTTCACAAAACGCTTAACAGTAGTTGAATTTTAAATATTTTAGATGTTCAGTTTTGAAAGAAGAACGAAAACAAACTTTATCCGAGTATGAATGTTTAACTTGCCAGGTTGTAATTTTTGGTGATAATTTGTCGATAAAACGTCATCAGGATTTAAGTAGACGCATTCCTAAAGCGGAAGTTACTTTAGGCCGACAAGTTATAGAATTATTTAGTTCGACAGAGTATTTAGAAAATTATGCCAAACAACTTGTCGATGAATCTAATAAAATGTTGTTAAATAGCCAACCTATGATTTATTGTGTGCAAGCTCTCGAAACGTCTCTAAGGACTACTTATCCAAATTGTAAGGTGTATCCATTCGGTTCTCGTGTTTCTGGTTTGGGAAATGAGGTAATAGTATAGCCAAAATATAGGGCTTTCGCCCTAAGAAAGTCGATTTTCAAAATTGTTTTAAAATTGCCTACCTTTAAGGTATGTCAAATTTTTGAAATGGATTTTCTCAAAATGGCCTCTACCATATTTTTTCTTTTTTGGATATGTTACAGAAAACGTAATTCTCTATCGAAATATAAATTTTTATCAAAATCGTTCGAGCCGTTTTGGAGTTATGATTTTTTGAAATATCAAAACAAAATCAAAAATTTTATAATTTTTTTTATTAAAATTTAATTTGATATCTTATAAATGAAATACATTAAAGAAAATTTTAAATTATAAACTTTTAAAGAAATGCACAAAAAAATACAACAGGATAAAGTTCCTCATATGGCCACATCCGTTGTTTTGTGTTTTTGAATTTGTTAAGTTTGTGATTTTTTAGAAAAGCGATTTGGATGTATTTGTCGATATTGGTGATATGTACTTAGGGGATGACAATCAAGATCGTCATAGCCAAGAAAAATACGTGTATGGTGCTTGTAAGGTTTTTCGTAAACTTAAAAATGAGTTTAGTAATATTAATCCTATACCTACTGCGAGAACTCCAATAGTTCAAGTATATCACATACCGACTGATATTGATTGCGACTTATCTTTTAAACACGGTTTAAGTGTTGAAAATACAAAGTTTTTAAGGTAAATAAATGATTTAAATTAATTCTGCATACAAAACTGTTTTTTTTAGGTTGTGCATACGGTTACAACCTGTTACACAATCGTTAATTTTGGTGCTAAAGCAATGGGCAAAATACTGTAAAATTGATGAATACGTAACTACTTATGCTCTCGCAATGATGGTTATCTTTTATTTACAAATCCAAAACTTACTATTTCCAATCACAAAGTTGAAAAACTTGAGTTCTGCTTCAATTTTATTTGTTAACGGTAATAAGAAGTTTATTACAATGGCACAGTTTTTGATTTACTTTTTATGGTAGGTTGGAGCATTATGGATTTCACCGACGTAGCTGAAGAAGTTCAAAATTACATAACACCTTATTTGGGCAGTTTAAAATCAATTTTAGTCGAATTTTTTGATTATTACAAATCTTTTGATTTTGCATCTGATGTAAGTGTAATCCAATGTTTTAAAATTAAGTTTAAAATTCTTGTTTTTTAGATAATTTGTCCTTTGCTTGGTCATCCTATTAAAAAGCAACTTTTTGCAACTAAACCTGAAAAAAATCTACCAGAAGAATTGAGCGAATACGTTGAAAAATGTTTAGTGCCTAATGCGGAAGAATTAAAAACTCGAGCTCCCATATGTATTCAAGATCCATTTGATTTAAGTCATAATTTGACTAAAGCGTGTACTGTTTTAGGGGTTGATAAGTTTAAGGCATATTGTGAATTGTCAGGGGGTTATTTAAATAGAAGTTCTTAAATTTTCATTTTTTTTTAAACTGTTTTACAACATTTTATTTTTTAACTAGTTTGTTAGAAGAAATGTTTTATAAGTAAATTACAAATAAAATTTTTTTATTGCTGTATTGAGTTATAGTAGGATGCTTTTTGCGATTTTAAACGCCTAAACATCACTTTGGTGGGCGGCTTGGGGTTACAACCTGAAACCCAAACAGAATTAAAGAATGCATTTTTGTATTTCAAAATCCAAAAGGTGTCCAAAGTTGTCCGGTGCAGAAGGGCACTATGGTCAAAAATAGAGTTATCTAGCTGACGGGTAGAAATACACCTCAACTTTATTTTGGCACAAAAATCGAGTTCGGTTTTGTAATAGTATATTATGATACATGTGTATAAGAAAGACTTTATCGCATTAGCGACGGTGCATGCGATAAAGTCTACTTATACACGAGCATTATACGCTATTTTTTATTATAATTGCAACTAAAACCTCTATAAAAGAGAAAAAATTTGTATTTAAAATTTGAAAATTAAGCGTGCCGATTTTGGATATATTTGTTGCCACAGAGATGCTTTGTGTTTACAGTGGAGAACAACACAGGCTACGTTCGTCATTGAGCTCCGAGTGCTCGGAGTGATCTAAATTACAATCTACGCGTTCGCGATTAACATCTGGAGCAGCTCGATTGCGTTTTTCATTGCAATCGCGGAGCGCTCGATATGCTCGGACTGTTTAGGATCGAGCAAAAAGATTTACCACCACTCTCTTTTTCGATACGTCAAAAGCTACCGCTAATATTTGAAAATTTAAATTAAATTGTGATTTGCCTGTAATTTTGCGGAAAACAAACACATAAAAAACAATTTTTTTTAAACATTTATTTTTTATTTGTATCTGTATAAGGCCGGGTTTTATCACCTCTAGTCAACTGCTAGTCAACGGTTGACCAATAGTTGACAAACGGTTTGTTCTAGAAATTGTATACAACAAACCGGTTGTCAGCTATTGGTCAACCGTTGACTAGCAGTTGACTAGAGGTGATAAAACTCGGGCTAAACTAATTTATAATAATTAAAAAATATAAATTTTAATGAATTATTATGACCGGCCCTCTATAGGACGTCTCTAAAACTAATCGACACGCTCTACGCGTTCGTCATTAGGAAATATATCGCGGATAAATCTGCGGGATCTGCCCCAATCTACAGATCGCAATGTCGAACGTAGCCACAGTCACACAACAGTTAATATTATTGTTGTTACCTAAGGTGCTTTCCATTTGTCGAAAAGTACAGCTCTGAACAGTACCCTACTGTATAAACATGTGTAAATATATAGTAGGGTACTGTTCAGAGCTGTACTTTTCAACAAATGGAAAGCACCTCTAGACGACTTTATCGAGCACTTGTGCTATAAAGACGATTTTATGAACGCTTTTTAGTGTGAAATTGGCAGATTATAATGCAGGTACCTATACCTAATAAAAAAGTTATTTTTTATGAATTTTCAAAAAATTCAAATTACACAGATAATCCAGTCAAACTAAACACAATTACAGCGAAACCTCGGATAAATTCCCAGAAGGCTGAATTTTTGTATGGGGCTTGATATTGTCCTTTTAAACAATGTCTCAAAAGTCCCCATCGATCCGAGTGGAGCTAAAAATTTTATAGGGGGGTGAAGGTAAGAAAATACAGTTTTTGCCAATTAACTCGTAAACTATCGATTTTTCGATATAAATAGCGATTACCAAAATTGTAGATCACAAAATTTGCTACAGGAAATGTTCATTACTATTACACAGTGTCCTAAGTTTGCTGCACATTGTGTTACTTAAAAAGAAGGTAACCTCTAATGCTTAATTGATTCGTATCTTCCAAGGTATCCAGTTTAGGGATAGTAAACTCCTACATAATTTGAAACATTATTAAATTCTTTATTACTCTACGCAAAAATATACAGAGTGTTCCATTTAAGAAATCAAGTTTTCGTCACTTGAAAATGACCAAGTTTCTCCCTCTAAAAAAACACCCTGTAAAATAAAATCAATTTCTTGTGATGGGAAAGCATGAAGGACAGTCTTAACTATGTCTCCAGCAAAAATCTTTTCTTAACTTGTAAAAACAACCACTCTGGGATTTTTTAAGCAACTATCCTGCATTTATAAAATAATAGTAGTCAAATTTGGATTCGTATGTTCGTCTACGGAAAAATTCCCAGAAAGCTGGATTTTTGTGTGAACCTCGATATTGTTGTTTTAAACAATAGGAGGGTGAAAGTAAGAAAATGCAGATTTCAAGAATATCTCATAAACTATTGACTTTTTAGCCAAAGTAGCTATTATCAAATTTGTAGTTTATAAAATTTCCTATAAAAAGGATACTATTATTATTTTTAAGAAGTTTTCTAAATATTAAAATGGCTTATACGGTTGATACTGCAGTAAAGTTTTAATTATTAGTTGTGTATTGATGCATTTTTTTTAAATTACCATTACTTTTACCACAGCATAGGAAACAATCAGCAGGATAACTCTCGTTGGCGGGAACGGTACGCGCATACAGTCGCGCACGTCGCCATTTTAGAAGAGAACCTTTGTAACACGGCAGGGACGTAGGTAAAATGCATTAACATTGCGATTCGGCGTCTCTTAGAGTGCAGTAGCGTGCGATTTTTCTTTTCGAGTTTTGTGAGCTTTTTCTGGTGTTTTTTTTTTAATTTTTGTTGTTGAGTTTTAAATTGTTATTGTTGTATTTTAAACTGTTATTGTTATTGTGTTGCTGTTACTTATTAATCATGAAGAACCGAACATCCGGAAACGTGTGTGCAGCAGAAAATTGTAAATTTTAAATTCATTAATAAAAATAAACTAATTATATGGCGTAACCAATAAATTTGTAATATTTTTATGTGTAAACGTTTTATGTTGTATAAACTACATTAGTTTAATTTTTAAATTGCCTATCGATTTGTAGAATTAGTGTGTTTTAATTTTAAAGTACAAAGAATTTGTAAATTATTATTACTGAAGAATTAAAAATTTTTACTTTTTGGTTAAAGATTGTCTAATTATATTGCATATTATATAAATAATTTTAAGGACGTGACAGTTTATTTCTTATTTGTGGGTGTTGATCTTAACTCGACGGTTATTAAAGTAATATCAACCAAATTTTTTTACTTTTGCATAAAAATTTTTAATACGGCCCCTTTACAGCAAGCGTAAGTAACGCGATCACATCGAGTCAGGTCCTGTAATTTCTTCTAAAATGGCGTCATCAAGGTCAAATTCTAACTTCCAAGAGAACAAAGGCATCGGGCGAGAGTTATCCTGCTGATTGTTTCCTATGCTGTGCTTTTACAACCATTTTACGGTTTCACAAAAACGTACACGTACACATTGATATTTGAATTTTGCGCATGCTCCTCTAGCGGGAGTATTTCATCGCAAGTTGTCTAATATCCGCTAGTATGGCTAGTATCTCGTCTACGTCTATCTCTGGGTCATTTTACTGCAAACGCTGACAAATAAGTTTTGTGTTATTTTAATGTAATTTTAAACGAATGGCTATTAATATCCACAATGGATTTGCAAAAATGGGAAGCTGTAATCATTGAATGGGTAAGTAGGGGAACATGGGGCACAGAGGACATAGTAAGCCTTTTTTTATCAATTTCTCTTTTTCTTATTCAATTAATGGGAAACTAATACTTGAATCACCTAGGTACATATGTACCTGAAACATAAGTAAAATATTGTTTCTTAACTGCTACTGCAAATCGCTGTAATTAAAGATAAAAGAGCGATTACCTGTGGTCCTCTTCGCCCCGTACATCGGGGCGAAGAGGACCGGCAAGTGAGGTAAAGAGGACCATTATTTGCCAATTGACTTGAATGGAATTGAATTGATTGTGATATTGTTTTTATCAGTTTATTTCATCATGTTATAATTTTGACAAAATAATAACAACTTAAGATAAGTTTTTAAAAAGAGAAATTACAAAAAAGTATTCATTTTAGTGTGTTGAATAAAATGATCTAAGGTCTGTTTTACATGAACTAACTATTTAGTAACTGTTAGTTACTTAAGTTGGTTACTAAATGAACTCAAGGAGCAAAAACACGGGAATCTAAGCTTTAACGTCAACGTCAAAATGGGCGGATAAATTTTGACGTTGACGTTAAAGCTTAGATTTCCGTGTTTTTGCTCCTTGAGTTCATTTATGCCCGTTTTCACCGACGGTTCCTAAGCAATTGCCTACGTAAGAACTGCCTAACGCTGAGACAACTTCTAACCCGAGGCAAAAAAATTAATAACCATTACGATATCGCTATATAAATACCTTTGTTTATCTTATTTAGAAACCCTTGTACGCGTGGTGAAACGTGGTGAAGATCAATTTCAACTTAAAAAATGCTAATGTCAGATTAAGCAATGCCTAACTTTAAGAATCGTCGGTGAAAACGGGCATTAGTAACCAACTTAGTAACTAACAGTTACTAAATAGTTAGTTCATGTAAAACTGCCCTAAGTATTTTATAAAATAGGCATTGTCCATCTATCCAGTACCATTAAAAGATCCAAAAGACCCTACTGGACACGCTTTTATACAGTGGATTCATTTTTTCCCTCGTAAATAAAATAAACGAAGACACACAACTACAGATGCTGATATACCATATAAAACACATATTGAATCAAGCGGACCTCTGTACCCCATTGGCGCGCTTTTCTTTGTTTGGAGGTTCATAAGCTAAAGATTATAGGTTAGGTCAAACTTTTCACTTGAATATGTTAAACTAGTATCTTAACAATAACTTATGACGATGAGCTATCATTAACCACGTTTCATATTAAAGATAACAACAAACTAACGTAATTGAAAAATTAGATCACTTCCCGTAAATTTTGAATTTATCTTGTACAGACTAAGATTGTTTACAATACAACTATTTCAATTGCTAGGTATACTACAAAATGTGTAAATTTTGCATTTTGGCTGTTAACTTATAGATGAAGCACCTGGTTTTAAACTAATCGGGGAGGTCCCCTTCGCCTCACCGGTCCTCTCTGCCCCATCTTCCCCTATTTATCTCGTAATTAATTTACACAATTAAAACAATTTTTTTCTGCAACCGTCTTAAATGACGTGTGTTTTAATACCATTTTTGACATTAAAAGTTGACGTTTGTGTTACTAATATAAAAATATCCGCGTTGCTAAGCAACACTTTTAATCCTCGCCTTAAAAGTAACTTTTAATACTAAAATCGTACAGATTTAAATAATATATACAGAAGTCAACTGTTGTATAAAAAATTACACAACTATATTATGGTACCTGTTTAATTCTAATTAGCGATACAAAATTAAATAACCAAAAAATGGGTCTGTAGTCATTATTTTCTTTTTCTTAGAAGGACACGGAGTTTTGAAATTTTCTCAATATTTACCCAATTTTTTATATTTAGTGTTGCCTTCACTATTGAATATTGCACCCAGAGGGTAGAAGCCTTCATTTTAGTGGACAGTTCAGAAAAGTATGCTAATAGTAGGTACGCTTTCCGTGTACAATTTTATGTTTTTCTCCTTAAAGCAATCCAAAAATCTGTTATAGGCATATTCATATATTTTTCTAGATTTATTGGGCAGAAGTTTCGAAACACCTTCTTTTGCACGTTTTAAAATTTCTGGTGGTGTGGCGATTTCATTATCACTATTGAATATTGCACCCAGAGGGTAGAAGCCTTCATTTTAGTGGACAGTTCAGAAAAGTATGCTAATAGTAGGTACGCTTTCCGTGTACAATTTTATGTTTTTCTCCTTAAAGCAATCCAAAAATCTGTTATAGGCATATTCATATATTTTTCTAGATTTATTGGGCAGAAGTTTCGAAACACCTTCTTTTGCACGTTTTAAAATTTCTGGTGGTGTGGCGATTTCATTATCATTATCTTCGTATTCAAACATTTTTGATGAGAATTCGCCAAAATTAACTGTAAATACGCTTAGATTCGTTTAACTGTCAGTTTGACAAAATAAAGAAAATTGCAAACAAAAACCAAGAAGAGTCGATTTTAGTAGCGTTTTCTGATTTCTCTCATCTTAATTTTTATTATTTTAAATTCGATTCTTTCGGTTGCAGAAAAAATAGTATGTCTCATTCGGATTAAAAGTGTCTTTGTTTGGCGCGCTAATTTTTGCATCCGCGCGGCTACGCTTCGCTTCGCCTTGCAAATGCAAAATTGCTAGCCAAACAAAGTTCCACTTTTAATCCTAATGATACAATATACTATTTTTATAGGTGAATTGTTTGAATTTATCTCATAATATTATTAACTTCATAGATTTAAGAGATAGTGAATTTTTCTTCACTCTAATAAAACTACTGTAAGTAAAAGACCCAAATAATATTATGTGTGTATAGGTTAAAAGTTTTGATTTTAGAAAACAAGATGTTCGTATCACTGATACTAATCTAGATGACCTTAAAATTTTTATTCGTGAACAGTATCCAAACTGTATTTTTGAAAATGTCGAATGTACCAAATTAAATCAATTTACAACAAATGATTTGATAGTATTGTCATCTTTACTACTTCACTATTCTTGCATAATCGACAAAAGAGAAGTTTTAATTTCACCACTGTGTAACACGTTGTCTGAAACATCTCAAGTATGTGTTAGAGATTTTTTGGAACACGTGACTGAACAAATTACTACGACAGAATTATTCAATATAATTTGCATATGCGTAAATGATGCACCAAAATCCAAATCGGTGCGGTTTTACGCATTACAGTCGGGTGATTCTCATTTAACAAATAGTCCATTAGAAGCTTTTTTAAATACATCTCCTCAATCAAGTCGTTTTCAAAATAAAGATAAGAAAATTACGAAATTACTTCATGAAATTGATTCAGAGCGATTTGATAAATACGAACTACAGGATAAATTGGATGATCAGAAGAATCAGAAATTGAAGTTACGTACGTATTTGAGAGTTTGATGTTTCTAAATATTAATAAAATTTCTACAGGTGCACAAATGGATGAAAAAAAACTCGGAAATAGTGAAATTGCGTGCTGAAATTTATGATTTAGAAAATAATTTATTACCACAAGAAAATCAAGAATCACTTGAATTACAACAAAGATTAAGAACTGAAATAAAGAATTTGGAAGAATACATTAAACAGTTAGAAAATGAACAAGAGGAACTCTACAATGACAGAGATCGTAGTAAGAATGTCGTAAGTATTTTTGAATTATTAAAAATATCTCGTAGTAATATAATTTTTTTTGTTACAAAAGTTGAAAGAAGCTGAGGCACAATGTGCATTATGGCATAACAAGGCTGTAACCGTTGAACAAAACTTGGAAAATCTTATAGAAAAACATCAACAACAAGATGTAGACCTTGGTCATTATAAAGTTAAATGCATGGAATTAAATGCGATTTTAAAAGAATTAACACCAAAATCAACAAAAGATTTAGAAATAGATTCGTCAATGATTGATTCTTGTTCAAAAACTTTTAATGATTCATCTTGTGGTGAAGCTGCATGTAGTGTTATTGATATACAGCTCAAAGAAGCTCAAATTGAAATTGCCGAACTTAAAAGTCTATTAAAACAAAGTCAGAATAATTCTAATATTTTAAATTCAGAATTAAGCACTTTGAGAAATCGTTTGGAAAAAGTTATTGAAAACTATAATCTTCTTCAAGAAAATAATTCTGAATTATTTAAGAAAGTTTCAGTTCTCGAAGAGACACAACATGATTTGCATTGTACCCAGCATGAACTAGAAGAATGTAGAATGGAAATCGCTAAATTCATTGACAAAAATATTACAAATAAATACATTTTGAAATTAGAACAAGAACAAATTACAGTCACAAAAAGCGAAGTCAATAATCTGCAACAAAAACTTGCGAGTACTTTATTAGAACGTGATACACTTCAGTTGGAAAGAGAAACTATCAATGAAAAATTATTAGCTCAAGAATCTCAATGTAGAGTTCAAGAATCGACCATTGCTGAAATCAATTCGAAACTTTTAGGGAAATTATCTGAATTAGGGTAGGAGCGCCTAAGAGTACGCACTTAACTTTTAATTCTCTATAAAAAAATCAATTGTGAAGGAAATAAATTTATTATTGTGGTATAACATAGAGTTATATCTATAATATAACTAGTATAAAGAAATAATTATTCTTACAATTACAAACAAAAATAAACAGCTTCAAGTAAGAAATTGTAAATGCGTACTCTTGGAGCCATATGTGTCTAAGAGTACGCAATGGTAGTCTTAAGAGTACGCATTGATCATGAAGCTGTGAAACATTTAAACATAACGAAAAAAAATTCTAAATATCAATAAAAATAAGAAAATAGGCATAACAACTATTTTTGACAACTATTTTTGTTCATAGAGCTGAAAGAAACAATAAAATTGATAAATTTACAAAAATGTATCCTATGAGTACGCAGGTAGCATAGAGTACCTACGGTTGCGTACTCTTTGGTTCAGTGTCGGATTTTCCTATTTTATTAAAAATTACCAATGTCAGAAACCTTCCATCGTTGGATGTATTATGGGTGCATAGCTTAATATCAATGCTAATTAATACAAACTTGGTAATTTAAAATTGAATCGCTTAGTAAACACAATATCTTATTTCGTACGTTCAAAATGTTACAAAAATACTTAGAAAATCAAATTTTCTGCCGTAATTGCGGCGTAATAATCAGCGACACGAAAATGACTTAACCTAATTAACCCACCTACTATCAGCTCTCAACTGACATTTAACATTTTGTTCTAAACCATGTGTACCAACGGTAACTTACCATGCGTACTCTTAGGGAACGCGTACTCTTAGGCGCCCCTACCCTACTAGATGTACAAAATGAAAAGCGCATTTTACAAGAAAGGTTGGAAACAACAACTCACGAATTAAATTTAGTTAAAAAAAGTCGAGATGAAATTATCGAATCACAAATTAAAATTTTTGAAGAAACTGAAAATAAAGTGATACGTGCTCACGAACAAGGAATCGAAATGAAAAACGACTTACTAAAACGTATAGAAGAATTGGAATTGGAAAAACAGGTACAAGTTGATGTCAAAGAATTGTTGAAAATTGAAAAAGTAGCAAAAGAGATTTTAGAAATACGTGTGCTAGAAATGACTAATGAGAAGACCAAGTTTATCCAATTGTGCTCTAATTTAAAGCACAATGTAGAAAGACTCGCAAAGGCGTTGAATCAAAAAGTAGTTAGTGTCGATTCTGAAGAGTTAAGTTTTGATAATTTTGAAAGTTTGAATGTTACTCTAGAAACGTTACAAGAAAGAATTGTAACTGTCATCGATGAACATAAGACATGTGTGACTGAAATATCAACATTAAAAAATGAAAAAATTGAAATTACAAAAAAAATTGAAATGATTGAAGCAGAAAAACAATTAATAGACGAGGAAAGAGAACAATTACTACAAAATTATAACATCATTAGAAAGGAAAAATTAAAAATTGAGCAGGAAGTTGTAGATAGTACTACACAAAATGAAAACTACAATCAACTTCACGAAAAGATTATGCAGTTAGAACAAAAATTAATGGAAGGATATGAAATTTACAAAAAATCTGCAAGTTTATCAAATAATTATAACTCCGAAGTTGAACAATTAATATCGGAACGTACTATTGTTGAGGAAATATTAAATAATCTCAAATTCAATCTGTCTGCTATAAAAGTGAAACATTTATATGTATACGATGCAAGGGAACAAAAAAGAATTATAGAACAAATAGAATCGTTTGAAACTATTATTCAAGATATTCAAAAGCAATTTTTACGCCTGTCGAGAAAAATTAATAATATAATCTCAATCGTTATTCAAATTCCTGTAGACATTAAATGTCTATTTGAATTTTCTGAGTTAATATTTATTTATAATAGTATTAACTCAGAAAATTCTCAATGACATTGTCGCAAAATTCAATTTTAATGATGAACTAGAAAAAGTGACCGATTGTAAAGATAGCGCTAAAAATTTACTACAAGAAATGGTTACTTACACTGATATATTGGATAAGGTAAGTGTATTTTAGTATTTTGTTTGCAAAGTAAATATCTGCAAAGAAAGCGTTAGGGGTAAGGGAGCGGGGCTATTATCTCTATGGAAACCATAGGCACCGTGAGTTTGATTTTTACTGCTATCTCAGTAATTAATTTTTATTAAATTAAATTCTTAGCAACGCCAATGAAGTAGACCGTAAAGTGCAATCGTCCAAACCAGTCGTCATTATAACGTCGCGACGTTATCTTTATAATTTATTTGTGTAACTGCATTAATAAAGCGGCACAATTAATATGTATGTAAAATCAAGGAACGTAATGGAAATTGTGAGTTCCGCTATTTAATTGTAATAGACAGAACCCGCATTCCTTAGATACGTTTTCTCTCCAGATTCGTGCAATACATACTACATCAACATCAATGCATCAACGAGTAAGTGGGAATGAGACGCAAGGCAACGTAAAGAACGAGATAGGTATTAGAAAAGGTTATAGTGATTTTTACATGTCTTCACTTTTAATTCTATATCTCCGTTATGAAATCATAAAAAGTTATAATTCTTGAAGCAAAAAACTCGATGTAGACGAGGCTAACTTTTTTAAAGAATAACATTTTTTGATAAGATGTCGCGATTTTGAGTAAAGGCAGTGCAAACTTAAAAATTCAGACATTTAATAAAATTTTCAAGTGTAAAAACGTCCATCTTCCCATAAGCGTCTGTATAATTCGAATTTTTTGAAAATTTTAAAAAAATTAACTTTTACAAAAACGAACTCGATTTTTGTGCCAAACTAAAAAGTTGAGGTGTATTTCTACCTGCCAGTTAGATAACTCTATTTTTGACCATACTGCCCTCCTGCATAGGACAATTTTGGACAGCTTTTGGATTTTGAAATACAAAAATACATTCTTTAATTCGGTGTAGCTTTCAGATTGTAACCCCAAGCCATCCACTAAAGTCATAATTGAGAAGCAAATTGTCTCTACTAATTACGACCACCTTACGACTTGAACTTGAAATAAACTCTGGTAACCAAAGTAATAATTTGACAATTTGACAAATTTAATTAAAAATGCCAAAAGGAAAAGAACCTGTAAGAATTGCAATATATTATCAAAATTAACTATATAAATTGAATTGTAGGTTGTAGAACATGTTGAGCCACCCCCTGTAATTGAACTTGAACCAGAAATCCCACCTGATCTAAAACATATTCGCATATCTATCATTGGATATAAAAATATTGTAAGCTTTGAATTTTGCACCTTACAAATAAGAATTTTCACTTTTCTTTTACACCAAGGCGTCTTTATTTTTGGTTTCTGAATTGGAAGTTAAGGCAACTTTTTTAGAGTTTGACCTTGGAGTTACATCGAGAACACAAGTAATAGATGATAACAATATTCCAGTCAATAAAATCGACAACGATTTCGTTATAGAATGTAACATAAACTCAGAAAAGGACTTAGATAAACTCATTTCAAATCCTATTTTATGTAAAAGTGTTAATTTGTTAAAAAAAACATTTTTTCAAATTTAATTGTAGTGCATGTAACAGAAATTCCCGGTACTATAAATGAAGAACTCTTAGCACAACTTGAAGCGCAGAAAAGACCACCACCACCAGTTATTAATTTATCAGCAGAAAGTGAAGCTGATTTATTAGTTGCATATACAGGAAAACCGGTAGATAAAACAATACTTTCTCCCCCTAAAAAGTCAAAAGAAAAGTCGGGTAGTAAAGAAAAGTCGGGTAGTAAAGAAAAGGGCGCTTCGAAAACGAGCAGTTAGTTAATTTATAAAAACTAACAAGTTATTTAACTTAAAAGTTGCAGCTAAAAGTTCTCCAAAGGAAAAACCGCCTGAAGAAGTTCCAATTCCAACAGAACCGACGTTGATGGGAACATCAGTTTTAGACTTATTACCTTTGTTTTTGGGTGAGATTATCCGTTGACGTGAAGTCATCAGTTATTGAATTAATTGAATAAATTGAAGGTCGAACAGAAATATGCGAAAACTTACCAATAATCCAAGCTGAAAAATTTTATGATGATCGTATTGTTCCGAATAAAATTATGCCTCGTTTGAGTATTTGTATAACCATTGATGAAGACGAATGGCTTTCTAGTGAAGGCGCAAGTATTTTAAATATCACAATTGAATCAGTTTATAATTTACCGTATATAATGTCTGAAGATATGACTTATAATATTAGTATGTTTCTACCAACTACTTTTGGAGTGAGTTATTTAAATTTATAAATGTAGGTACATTAAATAAAAGATTAATTTTTTGTAGAAATTTGAACCGTTAGTGTTGAAAGGGGGTAAGTTGAGAAATACGCGGGATGAGGACAGAATGAAAAGGTGGCCTGCTATTATGGATACTTTTGGAATTACCACCCAATATAGGTATTTAGTGTTTTTTGATGACAGTTTCAAATATCAGTTCATAGCGTGTCTCTCCCGGCTATAACTTCTTAAGGAGTAGCCTGACGTTAATTTTGCTTCTGATAAAAATTATAGAGTACTAAATTATCTATCAGAATCAGTAAAAATATTTTGCGTAACTTTCATAACTTATCCACTACATGAAAATAAATCCGTAGCTTTTTCGAAAGAGTATACTTGACACTCAGCGTGTCTCTCCCTGTTATAACTTCTTAAGGAGTAGTCTGGCGTTAATTTTACTTCTGATGAAAATTATAGAGTACTAAATTATCTATCAGGATCAGTAAAAATATTTTGAATAACTTTCATAACTTATCCACTATATGAAAATAAATCCCTAGCTTTAGGTTAGAAAGAGTATACTTGACACTTAGAGTGTCTCTCCCGGTTATAACTTCTTAAGGAGTAGCCTGACGTTAATATTACTTTTGATACAAATTATAGAGTACTAAATTATCTATCAGAATCGGTAAAAATACTTTGAGTAACTTTCATAACTTATCCACTATATGAAAATAAATCTCAAGCTTCAGGTTATAAAGATTATACTTGACACTTAGCGTGTCTCTCCCGGCTATAACTTCTTAACGAGTAGTCTAGGGTTAATTTTACTTCTGAATAAAATTATAGAAGAATCAGTAAAAATATTTTGAGTAACTCGCACAACTTATCCACTATGAAAATAAATCTCAAGATTCAGATTAGAAAGAGTATACTTGACACTTAGCGTGTCTCTCCCGACTATAAATTCTTAAGGAATACTCTGACGTTAATTTTACTTCTGATAAAAATTATAGAGTACTAATTATCTATCACAATCAGTAAAAATATTTTGAGTAACTCTCATAACTTATCCCCTAGAAAATAAATCCCAAGCTTCAGGTTAGAAAGAATATACTTGACACTTAGCGTGTCTCTCCCGGCTATAACTTCTTAAGCAGTAGTTTGTCGTTAATTTTACTTCTGATGAAAATGATAGAGTACTAAATTATCTATCAGAATCAGTAAAAATATTTTGAGTAACTCTCATAGTTTTTTTGCATGTCTGTTGTATTTATTTGAGGAACTTGAAAATAATTTTGGTAACCTATCTACACTTTTAGACTTGATGATTCAACTGAAAGTATTAGAAATCCAATTGATACAAATTTAAATGTAGTACAAAATCCAACTCACTCTAGAATTACATGGAATATTATAAAAAGATCGTACCTTGCCAGAGAAGGTATTTGTAAATTGGTGAAAAGAATTTTTAAATATCGTAAATTACCTCTCGAGTTGTATGTTACCAGTAAAAAAGAGGTTCGATTGTAAATTTATTTTTTCTCTACTAAATCGATTATGTTTAGGAAGCACCTATTGAACCTGCACCCGTCCAAAAAGGTTCTAAACCTGACAAAGGTAAAAAAGGATCAAAAGAACCTCCACCGGAACTGGAAAATTTTTTACATCTCATGACTACAGTGGACATCTCGACTTTATTATATCCTGGAGGTAAATATCAAATAATGGTCTTCTAGGCTTCGTATTGTCAGACTGTAAAACTAAATTTTAAATTTCAGTTAAAAAGTGTCGCGTTTTGTGCCCTTTGAATACCTACCAGGAAAAAGAAATTCTATTAAGCTCTGGCTTGGAAGACTCATACTTTATGCCGAGAAAAATAATACCGATTGCAGCAGAATCTCCTAAAGGTAAAGGTGAGGGCAAAGGAAGTCCCAAAAAAGGGAGCGCCAAAGGAGGGAGCGCCAAAGGAGGAAGCGCAAAAGGAGGCAAGGGAGGAGATGACGGCGATCCTTACAAAAAGGATTTGAAACCTGTAAGAACTTTTAAAATTTAAAAAAATAATTATACCACGTAACTTATTAGTTACTACCTGAACCACTACCTGAACCTGAACCTAGCAAAATCGTTTATTCTGAAAAGGGGGAAAGAACCTTCATTATATTAGAAATAGAAGTTAGCGAGCCCTTAAAACCAAAACGCCCTATTGAAGACCTTACCAAAGAGTAAGAATTTTTATTTGAAAGCTCCCTGTGTATCGATTATTTTAGGCTTTCTGCGTTGCTTCCTCCAAAGCCACAATTGTCAAATATTGGTCTTTCGTCACAGTTGACAAGGTTATATTTCGAAACCGTCATAAAGGAACTAACCGATGACCTTACACACCAATATCAAGCTTATTTAATTGAAAAGGAAGAGTGCAAATGTTAGATTATGCAGTAGTTGAACTTAATATTTAAAAAATACCTTTTTAGGCGATAAATATGATGAAACTCCTCAAAGTGCCTTTATTTCATATTTACAAAGAACTGGTGTTTACCAAACGTACCTTACAACAATAACAAAATCTACTTCGGTTATGGTTAACGATAAGTATCCTTATTCAGGGGAAGTTAACCGTGGCAGTAAAGAATACCAGGTCTTTATCTTCCAAATAAATAAAACACAAAGTTGTTAATTGTTTTTTGTAGAATTACGTAGCGGAAGTTTATTGCTCTTTAATTAAGGAGATGAATAAGGTTCTTAACAAGTTGATGAGTATAGGCGTCGAAGATGCTCCTTTAAGTCCATTAATGGGACTCGATTCGTTGTTGCTTTATGCTCGAGAAGCTTGCGAAATTGGAGCTACTTTATTAGCCGATCGATATTATTTAGAGGTGCACTGTTTAATTTTTCTCATACAAAGATTAAAAAATGATTTTTTAGCGAATTTGTGCAGATGATAAAAATCCAAATTATTGGTTCGATTACGCGTTGTTTAAATTGCAACTAGGCGAAAATGAACAAGCTTTTGAATGCGTAAAGCAAAGTTTATCAAATAATTGCAAGCATCAATATAGGTAAGGGTGTGCGAACGATAGATCCATGTTCAGGAGAAAATAAATCTGAATTTTTAATTTTCCAATAATTCTTTAATTGTTCACAGCCTTCTATTGTTTGGTATTTTGTTGGCTCAGAAGAAGTCTTACGAAGAAGCAGAGACTTGTTTTCTAACAGTAATGTTTCAAAACCAAACTTGGCTAGAAGGTAAGCAAAAGTTATCCTGTGTAGACGCGATTGCGTGCAATACGTGGGGTGCGGGCGACTTATCGTTAAAAAATCGCCCGCGACGCCTGTGGAGTACGAAATTGCGTCTACGTAGGAAACAGCGTATAAGAAGACAGTAAAAATGAGCTTCTTGTGCACAATTGGTGATGCTTACGAGTACACAATTCATTCATAGTCCAATCAATTAATGCGGCCGACTTATCGTTGAAAAACCGCTCGCGACGCCTGTAGCGCACGAAATTGCGTCTACGTAGAAAACAGCGTAAAGGCTCCTCTTCACACACAGGCTTCCCTTCCGGTTTGCCTGTGCAGTCGGCCTGCACAGGCCACCTGAATGCTGCGGTTTGGACTGTGCAAGCCGCCTGAACGCTATGTCTATAATGCTCCGGTTTGGCCTGTGCAGGCCGCCGATTTGGTCTGGGCAGGCCGCCTGCACAGGCAAACCGGAAGGCAAGCCTGTGTGTGAAGATGAGCCAGTAGGTATACCGACGATTTAGACGGGGCATGTTAAGGTAGGAATCTACTTTACCGACATGGTTTGAAACTTTGCTAAGCTACAGGATTCTGTTACCGACATGGTTTGAAACTTGGCTAGTAGTTGTGGCGAATAACAATGTAATTTTGTCTTTTAAAATAAATTTTTTTACTACATTTCTCTTTGAGTTACCTTTTGCTCTGATCTCCTATCCTCATTAATTATGCAAACACACACACACACACACGTTACACATCGAAATAATTTTTCACACACGCTCCACGTGTTTAGCGACAAACTTGCACCGGCCTATAAACGTAACTACGGGTTTGTAGGTGTTGACGGGGTGGCTTCCCTAGGGGTAGAGATCGGAATACGACTTGTTTTTTACCTGCTCAGGTAGGACTAATATCAACCCTTGTATGGTCTTTTAACAAGCACATTTCACAATCCTCTAACGTAAGCCTGAGTGGGTCAGGGGTACAATACTAGTCTCTGAATGTCGAGGTCCAGCGTTCGATCCCCGATGTCGACCAAATTTGAAAAAAAAAAAGCAACAAAATTTCCGATTTGAATTTGGCGCTCAACTACGAAAACAAAGATGGCCGATTTGGCGCGCTTCGAAAACCAAGATGGCCGATTTCAAATTTGGCGCTCAATTACGCAAACAAAGATGGCCGCTTCAGCAAAGGGGGCTCCACTACCAACAACGATGGCCGCTGAGGGGCTCCTAGTAGAACCCCAGCCCTAGTTAGAAGTATCCAGGGCCCCCACAAAATCCAAGATGGCCGACAGTGGATTGGAGACAGGTGGCGCCATCTGTCAAAATGGCCGCTGTCAAATTAGCAAAGTTTCCCACCAAATGCCGGTACAGAAAACTGTAACTGACAACTTAGCAAAGTTTCACACCCGTGGCGCCATCTGACGGCGGCGGCCGCAACTACTAGCCAAGTTTCAAACCATGTCGGTAACAGAAACCTGTAGCTTAGCAAAGTTTCAAACCATGTCGGTAAAGTAGATTCCTACCTTAACCCCGTCTCAATCGTCGGTATACCTACTTGAGCCTTTAAAGAAGACAGTAAAAATGCGCTTCTTATGCACAATTGGTGATGCATTCGAGTACACAACTCATTCATTGTCCAACCAATTAATGCGGGCGATTTATCGTTAAAAAATCGCCCGCGACGCCTGTAGCCCACGAAATTGCGTCTACGTAGGAAACAGCGTATTCGATGACAGTAAAAATGCGCTTCTTGTGCACAATTGGTGATGCATACGAGTACACAATTCATTCATTGTCCAACCAATAAATTTTTGCTGCATTTTTCACAGGCTGGGGTGCGATGCACTTATTTTACATTGATTCCGGAAATATGGAAGGAGCGGATTTGTGCTTGGAAATGGCCAGTAAATATGTAAATACCCCTAATCCAGAAAGCAACTATTTTAACGACATAGACGATTTGGCTTGGACGAGCGAAATTTGTCCAAAAGATATTTTTCTGAGAACGTCAGTTTTATTGCTCAAAATGCGAGCTTTTAGCGTACGTTTTAATTATTTTTGAAACATAATTAGCTACATTTGTTTGATACTTTAGTACGCAAAAAGGGCTTTAGCTCTCGCTTTGGTTAAAAATCCTGGCGTCACGCATTATTATTTAGCAGTTATTGAATATTACGCCAAAAAGTACGAAGAAGCTCTCAGTTATCTTAAAGAAGCTGAAAACATACATGGATCGGTAAGCGTTAACACGTTTATTACAGCTTAATTAACTTTTTTTGTTGTAGGATTACGCCGTGGCTTCACTGACAGGTCACTGCTATTTACAATTGAACAAAATTGAAGAAAGCCAAGAGCAATACATGCGAGTTCTAGAATCCTTCAGTAGACCAAACGACGTTCACATGATCTTTATTTATTTAGCTTTAATTTGGGAAAAATTAAATGACCAACAATCGGCTCGCAAGTTGCTTCTTTTAGCCTGTAAATTTAGCCCGACACCTTACACTTGGCTCTCTTGTGGTTTGCTCTATTACAGCCAAAGAGACTTACTTAGCGCCGAAGAGTGTTTAACTCAAGCAAATTTATGCGATAATCGTTTACCCGAAACTTGGGGCTATTTAACTTTAGTAAATTTAGAGTTAAATCGTGAGAGCGAAGCAGAACTTTGTTTCAGACAAACTAGAAAGGTTTTTGTAGTGGTTTTGACTTTTTTTGTAACTAACGAATCAATTTTTAGCACGATATGAAAAATCAAGATTTATCGAAACGAATCGATGACTTAATGAGGTCTAAAAAAATGGATTTAAAATAATGTTAAATATATTAAAAAACTGCACACCCTCTATGTGTATAATAAATAGAATAAATAATTTTAAATTAAAGCATCAAATGCCATCACAATTTTCTTTTTTGGGATCTTTAAACATAACTTCTTTTCTTACATTTTTCTTTTCTTCTTGTTGCGTAATTTCTTTCTTTTTGTATTCTTTATTAGCGTAACGTTTCTTATAATTTCCATCTTGTTTTTTGTCGTTTTCTGTATATTTTTCATTAAAAGAATGACTTCGTTCTTTACCTTTACTAACGTAAAATTTCTGAGCTTCTCTCTGAGGCTGCTTTCTATTAGGTTGAAGTGGTGCATCTTTAACTTTAGGCACTTCTACAAATGTAGTTTCATCCACAATGCATTTTCGTGCACCGGTTGAGCTCGAAACTTGAATTTTTATATTCGAACTTGATTGAAGTTGTAAATCTTTTTTAGGAACTTGCACGAGACCGTTATTAGCCTTATGTTCTTCTATTTGTCCATTTTTGTTATCAAACATTTTGTTTGGTTTACAATTTTCATCCTAAAACGTTACAATTATTCGCTGTAAAATTAAACTCGTGCTTTCTACAAACCTTTTTCAAATTACTTCTTTCTTCACCTTCAATATTCCTTCTGTTATCATGAAAAGACCTTCTAAATTTAGGATTGAATTTCTTATCATTTTTATTAAAATTATCACCTCGCAATGGGTCTTTTAAAAAATTATAAGCCGGATCGGGTGGTGGTAAATTATTATTTTCCGATCCATCGACATTTTTTTCTTCTCTTTTACGATTTAATTTTAATCGTAAATCTTCCACAGGTTGTTTCTTATTAAAACTATTTGGACGGCTCGAACGTTGCATTTTAAACAATGACGAAATTTGAATTTTGCGTTTCCCGCCCAAAAAATAATTGGCCTAAATATAAAACAAAGGAATGCGTTTTAGTGTTATTTTGTACAAATTATCGATTATTTTTAAATAATTACGCTTAATTAAGTTAAAAATATTAGTTTAGATGTAAATTGTAATTTATTTACCAATAAATAATTTAATTGTTTGAAATGGAGCGTAATTTGTGTTGAACCATTTCTACACGATAATTTTAAGCCACGTTCACAAAATTCGCTAGGTTGCCGTAGTTTTTAAAGCCGTATTATTAATAATTTGAAAAAATTTTAAGTTTAAATTAATCTAATAACAATTTTTAATCATTATTTTATTTAAAATAATTAAGCAATTTCGCAATTTTAATTTTTTTTTTAAGTTGAATAATTAAAAATTCATTTTTATTATATTAACAATTTTTAAATTACTTATGTGCGTTATTTATTTTTTGAAAAATATTTTGAGTGAATATTAAAAATTTAACTTTAGTGAAGAAATAGTTATTTTGTATTGTACTTTTGACAAGTTGGCAACGTCGGACGCCAAGCGCGAGTTTGCGTATAACATTCCACAAGCTGACATCAACAATTGCCTTGAATTTCAAGACGTCTGTAGTTTTGGTGATGGCGGTAGTGTATCGTAGTAAAGTACTTGTTTTAAATCATACAAATAAGTGTTTTTAGTATAAATAGACTTTGTTAGTGACATTCAAGTTGTATAAATAGGACGTCTTGTTGAGGTATTTGTTATAAAATTGAAATAATTTATATACTTTTTTTTAAATGTCCCGATACTCGTGAACATGGCTGACCGAAATAGGCGTAACCGCAGTAATTTATTGTAAAAGGAAATGCTTCGTTTATTCTTTATTGACATGTAGTAGGTACAAAAATTAATCAATTTCGCGACTTAATTATCGAATTTCATTCAAACAATTGAAAGCTAATAAAGTGACTACCGCAAATTTTGAAATGTCAAATTCAGCTGGGGTTGATTTTATTCCACCACAATCAGTTGTGGACCTACCGCAAATATATTTCTTTTATCGTATCTAAAATTAAAAATGTTTTAATTTTATCCAAGTACATTTTGAATTCCTGTAGGCGATAATAAATTAATCCGGCATTTCTATTAATAATTGTGATGTACCCGTGACTCATTGTTTTTATGTAATAGTGGGGGTAAATGCCCTACCAAGATTATATAACAAATACATAACGGTTATTGTAATTAAACAACTGAATAGTTGCAGGTATAAAAATCACCTGTAACTTCTACGTGTTCCCGTTAGAAAACAATGCAACATCGCTCATTTTAATGAGAATTGTGTGAATTTTTGATTTTTTTCGGTAACTTTTACAAGGACAATTTGATAAGTAATGTACACTATCAATTAACAAATTGAACAGTCAAAAGGTTAAGTAACACATAAATACATAATTTGATTCTCACAGACGAGAAACTACACGATTGTACTTTTTTTTGCTGTCTGCAAGTGTAGGCTGGACTTAAATTACCTTCATTACGATAAGCAAAAAGATACAATAGTTGTAGATATTGATTTTGTGAAATTCTTACTTCTTTGTTGATCATCTGATCTTATTTAGTTAATTAGGTTAGAGCTACTCGAATTATTAACTTGAGGGGTGATTTTAAATAAAAAGTGTACTTAGATGTTAGTTATAGGGGTTATAAAATTTTGATTAACCCTTGAATTTTGTAGATTGCCATTTTGTAAGAAAAAGTTATTAATCGAGAAAAAAATCAAAAATTTTTTATTGCATTTCTCGACGTTTTGAGTTTAATTGATTCCAAAAATTCCAAAAAAAATTTTTCGATTTTTTTAACCAAATGTATGTTTGCCCCCCCCCCCCGAGCAAAAACTACTGAAGCGCTTTCCATTAAATTTGATTTTAACCACCTCTTAATTATTTCATCCACTATTTCATCGACAAAATAGCTTTTATTAGAAATATACTATACAGGGTGTCCAAAAAAATGTGGTTATTTTGGGCGCGTATTTGCAAATTTTGGCCAGATTCATTTTTACTTGGCTATAAGATATTTGGTACATTTGAGCTCCAATTGAAAAAACAATTTTTTATTTAAAATGGCGGCAGTTAGAACGATTGCCCTATTTTGTGGTTATTTCTTTATAACTTAGCCGGTAATTAGTAGTATAAAAATTTCAAAACAGCTTTCTACAGCCAAATCATAGGCCTTTTGTCCTAACCCAGTCGATTTTTAAAATTGTTTCAAAATTGACAACTTCTAAGGGGCCAAAATAGGTCAAAATTTTGAAATGGGTTTTCTTAGAAACCCTTCTTAGGCTGAATTGTACACTTTCGGATATTTTATAGACAACGTAATTCTCTATAGAATTTTAAATTTTTATCAAAATCGCCCGAGCGGATTCGAAGTTAAGATTTTTTTAATGTCAAAACTTCTAAAATCTACAATATCTTTTGTAATAAAAATGAATACTTAAAAATTGTTACCTGTATCAGACCCATGAATATCTATTATTTGAAACTATTTTCGGTTAAGAAAACTCTGAAACCGGAAATTACAAATACAGTATGTCCCCGGATGGGGTTGCCAATAGGTGAAAAAATTTTTATTTTTCATTTTAGGTAAAAAAAAGTATTCTTTATAAAATTTGCTTCTCTTCAAAGTCCTAAATATGCAAAAATTTTAAAAAGAAATTTTCGAGTAAAAAAGTTATTGAGCTTAAAAAAAGGTTGAATATTTTGAAAAAATTTCTAAAAAAAGCTAATTTTAGGTAAAAAAGTTTTGCTTCTTAAGAAAGCGCAGAATCAATTCTTAAATTTAAGTTTGAACTTACAGCGTCGAAAAAACTCAATACCTAGTTCTTAAACAAATGGAAACAAGTAAAACATTTAAACTAAATTATTCTGCTTAAACTCAAATTTGAGGTTTCTCAAGAAGCAGAACCTTTTTATAAAGAATACTTTTTTTTACCTAAAATTAAAAATAAATAATTTTTCACTTATTGGCAACCCCATTCGGGGACACACTGTATATCAAAATTTTTTAAGAACACCCTGTATATTTTTAAATATTTGGAAAGCTCATACAATTAGCTGTTACACTATACCAAACACTTTATATTTTGACTTCCGGTTTAACCGAAAATGGGATAAATCCCCCAATTAATATGGCGATACAGGGCTGTCGAAATGGCGCTTTTTGATTGACGTAGAGGTCAATAAATGGTGTAATTTCTCAATAGTTTGACTACCATTGTCTAAAATTGTTCTTCAAGATACTTTCAGTTGTTACCAAACATTTAAACAATCCCTCAATTAATATGAAGATGCAGGGCTGTCCAAATGGTGCTTTTTAATTGGTTTGGAGGTCACAGGGGTAGTATAATTTCTCAACAGTTTGATTACCATTGTCTAAAACTGTTTTTCAAAATGCTTTCAGTTTTACCAACCATTTAAACAATTCCTCAATTAATATGGCGATACAGGGCTGTCCAAATGGTGCTTTTTAATTGACTTGGAGATTACAGAAATGGTGTAATTTCTCAACAGTTTGATTGCCAATGTATAAAATTGTTCTTCAAGATACTTTCAGTTGTTACCAATTATTTAAACAATCCCTCAATTAATATGGCAATACAGGGCTGTCCAAATGGTGCTTTTAATTGACGTAGAGGTCAATAAATGGTGTAGTTTCTCAACAGTTTTATTACCATTGTATAAAACTGTTTTTCATGATGCTGTCACGTTGCTACAAAACATTTAAACAATCTCTCAATTACTATGAAGATACAGGGCTGTCCAAATGGTCCTTTTTAGTTGGCTTGGAGATCACGGAGATGGTGTAGTTTCTCAACATTTTGATTGCCAATGTCTAGAATTGTTCTTCAAGATACTTTCAGTTGTTAGCAAACATTTAAACAATTCCTCAATTAATATGAAGATACAGGACTGTCCAAACGGTGCTTTTTAATTGACGTCGAGGTCAATAAATGGTATAATTTCTCAACAGTTTGATTACCATTGTTTGAAACTGTTTTTCAAGATGCTTTCAGTTGCTACAAAAAATTTAAACAATCCTTCAATTAATATGGAGATACAGGGCTATCCAAATGGTGCTTTTTAATTGAGGTAGAGGTCACAGAGGTGGTGTAATTTTTCAAAGATTTGATTGCCACTGTCTAAAATTGTTCTTCAAGATACTTTAAGTTGTTACCAAACATTTAAACAATTCTTCAGTTAATATTGCGATACAGGGCTGTCCAAATGGTGCTTTTTTAATTGAGGTAGAGGTCACAGAGGTGGTGTAATTTTTCAAAGATTTGATTGCCACTGTCTAAAATTGTTCTTCAAGATACTTTAAGTTGTTACCAAACATTTAAACAATTCTTCAGTTAATATTGCGATACAGGGCTGTTCAAATGGTGCTTTTTTAATTGAAGTAGAGGTCACAGAGGTGGTGTAATTTTTCAAAGATTTGATTGCCACTGTCTAAAATTGTTCAAGATACTTTAAGTTGTTACCAAACATTTAAACAATTCTTCAGTTAATATTGCGATACAGGGCTGTCCAAGTGGTGCTTTTTTAATTGAGGTAGAGGTCACAGAGGTGGTGTAATTTTTCAAAGATTTGATTGCCACTGTCTAAAATTGTTCTTCAAGATACTTTAAGTTGTTACCAAACATTTAAAGAATTCTTCAGTTAATATTGCGATACAGGGCTGTCCAAGTGGTGCTTTATTAATTGAGGTAGAGGTCACAGAGGTGGTGTAATTTTTCAAAGATTTGATTGCCACTGTCTAAAATTGTTCTTCAAGATACTTTAAGTTGTTACCAAACATTTAAACAATTCTTCAGTTAATATTGCGATACAGGGCTGTCCAAATGGTGCTTTTTTAATTGAGGTAGAGGTCACAGAGGTGGTGTAATTTTTCAAAGATTTGATTGCCACTGTCTAAAATTGTTCTTCAAGATACTTTAAGTTGTTACCAAACATTTAAACAGTTCCTCAGTTAATATTGCGATACAGGGCTGTCCAAATGGTACTTTTTAATTAAGGTAGAGGTCACAGAGGTGGTTTAATTTCTCAACAGTTTGATTGTCATTGTTCTTCAAGATACTTTCAGTTGTTACCATGGTTGTTCAGGGGGGGGTTTGTAAAATTTGGGCCCCTAGGCTAAGGTATAAATAATAAAACAATTAAAATACATGATTCCTCGATTACAGTATTTGTTACTTGTACGATTGTAACAGCTCATTTTTGTGCGGCCCCTTTGAGCTTGCGGCCCTAGGCTACAGCCTAGGTTAGCCTAGTGGTAAATCCCCCCTGGTTGTTACCAATCGTTTAAACAATGCAATCATGAATGTGGAGATGCAGGGTTGTCCAATTGTTGATTTTGAATTAGCTCAGAGATCATTCGGCGGAGGGATGGTAAAGGAGTTCGAGTAGCGTTGATTTTTTTTACGCAATAATCCATCGTTCGATTAATACTTGGATCTTTGCGTGGGTTCTTACCTGCAAATTTGGAATACTTGGACCGTGTTGCCAAATAAATATAGCGCCTCAATATCAAAGTTTTGGCTTTTGATCAGATCAATAGTTTATTTTTTGTGCTTTAATCGGCTTTAATCCAATTGTATTTGTTTTGATAACACACTTGATACTTTTTTGCAGATTTGTGATTCTGATTGATTCTGATGATGTGGTCAGGGTGTGGTTTGCTCTTCATACAGTGTGTAACTGTATAGGAAACTTTAGAATTTCACATGCACTAAAATCTTATGTACATAATGTAAATAAGTTATCATCATTTAACCTTGACAGTATTTCAAGATTCACAAACAGCGGCCTTGGTTACATAAAAATTGTTAATTTTCGTTTATTCGAAAACAAATTACAATTTTTCTAATTTTGCCACCGGTTGATTTTATATAACAGGAAACTCGTACTTTACACTTGGACGAATTAAATGATTTCAACTTTATTTTGTTTGTGGTTTTAAAATATTTAACCCATTTTTATCGAAGTTTGTTTTAACATGCAGTGTAAAAATTAAATAATTTCTATTATCTAAATGAGGTAATATTAATTTTAAATTCTTGTTATCTTACGTTTGTTGCTACAGTACACTTACTTGGAGATAAGATATTTTTTGAAATTATTAATATATTATTTTTTTAAACTATTAATTAATTTACATTTTGGGCGTTTTTAATTTAATTTTGTTTAAATTGAGGATTACTCTATTACATCACTTGAATATGTCATCGTCCTTCGACTTCAATCGACCTCATTTAAATCTTTATGTTAGAATCATTTTCTAAAATTAAAAAAATGCAAAAATTCAATTAGGCCGTTAAATAAATTTTTAATTGTTTAAAGTAAGGATTTTGAAATAAAAAGTTACGATGTAGTGCCACCATATCAGTGACCTAGTTGGCGCTATGACTCGTTGATTTCGGCGTTTGCGTCGGTTAGCTCTGCTGCAGAGTGCAGACCGACGACGTACGGTGGGGAAGGTTAGGACTGCGGGACGCCTGTGGCCCGCCTTTTCGCAAATCGATTTCAAACAAATTCAAGAACCAACCCGTAATTCCTTTCCCTTTTAATAATTGCACCCTTAAAAATAACCGCGGCGGTTTATTTATCGTTCGAAAAATTTTTGTTTTCTAAATGTAAGTTTTAAGATGTGATGGTTGACGGAAGTAATTTATAGGTGGTTGAACCCAGCTGATTGCTGGTAAACTAGAAACATGACGACCGACATCTCCATAGTTCGATGGGATCCAACCCTTCAGCAAGAGATTGTCGAAGATTACGAATACGATGGAGGGAATTCTTCCTCGCGTCTTTTTGAAAGATCTCGAATTAAAGCATTAGCAGGTAAATTAACAAACCTTTACTACAAATTAGGGTTAGATTTGCAAGAATATTATTTCAATTTTAGATGAAAGAGAAAGCGTACAAAAGAAAACATTTCAAAAATGGGTCAATTCTCATCTTGTAAGAGTTAACACTCGCATATCAGATTTATACGTTGATATGCGCGATGGTAAAAATTTAATTAAGTTATTAGAAGTATTGTCCGGAGAACGTTTACCCCGTCCCACAAAAGGAAAGATGAGAATTCACTGCCTGGAAAACGTAGATAAAGCTTTACAATTTTTACGCGAACAACGCGTGCATTTAGAAAATATGGGCTCGCACGATATAGTCGATGGCAATCCTCGTCTTTCGCTTGGACTTATATGGACCATAATATTGCGCTTCCAGATACAAGACATCACCATCGAAGAAACCGACAACCAAGAAACTAAATCAGCCAAAGATGCACTTTTACTTTGGTGCCAGATGAAAACTGCCGGTTATCAAAACGTCAACGTACGCAACTTCACCACATCGTGGAGAGACGGCTTAGCATTTAACGCTTTAATCCACAAGCACCGTCCCGACTTAATAAACTACGACAAACTTTCAAAGTCGACAGCCATGTACAACTTAAACAACGCATTTAACGTCGCAGAAGATAAATTAGGACTAACCAAACTTTTAGACGCCGAAGACGTCTTCGTCGAACAACCCGACGAAAAATCCATCATCACATATGTAGTCACATACTATCATTACTTTAGCAAAATGAAACAAGAAACAGTACAAGGTAAACGTATCGGAAAGGTCGTGGGAATAGCGATGGAAAACGACCGTATGATTCGCGAATACGAATCTCTTACGAGCGATTTGTTGACGTGGATAGAATCCACGATAGAAGCACTAGGAGATCGCCATTTCGCCAACTCTTTAATAGGAGTCCAACAACAACTCGGCCAATTTAGCAATTATCGCACAGTCGAAAAACCGCCCAAATTTGTAGAAAAAGGAAATTTGGAAATCCTCCTCTTTACTTTACAATCGAAAATGAGAGCAAACAACCAAAAGCCTTACACACCACGCGAAGGTAAAATGATATCAGATATTAACAAAGCTTGGGAGAGATTGGAAAAATCCGAACACGAACGCGAATTAGCTTTACGCGAAGAATTAATAAGACAAGAAAAGTTGGAACAATTAGCCGCTCGTTTCAACAGAAAGGCTGGGATGAGAGAAACGTGGCTTAGCGAAAATCAACGTCTGGTTTCTCAAGACAATTTCGGTCACGATTTAGCCGCCGTCGAAGCCGCTGCTAAAAAGCACGAAGCTATCGAAACCGACATTTTAGCTTACGAAGAACGCGTACAAGCTGTTGTTGCCGTGGCCGAAGAATTACAAGCTGAAAATTACCACGACATGGATCGTATCAACGCGCGTAAAGACAACGTTCTTAGATTGTGGAATTACTTATTGGAATTGTTGCGAGCTCGTCGCCACCGTTTGGAATTATCTTTACAACTCCAACAGTGCTTCCAAGAAATGCTTCACATTTTGGATTCGATGGAAGAATTAAAGATACGTCTGCTAACCGACGATTACGGCAAACATCTCATGGGAGTTGAAGATTTATTACAAAAGCACAACTTGCTAGAAGCTGATATTAACATTTTAGGCGAAAGAGTTAAAGGCGTCGCTCAACAATCGCAACGATTTGTCGACGGTGACGATGGTAGTGCTGAAGCTTATCGTCCTTGCGATCCTGCTTTAGTTTTAGAACGCGTCCAACAATTAGAAGACGCTTACGCCGAGTTGGTTAGGTTGGCTGTTGAAAGACGATCGCGTCTTGAAGAAAGTAAAAAATTGTGGCAGTTCTATTGGGATATGGCGGATGAAGATAATTGGATTAAGGAAAAAGAACAAATTGTATCGACCACTGAAATCGGTCACGATTTAACTACTGTCAATTTGTTGCTTTCCAAACATAAAGCGTTAGAGAATGAAATTTCGGCGCACGAACCTCAACTTATGGCAGTCGTTGCTGTTGGCGATGAATTGGTCGGTTCTGGTCACTTCGGTGCCGAAAGTGTACAAGAGCGCCTCAGGGAGATTTTGGAAATGTGGAATCACCTACTTGATTTGGCAGCTTATAGACGTAAACGTCTCGAAGAAGCCGTCGATTTCCATCAATTCTTTGCTGATGCGGACGATGTCGATATTTGGATGCTCGACACCTTACGGCTAGTTTCAAGCGAAGACGTAGGAAGAGACGAAGCAAACGTACAATCTTTATTAAAGAAACACAAAGACGTAACTGACGAACTTAAAAATTACACTTCGACCATCGAAGCGTTACACCAACAAGCGTCACAACTTGGTCCACGCGATTCAACATCACCAGAAGTTACTGAAAGACTCGCATCGATAGACAACCGTTACAAAGAATTACTAGAATTAGCTAAAGTACGCAAACAGAGACTATTAGACGCTCTATCCCTTTACAAATTATTCTCCGAAAGCGACGGCGTCGAACAATGGATTGGAGAGAAAGATCGTATGTTGCAAACAATGGTTCCTGCTAAAGATATCGAAGATGTCGAAATAATGAAACATCGTTACGACGGTTTTGAAAAAGAAATGAACTCGAATGCATCGCGCGTTGCCGTAGTCAATCAACTCGCACGTCAATTATTACATGTAGAGCATCCAAATTCGGAACAAGTTATAGCTCGTCAAAACGAACTCAACCAAAAATGGTCCGAACTACGCGACAAGGCCGAAGGTAAACGCGACGAATTAAACTCTGCTCACGGCGTACAAACCTATCATATCGAATGTCGCGAAACGGTCTCGTGGATCGAAGACAAGAAGAGAATTATTCAAAGTACCGATAGTTTAGAGATGGATTTGACCGGTATCATGACTTTACAGCGACGCTTGTCTGGCATGGAACGCGATTTGGCGGCCATCCAAGCTAAACTCAATTCGCTAGAAAAGGAAGCTTCTCAAATCGAAGACGAACATCCAGAAGAAGCCGCAATTATACGCGAAAGGATTACTCTAATTCACATAGTTTGGGAACAATTAACTCAAATGTTGAAGGAACGAGATGCTAAATTGGAAGAAGCCGGTGATTTGCATCGTTTCTTACGTGATCTTGATCATTTCCAAACTTGGTTAACCAAAACGCAAACTGACGTAGCTTCAGAAGATACTCCAGCTTCTCTAGCAGAAGCGGAGAAACTTTTGTCTCAACATCAAAGTATAAGAGAAGAGATCGATAATTACACAGATGATTATAGCAAGATGATGGAGTATGGTGAAAAAATAACAGCAGAACCTTCGACTCAAGACGATCCACAGTACATGTTCTTGCGAGAGCGTCTTAAGGCTCTTAAGGACGGATGGGCCGAATTACACCAAATGTGGGAAAATCGCCAACAACTTCTCTCGCAATCGCTCTCTTTACAATTACTCAACCGCGACGCACGTCAAGCTGAAGTCATTTTAACACAACAAGAACACGCATTAGGCAAAGACGAAACTCCGACCACTTTAGAACAAGCCGAAAATATGCTCAAACGTCACGAAGCGTTCTTAACAACAATGGAAGCTAACGACGATAAAATCAACGGAGTCGTACAATTTTCACATCGTTTATGCGAAGAAAATCATTTCGCAGCAGATAAAATCGCAAAACGCGCTGATGCCATCGACGAAAGACGCATGGCAAACCGCGATCGCGCTTTAGCCCTCATGGAACGACTACGCGATTTATTAGACCTTCAACAATGCTTACGCGATTGCGACGAACTAGGCGAATGGATTCAAGAAAAATACATAGTCGCACAAGACGAAACTTATCGTTCGGCCAAAACAGTACACTCGAAATGGACGCGTCATCAAGCGTTCGAAGCCGAAATTGCAGCCAACAAGGAACGCTTACAAAATTTACAAAAATCCAGCGACGATCTCGCACGTGAAAAACCAGAATACGCAGCCGAAATTCGCCCCAAAATCGACGAATTGGCGGAACAATTTGAAATTTTAGAAAATACAACACGAGATAAAGGCGAGCGTTTGTTCGACGCAAATCGCGAAGTTCTCATCCACCAAACTTGCGACGACATCGACTCGTGGATGAACGATTTAGAAAAACAAATCGAAAGCGACGATACCGGCTCCGATCTTGCTTCGGTCAATATTTTAATGCAAAAACAACAAACTATCGAAACACAAATGGCAGTTAAAGCGAGACAAGTCGAAAGTCTCGGCTCACAAGCGGCTCATTTGGAAAGAACTGTACCTGATAAAAATATGGACGAAATTAAAGTTAAACAAGTACAAGTCGAAAATAGATTCGAACAACTTAAAAAGCCTCTGATTGAACGTCAAAGGCAATTGGAGAAGAAGAAGGAAGCATTCCAATTCCGTAGGGACGTTGCAGACGAGCTACTTTGGATAGCCGAAAAGATGCCTTTAGCTTTATCCACCGATTACGGCACAAGTTTATTCCAAGTGCACATGTTGGAGAAAAAAAATCAATCTTTACGCACAGAAGTCGATAATCACGAACCGAGAATTAACTTCGTTTGTAACAACGGTCAAAAACTCGTCGACGAAGGTCATGAAGATTCCACCGAATTCGGTCGTTTGATAAACGAGTTGTTGAAAGCGTGGCAAGAGCTTAAAGATGCAGTCGAAGCGAGACGCGAGAATATGTTGCGAAACGAACGTGCTCAACAGTATTTGTTTGACGCGAACGAAGCTGAAAGTTGGATGAGCGAGCAAGAGTTGTACATGATGGTTGAAGATCGCGGTAAAGATGAAACGTCGGCGCGTAATTTAATGAAGAAACACGATAGTTTAGAAGCTGCCGTTGAGGATTACGCCGATACGATACGTGCTTTGGGCGAAACTGTTAGGTCGTTGGCTGCAGAAGGACATCCATTGGCGGAACAAGTTGCTGTTAAACAATCGCAGTTGGATAAGTTGTACGCCGGTTTGAAAGATTTAGCTGGTGAAAGAAGAGGCAAGTTGGATGAAGCTTTACAGTTGTTCCTTTTAAATAGAGATGTGGGCGATTTAGAACAATGGATTGCCGATCGTGAAGTTGTAGCTTCTTCACATGAACTGGGGCAAGATTATGATCACGTAACATTGCTTTGGGAACGGTTTAAAGAATTCGCTCGTGATACCGAATCAATTGGTTCTGAAAGAGTCGCTGCAGTTAACGATGTGGCAGATCAGTTAATTGCCGTGGGCCACTCAGATTCAGCCACAATTGCCGAATGGAAAGACGGTTTGAACGAAGTGTGGCAAGATCTTTTGGAAATGATCGAAACCAGAACTCAAATGTTGGCAGCATCACGCGAATTACATAAATTCTTCCACGATTGTAAGGACGTTTTGGGACGTATTGTGGAAAAACAAGTTGCAATGTCTGAAGAATTGGGCAGAGATGCCGGTTCCGTTTCGACATTGCAACGTAAACACATAACCTTCTTACAAGACTTGCAAACGTTGCAAAGTCAAGTACACCAAATACAAGAAGAGTCGGCTAAATTACAAACTTCGTACGCCGGTGATAAAGTTCGAGAGATTACTAATCGTGAAGGTGAAGTTATGGCAGCTTGGATGGCTTTACAAGCCGCTTGTGATAATCGTCGTCACAAATTGGCCGATACTGGAGATCTGTTTAAATTCTTTAATATGGTACGAACTTTAATGCAATGGATGGATGGAGTTGTTAGACAAATGAACACAAGCGAGAAACCGAGAGATGTCAGCGGTGTCGAATTGCTTATGAACAATCATCAAAGCTTAAAGGCCGAAATTGATACAAGAGAAGATAATTTCGGTGCTTGTATTTCTTTAGGAAAAGAATTATTATCAAGAAATCATTACGCTAGTACGGAAATTCGAGATAAATTGTTAGCACTTAGCAATCATCGTAATTCAGTTTTACAACGATGGGAAGAAAGGTAATTTTTTTCTTTATTCCTATTTCACGTTCTTAAATTATGCTTACTTTAGGTGGGAAAATCTTCAGCTTATTCTCGAAGTGTACCAATTTGCACGAGATGCCGCAGTTGCTGAAGCTTGGTTAATTGCGCAAGAACCTTACCTCATGAGTACAGAATTAGGACATAGTATTGATGACGTAGAAAACCTTATTAAGAAACACGAAGCTTTTGAAAAGTCCGCAGCTGCCCAGGAAGAGAGATTTGGTGCTCTTGAGCGACTAACAACGGTGAGTAACTAATTTTGTCTCTAAACGTCAAAAAAACTAGACATTTTGTTACTGAATAAGTGAGGTTAAAGTTGCACTTTACTAAAAAAGGAAATTCTAACCTTACTTATTTATAAAAAATTGTAAGGTAAAGTGATATTTCTAAACATTCGTAATGTAAAAATTTAATGTTTTTAAAACTACTTTTTATTATTTGTTAATTTAATAATTAGCTTGTTTTTACAATTTATAGTGAATTTAAAAAAAATATTTGACAACTGAAGTACTAATAATTGTCAAGAGATGGCGCTATTTCATTTTTTTTCTATTCTGTTTTAATCGCTTCTAAAGAATTCTTAACGTTTTAAGAACAAATAAAATGTTTCATACGGAGTAAAAATTAATTTTTATGACTCTCCAGTACTTATAAGACTTTGTTCTTATAAACCTACTGGATGGTAAAAAAATAACATCTTTACATTTTATAATACAACATGCTATAATTTAATTTTGTAAAACAGTTCGAATTGAGAGAGATGAAACGTAGACAAGAAGCTGCTGAAGCGGAAGAACGAAGTCGAAGGGAGAAAGAAGAAGAAGAACGAAGAGCTGCTGCCGCAGCACACGCGGCTGCTACTGCGACTTCATCTGTCGATAAACCGGATTCGTCGGCGTTAGCGGAGGAAAGACCAGGTAAATTTGAAATTTTATTTCTTAAATTAATAAGTAATGTGAGTTTTAATTCAAAACAATAATTTGCTACTTGCTGTTGCTTTTAACGCAGCTGTGAGTGGTGGACATCGAAGTTCTGTGAAAGCTATAACTTCACCAGGTGAAGGTAAATGATTTATAATAAAAGTGGATGTTGTAAAAATTGTATGTAGTTGAAATTTTTTAAATGTGGTTTGTTGAAGAATAATCAATATTTTATGTCTGAAATTTGCTCAGTAGCAATTAATTTTGTTATGGATGCTTAAATCACTTTCTTCTATTAGAGAATTCGTCACAACTCTCATTAAACTTGTGTTAAAAATTAAAATTACTAATTGCATCCATTCCTCCTCCAAATATTAATCGAGCAAAAAGCGTTTCTTTGTAGTTTGTAATTTTTTTAGGGGGAAGCATTAATTGCAAAGCAATAGTAAGACATAAAATGCGCCCTTTGGATGTTGTAACGGCAATAATCATTATACAAATTTCTTAATGATATTTTTTCTTAACCGTTTGAATAAAGTGTGTAAATGTGCCATTACCGACTCGCTTTTGCATGATGAATGCTTTTGCTGCCTTTAACACAAACATTTAAAAAAATTTTTCTTTATTGATTTTTATATAAAATCATTGCATGTTAAACAAATAATTTGCATGGCATGTTTAGTAGTGCATGGACGACAGTCATCCACAGCTCCTACGACACCAACTAAAGCTGCGAGGGTAAAACAGGCACCTGTTCAACGTGCTCAAACCAGTAAGTTTTAGGTTACCTTTTTGTTGGCTTTTATTTTTTGTTGTCTCAAAGAGGCAAGCATGTTATTTTGTGACGTTTTTTGCTTGACTTGTGGTGTTCTAAGTGTCACGTGCAGATAAGGAGAGCAGACGTAAGGATCGTTCACGTAGCAAATCACCGTTCAGGAGCTTCCGTTGGAAGAAAACACCTAAATCATCTGGCACTATCAGTGATGATGAAGCATCCGCAGGTACAAGCTGTTTTTTTGTTTGTTCAGAGGATTTTTTGCTTTATTCGTACACTGAATGAATGTGCACTGTCTTTAATCACTTTTTTTTTTACTTTTTGCTAATTTAAGTTTGTATTTAGAACAAGGCGGTAGTCCGGATGATGGAATTGTCGAAGGACAGCTAGTTAGAAAACACGAATGGGAAAACACTACAGTGAAAGCGAGTAATAGGTCGTGGGACAAAGTTTATGCCGTTGTAAGAGGTTCTCAATTGGCATTCTACAAAGACGCTAAAGCTGCTAAATCTACACCTGAACAAACATTTAAAGGGGAGGCGGCCCTATCACTACACCACGCCAATGCTTCCGTTGCACACGATTACAAGAAGAAAAAATACGTTTTTAGATTAAAGTAAGTTTTAATCAGCAATTGTTACTCCTTTAATTGTTTATTTTGTTTAGATTGGAAAGCGGTGCTGAATTTTTATTACAAGCCCACGATGATGCAGATATGAATAATTGGGTATCGCGCATTAATGCTCACGCAGAAACAGATTCGTCTGGTCCATCAAGATCTCAAACATTGCCAGCTTCTGCATTAAAAGAAGATTCGAAACGTCGCAGCTTTTTCACTCTTAAGAAAAAGTAATTATATTAATTCTAATTAAAATTTCGATTAACTTTTATTTTGTTTTTCAGTTAAACGTATTTTACCAAAATTCGATGCTTCAGCATCTTCTTCAAAAAGTCGTTTTATTTTTATTCTTTTTATATTTCGCATTTGTAATTGTTTTGTGTAGTGTTGCACACATTAATAGCATATACTTGTGTAATGTATAGTAATATATTATATATAAATTTTAAGGAAAAGATGAGAATATTTGTATGCAATCGATTTGTGATTGTAAGAAAAAATGTACGCTGCGTGGTTCATTTATGTTGAAAACGAATGAACCAGAGCAAAGTAATTTATTTCAGCTAAAAACTATTAAATTTCCATTTCTTATATGATTTGGTAATGCAATAACTGTTGATGCTTTTTGCTTTAAATAAACATAAAATTTAAAATAATATTTTGTAGTAAATTTCTGTACTATTAGAGTTTATGTATTTTACACAGTTTGAAATGTATGCTTTCCAAGCTACAATAAATTATGATTTAAAATATGTATTGTTATTAAATTATTATTGTATAGATTGAAACCAAAGGTTTCCATTTTGAATTAGTAATCGAAAAGTTCACCTTTTAAAGATACGCCTGTTGAATAGGCAACCCGTTATACACAAGAGTGCAATGTTTGTTGCATATCTTAAAGGAATATTAAACTTTTAATAACTTTTCTAATGTATTTGACCAAAATTTATCCTGATTTTCGTACTTTTGTTTTCTTAATCGGTCGAAACCATTCCTGTGAGTTGGTGTATAAAACGTCTCAATCCAATTTTGACCGGAAGGCGCTTATTCTTCGACTTTAGTGTAAAATTTTGACTTTTTCAAGTTTCCATTTCACTATTTTTTGAATAACTTCGCTTTTATTGGTCGGATCGGGACCAAACAATTTTCGTTTTGTTTGTAATGAATCTCTCTTCAAAACTGCCTGGGTTAATAGTATATTATCCAACGAGCGGGTAATAAAGCTCATTACTAACAAGAATGAATTTGCGACACGAGCCGTATGGCGAGTGCCGTAGTCATTAGAGTGAGTAATGAGCATTACCCGCGAGTAGGATACTATACTTTATCCACGACTGCAAATATTATAAACCAAATTGCCGTTACAAAAAAGTCCGAGAATCAGGATAAATTTTGGTTCGTTGACTACACTATGAAATTTATGGATAATAATTTTACATTATAATTATGTAAATTAAAACAAATAATGTTTATTTTTAGGTACCTCTTCGGCTTGGGAAAATTTCGAATGATTTTGAAAATGAAACAAATTATTCAACACTACATTTTATTATGATAATATGTCTTTTACACAATTATATATTTTAATTCAATAACAGTCATCACAGGAATTCTGAATCTGAAGATATAACAATAATTTTGAAGAGTGATTTCAAATGAAAAAATCTTAAAGGAGAAGATAACATGTGCCCCATTTATCACAGTATATAATAAGCAATAATCAATAATACTAACATTAAATACTACAAATAACAAGTTTTCCTTTGAATTTTATTGTCAGAAAATTTAAAAATTTTTGCACTTTATATTCCACACAATGAATGGTAACATACAATCTTTAGAATATAAAGCTCAATTTTCATGCTCCAATTCTTCTTTTAAATTTAAACTTTGCATAGAAAGGTTTTGTAAGGTAGTAAAAGGTACAAGTACATGTAAAACACTCCATCGTGGTTATTAAAGATGATTGAAGGCTTTTTATCACATTTATAAAGGAAGAACATAGTCGACACCATTTATTCACATATTGATTGATTTTTCTTTTTAAATATGTAGAAGATATGTTTTATTTTCTTAACGGATGCCACATAGCAACAGGTTTTCTTAAAGTAGTTAACATTTGATTCCAATGATTTAATGATCTACCGGATGCTTGTGCACCTATTATTACATGCCCTATTGATGATGTTTTGGATTCACTTTCGTTATATTCTGATATTGTTACCCTTAATTGAATTGTCTGAAACAAAATTTATAATTAATCAAGGTTAAATTAACTTGCAAATTGCTCAAGTGTATTTTTCGACATATCAGGACATTATGAGCTTAAGTGCATGGCTTGTGACTTGTTTTGATAATTAAATAATTTATAAGCTAGGATAGTGGAACAATTCTAAAGTCTGACGTTCCTTCCTTGCAGTAGGCGTAGATTAGGTACACATAATCCAAGTTTTCTGTTAGATAATGTACAGTCAGCCTCACAATTATTGGACACTCTATACGCAAGGGTGGTTATTAGCCAACAACGACAAAAAGAACAGAAGGGGATGCTGTTGATTTACTACTTGTTGGCAGAATAAAGTTACCCCTCAATTAAGGTAGGGGGTAGAGTTGGGCAAGATACTTATAAAATGTATCTTTGATACAAGATACATGATAATTCAATTTCAGTATCTTTGATACAAGATAGTTTCACTTCAAGTATCATAGATACAAGATACAAAAGTATCAAAGATACATGTATCATTGATACTGCTCAACTCTGGTAGGGGGTATTATAATGATTGCATCCAGAATTCGTGCTAGACGTATAACCAGGGTGGCCATTAATTGTGAGGCTCACTGTACTGTATGGTGTCAATTGAATGGATACCTGCGATACTGTTTAATTAGGAACCTTGGATGAATTTATATGAAATTGTAAATTTTAAATACCTAGAGGATTGTAAATGGATGAGAGCGGAAGATTGAGCAACCTATTCAAACAGGCCATGACATTCTAAAAACTGTAGCTTCACGCAGCAAAAGTAAGTAGGGAACTGCTTTGGCCACCTTTGAACCTTTGTTGGAATACTTCAGAAGTCGATTTTAAGATTCTACGATACTAAACTTTTACATCATTCGACAATAATACGGATTTTTCAGATCCGCCTGTTTTTAGGCAACTGTCGTAGCATTTGAAGAGATTATTTTAGGAGATAATATTTTTGTTGATTTATGGGTCTCATAAAATACGTTTGTGCACTAACCTTTTGTTAGGTGCAGGTAGCAGGTTAAATGGACTTTGCATATTTAATTTTTTTGAAGAAGTAAAATTTTAAATAAGTATACGAGTATGGTTGGTTTTTTACTGTCCAGCTAATATCTGCTGAAATATTGAAGATACTTAAAAAAGTTAAATTAGAAACTTTTCAAACAACACCTCATCTACAAAATAGCGCAAACAATTTTTTTCCATGGCCTACTTGTTGGGCGGGAGAATATGTAACTTTGGTTTTTTAAATAGAACACCCTGTATATTTTTAGAGAATCGTATTCTAAATCAATTTTTCTTTGTAACTATGTATCACAAGTACCATTTTGCTTTCTAATTATTTCCAATATTTAAAAATTTTTTAGGATGAGTGTTGCAGAAAAATAGTCAAAGAGGGCCAAAAATTGTTGAATTCCATGGTGGACAATCTGAACAATAATTATAATACATTACGTGTTAAAGTTTGTTCCGAAATTTCTTAGTATGTTAAAAAATAAATAAATTAATGTTAATCAAGAGTCACTACAACCCTCATATTGTTCCTTTTTTTGAAATATTGGGCATAATTATTAGAAAGCAAATAGTCATACCTGGGCTTTTTCGATTTGACTTTATAATCCTTATACAAAAGGGGTTAAGCTTTTAAATATTCAACAATAGAAAACACACTAACAATAGTAAAAGAAATTGAACCTACTAGACCGAACCCCCGTGGCGTGACACAGGGGTGCATTTTCTCTCTAGTATGAAGACTTAAAATAGCAAATTCAGGTAAATTTTGTTAACGTTGATGCATACTTAATATTTACTAGAAAAAAAAAATACGACCCTGCTTCAAGAACTAGCATTTTTACAGGTAAATTAAAAATCATTTTACACCTTTGGTAATTTGTTTCTTTTTGTGACATATTTTTCTTTTGTGAAGGTTACAAAAGGATTATAAAGTCAAAATCGGTAGATAGAAGTTACTACTATACTTGTTATACATCGTTGTAAAGAGAAATTGATTTAGAATACGATTCTCTAAAAATATACAGGGTGTTCTATTTAAAAAACCAAAGTTACATATTTTCCAGCCAAACAAGTAGGCCATGAAAAAAAATTGTTTGCGCTATTTTGTAGATGAGGTTTTGTTTGAAAAGTTTCTAATTTAACGTTTTTAAGTATCTTCAATATTTCAGCGATATTAGCTGGACAGTAAAAAATCAACCACCCTTATAGGATAGGTGTCCCAGAAAGTAGGTAAAAAATATACAAAAATAATACAACCAATATGCGAATTTTAACTTTAACAATGTAAGTAATTAATTAAGTAACTTCGTCAATACTTATAATAATACTCCCGGAAATATGTACGTACCTTTTCTCTTGGAATTTATTTTATTATCTTTCAACAATAGACAGACGAAAACAATTATAAAAATATTAACATACATGGAATTGCGAGACCTCTTAATAAATTTCTTGTTACTTAATACTTTTTGCGTTAATATGTTAATTTTGTTAAGGGGTGGAAATAGGCACAGATCTATTACACGAGGATTAGAATTCATACCTTCGTATTTACTTAAAAAAATTTTTTTTTAGTCTTCTTTCTAAAGATTTCCTTTTGCATTGTTTGGTTGCCATGGGTTTCCTTGGTTTCCGTGAATGTCGTCAGGGGCGACCCTGGTATGCATGACACTTCAATGAAGCATTATGATAAACACCCAGGGCCGGATTACGTATGTTTGGAGTCCTAGGCTAATACAGATTTAGATTTGATGCCTCTTTTAATTACCATCTGAAAAATTTTGTTAGGTCGTGACAGACCAGCATCGTCACCAGTTCGGTGGAAATTTTCTTGAAAATTTGGTGCAAAAGTAATATTTAGGGCTATTTTGCCACATATAAGATGTAATTTCAGGCTTTAACCTAGTCAGCCTAGTACATAAGATTTCTAATGCTATGAGACTCTCGCGTGAAGCCCTAGAGAAAACATTCGTCCAATCATAATCAATAATAAATTTATGTTAGGTATAGTTCAGTTAAACATTATTTGATTAAAATGGAAAAATAACCTTTTTAAGATTTTCTGGTCAATTAAATACTTGGGGGTTGTCAAGTAATTACCTGCTTTAAAAGTTTGTCGCATTTTCAATGCGCCTTTTAAAACCAACCATGTGTCTTGTCAAACATTCAAGACAGGTAATTACTTGACAAGTACCATAATCAACCATAAACCTTAAAAAGGTTATTTTTCCGTTTTAACCAAATAATGTTTAACTGAACTATACATACTAGTTAAAAGTCGCGTAGTGTACTTCAAAATCCATGGCAGCCACGCCCCCTCAGCTACCGAATTTCCTTGGTGGGACTGTATATATTTTTAAAACTTGACGACGGCGCCCCATCGGATACGACGCCTCGGGCCACCCCTGGAGACGGTGTCATTTTCGGTATTAAATCGACCTTATATTATCCGCGTCTTTTAAAATTGAAATTTATAACTTTGACCTTTATAAAGTTTTATCGATCAATTTTAATTAAGTCTTTTAGTTTTGAAGAGCATAAAATCGGCAATAGATAAATAACGATATAACGTCCTACCTGTAAAGTGTGCGCAGGAACGCTAAATATCATCGATTCATTAAAAATAGGACACCTCTCTTTCTTTTTATTTGAAGTTTTCTTTTTGTAAACTTTTTTGCCGTGTTGTAAGAGATAAACCTAAAAAATAAAAATAGAAATAAATACATACGAAAACACAAAGATGGGTATTTTATACCTTAACAAAAGAATCTTCGCATTCGAGAAATTTTAAATTTCTGGCTTTTACGATGACAATTGTCAATCTTTCAGCTGTAGGAAGATAACTTAATGAAAACATAATTTCGCCAAATTCCGTGCCTTTCTACAAAAATAAAAGTTTCATTACAATAATTGATGATTGGTAGATTGGTACAAAAATTTTACCTGTCCCGTATCTGTTAAAGTAACCCATGTTGTAACAGGTTGACGTAATGTTATGTCTGATAAACGTATTTCGCCTTCTCCGATAAGGGTATGTGACAATTGATCCATCGAATAGACGTGAAAAGAAAGAGATTTTTGCGATTGTTCGCGTGGATGTAACGAAAATAAAAATCTTTCTTTATAAGTTGGACTATTTGAAGATTTATAAAGACGCGTTTGTGCGTTTGTAATTTTGTCGGGTAACAAATAAATTTTTACGTACGTGTCAATTAAACTTTTATCTCTATTAGGTCCAACTAGATCTTTTGCTTCTAAAACGTTCACTATCAAATCTGATAATTCGCTAGAAAAAATAATAATCTATAAAAATCGGTACTATAAAGTTTATGACTAATCTAGTTCGCTATACGGCTCGTGTCGCAAATTTATTCTTGTGAGTAATGAGCTTCATTACCCGCTCGTTAGGTAATATACTATTATTATTGAAAAACTCTGACGTGGCCATTTTCGTATTCACAATGTACTACAAGAACAGACTGACTTTTTCTAAGTTTTATTTTGCATATTTTGCACTCAAGGGGACTTAAAACGTCGAGAAATTAAATAAAGAAACTTAAAATTTTTCGTTCACATTATTTCGTACAAGTACAGGTGTAGTTTACGCATAGATATAGTGTTTTTCAGCTTCTATAAAGTCAACAGTTGCTCATTGTAAATCATAGGTAAGCACCCGTTCTACTATGGCGATTGTAAATCTTTAATTATTTAATTATAAATTAGTGCTAAATAAAGCAAAATAAAGGATAATGATAGCCGAAAAACACTATATCTATGCGTAAACTATACTATAATACGAAAAAGTAAAAAAGTTATAGGGAACATAATGTTTGAAATCAACTGATATGATATATAGAAGAGCTTCTTATAAAGACGGTGCTCGAGAAGCACTACTTCAAAGATACTCAAGATGTGAACGTGAATGAGTAATTACAAAACTCTTATTAAACTAATTGTATTAGTAAAACACTTTTAGTTTTTTTTTTTCAAATAATTTATTTACTAATGGCGTACAAGCTGCAGGCGTTCTAATCTAATATTCTTTTGTGTGATTTTCAGAATCTTAATAATAAAATTATTCACTTAACCTTGCACACATATATGTGTCACCTCTCGGAAGGCAATGAAACAACTTGAGAGCCAAAGTTTTTAATAAACCTCTTAATTTAGTGGTTCGGGTCTCACCACCTCACATTAAACTGTAGGATACTATTTTCGTATTCGGGTTGGTTCACAATAGCTTGGAGTAGCTCATTTTAATGCGAGCTGAACGTCCTGAGGAGGTTCGTAAATTATGCAGTGGTTAACTATTATTGATTATTAATTGATATTAATACTGAGACATTAGATTAGCCTTGTATATTGAACTTGCTCGGGTTGGTTCACCAGAGCAATTTTTAAAAAAAATTTTCTAAAACAACATTTCAGGTAAATAAACAACTGACGTAGAAAAGTTGCATTTTACTTTATATAGCAATGGTTGCTAACCCTCCTTCCGGATCAATTTATTCAATGACGTTTACCGTTGCCTATAAGAGAAAATGGGACGGAAACGCCATTTTGAAAATCTATGGATGAGTCATTCATTTCGTCGGGTTTATATTATCGTTGGCTGTCATCATCTTTCCTTATAAGTGGGAGTATAAGCAACCATTTCTATTAGAGAAATTGACCGGAAACCGTCATATTCAGAAAACCATTGCGATCTATATTATTAGCTAAATCGCTCCTGTTAGAGTAGCGGCTATTTATTCAATGGATAAACGTTAACTGTCAGTAGAGCCAACTTATGAATTTAACCAATAAAATTCTCTAACACGATTTGCTGAGAACTAATTTTTAAAATAAACCATTGCAAAATAGAAAAAACAGTATAAAACACTTGTCTCACAAGGGTCTCCTTTCAGTCGGTCTGCAAAATTTGACCACTCCACTAGACGAGGTGCCTTCATAGTATGCACGTCGCCTATAGCTGCATATTTATGGAAAATTGGGGCATATTTTAAAATATTGGTGCATGTTTTTAAAAAATCTATGCATATTTTTGAAAAATCTGTGCATATTATCTGACATATTTTCAAAAAATCGATACATATTTTTATAAAATCTATGCATATTTTTTAAAAAAATTTGTGCATACCTATTATATTTTGACATATTTTCAAAAAATCCGTGCTTATTTTTATGAAATCTATGCATATTTTGGAAAAATCTGTTCATATTCTGATTTATTTTCAAAAAATCGGTGCATATTTTTATGAAATCTATGCATATTTTGGAAACATCTGTTCATAATATGACTTATTTTCAAAAAATCGGTGCATATTTTTATAAAATCTATGCATATTTTTTTAAATCTGTGCATATTATGTGACATTTTCAAAAAATCGTTGCATATTTTTATAAAATCTATGCATATTTTTTAAAAGAATATATATTTTATAGATTATAGATTTTATAAAATCTATGCATATTTTTTTTAAAAATCTGTGCATATTAAGACATATTTTCAAAAAATCGGTGCATATTTTTATAAAATCTATGCATATTTTGGAAAAATCTGTTCATATTATATCACATATTTTCAAAAAGTCGGTGCATATTTTTATAAAATCTATGCATATTTTGGAAAAACCTGTGCATATTATGACTTATTTTCAAAAAATCGTTGCATATTTTTATAAAATCTATGCATATTTTTAAAAAATTTGTGCTTATTATGTGACATATTTTCAAAAAATCGGTGCATATTTTTATAAAATCTGCATATTTTAAAAATATCTGTGCATATTATGTGACATATTTTTAAAAAATCGGTGCATATTGTTATAGAATCTATGCATATTTTTTTAAATTCTGTGCATAATGTGACACATTTTCAAAAAATAGCTAGTTATTTTTATAAAATCTATGCATATTTTTTATATATCTGTGACATATTATTTTTTTTATTTTTACATATTATGTGACATATTTTCAAAAAAGCGGTGCATATTTTTATAAAATCTATGCATATTTTTTTATAATCTGTGTATATTATGTAACATATTTTTAAAAAATCGGTACATATTTTTATAAAATCTATGCATATAATTTAAAAATAGATTTTCAAAAAATCGGTGCATATTTTTATAAAATCTACGCATATTTTTTTAAAATCTGTGCATATTATGTGACATATTTTCAAAAAATCGTTAGTTATTTTTATAAAATCTATGCATATTTTTAAAATATCTGTGCATATTATGTGACATATTTTCAATAAATCGGTGCATATTTTTATAAAATCTATGCATATTTTTTATATATCTGTGCATATTATGTGACATATTTTCAAAAAATTGGTGCATATTTTTATAAAATCTATGCATATTTTTATAAAATTTATGCAGGCATATTTTTTTTAAATCTGTGCATATTATATGAAACATTTTCAAAAAAATGTTTTCATAGAATTCCGTCCTCTATTCATAAATAATTATCCAGTGAACTCTCTAAGACAGTCATTGAATCACTAAAATACAATTCCCGAGGGCTTTCAAAATTTACTGCAGATGTTTACATGCTGAGGAGCATTTTGAGGTGTACGATTTTATTTACAAAATTTGAACCTTTAGAAATAATTTCAGTTTCCTTCTCATCACAAAGTTTCAAACTTCGAAACGTATTTACGTAAAGCCTCTCCGTTTATAGAAAATGTTATTTCAAACGCAAAAATAACAAAAATTTAATTTTACAAGAATCATCTCTTAATTACAAACAAAGGCAATCTTGTCGTAGTATCGTAATTTTATTTAGAAATTACGAGTGGAAACAAAACTTTTAATTGGTTTTATTTAAAAAAAAATGAATTGGTAGATAAATTAAATTGGTTTGTTTATAATTCATTGAAGGCAAAAATTTAATTTTAATTTAAATTAGTTTTACTTTTTGCCTTTTTTTGGATTTTTACCTAACCCAATTTAGAGATACGCTTTTAAAATTTAGCTCATACACGGGAATATGTTATGTTGTATACTATGTAATTTACTAACTCAAATTGGTTTAGGAAGACCCATGCTGAATATACTTTAATAAATTGCCTCAATTTTCACATACCTACTCAGCTATTACACTTTATTTTATTTATACCCTTTAGGTACGCAACTAGTAGGTCGTTTGTGTTTAATATTTAATAAAAAAATAATAGTATATTGTAAATTTTCTTTTTTTTCTTATTGCTTCATCGATTTAACATCAAGTGCTTTTTATGACAAAATGTGACTTCATAATACAGGAAATTAATGTTCGAAATGATTTGTGAGACCCTTTCATATAGCATTGTTCTTTCCTAAACCAATTCCGACTATTATTTCTTTTTAATAAACTTATTTTTCGATTTTTATCTGCCATCTCTTTCTATCTACTATTTCAATCAATGTCGGCTTTTCTTTATACGCGCAATTTTGTGCTCAAAAAAGCTTAATAAAGTGGAACAAGCACTGCATACTGGGACATAGTCCTTCTGCTCTTGCTATTTAAACCTTTTTGGTTTTGTTCCTTTTTCTAATACTTTCTCTACCATGTTCAGCTCTCACTAGTATACACTTAAAAACGCTTAAGAGCGTTCTAACGAATAGGCGAGAAAGTTTATATTTAGAAATTCTGCTCGTAACCGTTAACGACTTTAATATCCGATTGATATCACTCATAGTTATAATTCCTGATAGGGTAAGCTTCAAAGAAGGCAATGACATATTTGTATATAGGAAATAAGAGCCTAATTAGTGAGAATGGTTCAATTGAATTTGGTAATTTAAAAAAGAGAGGATGTGTTTACTCAACATCCGTTATTTTTTTTAAATTACATCAAGCTCAATTGGACTTTTCTCACTAATTAGGCTCTTATTTCCTATATACAAATATGTCATTGCCTTCTTTGAACCTTACCCTATCGGGAATTAAGACTATTAGTGATATCAACCGGATATTAAAGTCGCTAATTGTTACGAGCTGCATGTCTAAATATCAACTTTCGTTAGAACCCGCTCTAAGGCCAAATTCTACATTACACATTTATCTCCAGGATTTAATTTTTCAGTATAAAGAGGTTTTAACAATAGCGTGAACCGGTTTATACGGAGACTAAAATTAAATCCTGGGGATAAATGTGTAATGTAGAATTTAGCCTTAAACCTTCACTCTTAATGTCGGGCCCCCAAAGTTCGGTTTATGTACGGCGTATACTTCGAATAGGCAATATCGAATGTGATCGAAAATAGTCTAATTTTTTATATTTAATTTCTCGACATTTGGAGCCTCCTTTAGGGTTCAAAAATGCAAAAAAGAACTTGAAAAATGCCTGTTTGTCCGTATGTAATGTCACAAAATACTGAAACGATTTTGATGAAATTTGGTTTGAGCAACTATAGAAAAATGTATTCGACAAAATAAGCTTGAAAACCCAATCGATACAGGGTGGCTCAAATAATAAGATATTTTAATATTCAAAATGGCAGCCAATACAACGATAGTCCGTTTTCTCCCTTATAACGTTATAACATAGCCGGTAATTATTATTAGAAAAATTTCAAAACATCGTTTTATAGCCAAAATATAAGGCTTTCGTTCTCGTGTGTTCGTTGGGTAGTGTGTTCGTTGAAGAGTGTGCTTAATGAACATTGTGCTCGATGAAGCCATCTCATTGAATTTTTAAAAGTGTTCCAATATTGCCTACCTTTAAGGGGCCAAAGTTAGTCAAAATTTTGAAATGGGTTTTCTCAAAATCGGCTCAGGCCACTTCTTTCATTTTTGAATGTAATTTGGACATTGCTGTTTTCTATCGAATTCTATGCGTTTTATTAGCTAGAAATTTCCAGGACAGGAGTTATGATTTTTTAAAAGTCTAATTTTCAAAAATTGATTATTTCTTCAATAATAAAAATTTTTAAAATTGGCACATGTATTGATTCCATATTATTTGACACTATTTTTTGTTAACAAACTACTTCTGGCAAAAATCAAAATTTTTTAGGAACACCCTGTATATTTTTCAATATTTTGGAAGCTCGTCAAAACACCTATCTAATGATACCAAACACTACATACTTGTAAGTATCCAGTACCTTTATGGGTACAGCGGTACAGCATGATCTGCTGATCGTCGATTCAAACTTCACTAACCTCTGTAGGTTCGTAGGTACTACTTTTTATTCTATTTTTTTAACAAGTATTTTAAACTAAATTTAGTTGTCTGTGAAATATTTAAAAAATTAAAAGATATTTGAATTTTTTTTTTAAATTAGTTTTTGTATGCTCAAAAGTCGTGAGATTAAAGTTAAAACGTTGCTATCATTCTCAGTGGTTGGTGGTTTAAAATATTAAAATTTACGATTTTATGAAGTAGAGTTTGTAATCTTCTAAAAACTTTTATACATGTCTAACAAATTTCGTAACTTCAGACATTATCACTTTAGAAACTTTTCAAAACATTCTAAGATCAAATTTACGTGTTTTTATAAAATTTTGAACATTTTAAAGTCATCCACTTAACTTACAGCCTTTAGTAAATAACCGTTTAACTTATTTAAATTGAAATTTAATATTTTCATTTTGAATAATAATAAAAGGCGCTCTTGTTAAGTAATTTACAAATGAATAAATTCAAAAATTATATTCCCCCACTTTTGAACCTTATTGCTCTTCCTACGCGTTTAACTTTACAAAACTTTTTAAATTAAAATTTGTGTGCCTATTTAATATTTTTTTTAAAACCAACTCTCTTTTGTGTTTTTAACTTATTTTAAAAATTATAAATTCGATTTAGATGCAGATGCATCATGCGGAAAAGCTTTTATGATAATAAACCTACTTCAAAAAGTTTGATCGACATGAACAATTTTTCGCAGATAATTCTAAAAAAACTTTCAGAAGAGCTTTTGAATGTCTAAATGCACGTACGAACGATTTTCTGCCCACTTATCTGTTGGTCTGTCCGCTCGTCTGCTAATTCACCCTTATCTGCTCGTTCTCGTTTAAATTTTTACACATGCATGCTTGTGTACGTATTTTATTACTTTATTATTAAAAATTAGAACCTATTTCTTCAACATTTAATTTAAAATATTAATGTTTTATGTGACTTTTACGTTTCAATAAAGCTAGCCTCCAAATGGCTAAGCTTTTTATTATTTCCGGCTAATAAAAAGCCCATGGATTGTTTTTCTAACAAAGTAATGCCATTTTCTTACTTATTGACCCAAAAAACATATTAAATGATATGTCATACATTAATGTCTCGTGAAAACCATATCTGACGCCATCTTGAATTACTCAAATTACATGCCGCAAGCTATGGAAAACAATCAAAACGTTATATATTACAATGATTTAAATTTTGATGAAGTGGAAATTAGTTTCAAGGTCCTAAAACTCAATTCATTTTAAAAGTCCCTGCTCGGGCGCCATTTTGTAACGAGCCAATAATAAGCTTTGTGACTTGGTGTTTTGAGAACTTTATTATTTTATAGCCATATCAGAGTTTTTTTTACGTATAGGTACCCAGAATAATTGACGCAAGTAAATTCTTTTTGTGGTAAACTATATTTTTTGCGGTGTAGTGTATTAAATTAAATAAAAAAAATGTCATATCGATTTCATAATATCAAGATTTACCTGTCATATTCCAAGCCCAAACATAAATAACCTGTCACATTCGCTTCTTCTAGATCGCCCAAAAGTACGGACGAATCCGAACAAACGCTATCACACGAAATGGCCCTTTTGAGTGTCGCAGTCGATATTACTTCCTGTTCTTCGCTATTATTACTAGTTGATGTCGTTTGTGTAAATTCGCATTGTTTGTGTGATTGAGAACGTTGTAAAAACGTCGGCTGCTGTTGTTTCGGCGGTGGTATAATTGAAATAGGAAAATTTGATTTTGCTGCCAACTCGGCTACGCTCATTGACGATTTAGGACGAGGTATCGCTATCGTTAAAACATTTTCAGAATCTCTTTTGCTAAAAATAAACAATTTAACCTATTGCTTAATTCAAAAATTAGTTAAAACCTTATGGTGTCTTCTCGTATGGTTGGAGGTAAAGTTCGCGTTCTTTTAACAGGATGTAATGGAGGTGGAGCTTTGTTAGGTTCTTCTTGAGCACTGATGGGAATGGGGGTTATAATCTTTTCTTCCTGTTCAAGACTTGTAGTGGCAAGATTAATTTTAAAATCTCTATCTACAGAATCGAACCTTTTAAAACTACCAGTGCAATCTAAAAGTATGTCCGATTCTGAATTAACCTGAAATAAATCCGATAAAATTTTATTTTCAAACATAAAAAATTCGTACCAAGTAACCATTTGCGCTATAAATTTTACTTCTTGTTAAACTAGCTTTTTCTTCGCGGGCCGAAAAAAGTCTCGTGGTAAGCCATGCCCATATGCGAAACCAAAGTACTTCGCAATCGAGTATTATCCACAAACAATATAGCAAAAATATTGTAACTACTAAAACTGATACTAAGTAAAGTGATTTAAATATGGGGTTCATTTCGTGCATCCTGGAAAGAAATTGAAATTTTCATTCATCATCATTATGGTAGTTGGGTGGTATAGTGGCCGGAGTCGACAAGCCCGGCCTTGGAGCCGGAAGTAAAAAAAAAGTAGGAATTGTTTAACTCTCAATACGCTCGGTTGCGTGCACAAAAAATCAAAATGGCGGCCCATTTGAACACATTCGCTAACATTTAGGGTCTCTTAATATTGGAGCGTCTTGAAGAGCAAAATAAAATAAAAAATATTTAACAAAAATCGCTCGAGTTTCCAGTATCATGAAAATTCTTTAAAAAATGTGAAAATGAGCCGTCATCTTAATTGATTGTGTAGGCACAAAAGTGAGCTTTATTGCGAAGGCGTTTCGTAAATTAAAATTACACCTCTACAGCAGGAAGTGGTTAGCTTTTAACCAAAAATGAAAAGCGTTTTCCTTTACGCTGCACGTCTTTGCCAATTTAATTTAGAAACAAAAGAAAAAGGACTTATAAACATTTATTCAAAGCCCAAAGAAACCTAAATAAATATTGTTAGCCATTTTTTACTTCAACCCTCACCAGCACATTAACAAAGAATAATCGATTTTAAAGCTTTTCTTTATCACACAAATAATAGAAAATTTTTTTTGCATGAAAAGTTCCAATATCAATTTACATTTTTAGCTCTCTTTTTATTGTATATATTTTTTATATTGATTGTTGCTACTTTGAAAAAATATCCTTGAAATTTAAACAAGTTTTTAATGAGATTTTTTTCCAAGTTTGTTAAAATCATCGAAGTTTATTTTAAAAAGCGGGAAATTTTCTTTGCACTTCAAAACGTGCTTTGAAAATGTTTTTTGAATTATTAAAGAGCTTTGCTGCTTACAAGCATCAATTATTTTGGTTTACTTGTGTGATGGAAAATTTAATTATTTATACAATTTTCAATATTTAATAAGCGTGTTAGAAGGTTAAAAGGGTGGCTAAATAGGTGATAATTTAAAATTTAAATGTCCTCCAAGTAAGTTAAACTTTTTTTTTAAATTTTAACAATTCAATTTTAATATTTTATTATCCTTCAAAGACATAATTTTGAATTCAATTTACATTCCTTTTAAAAAGTTAATCTAAAAAGTGAAAAACAGAATTTTATTCTTACAATATGCTACAGAGTTTCCTTTCTTTAAGAAAGTTATTTTGTGGTAGAAGAAGCATTTTCAGCTTAGTTCTTCAAAAATATGCGCTTTTCCTATACAAGCCAATGCCTATTTACTACACTTCACTTCAGCCACAGTTTTAGTTCTTAGACCCACATGCTAAGGCATGTTCAATCACAACCCCCCTCCCCCTCCCAATAACTTTTTAGCAAATCAATATTGTTCCAGAATTTGGACAAACTTCGGATAACAATTCATGAAATAAGATACTTTGTGAAGGTAAATAGAGGTAAATTCAAGGTAAATTTCCCACAGTTATGTTACAGCGTTATTCGAGCATTTACAGCAAAATGTTATTAACAAAAATTGGTTCTTAACTATAGGTACTTATAAATTATCTATTTAAAGTACCTACTTGAAAACGTTTTTCTGGTTTTCCGGAAAATGTGCTCCGAAGCAGAGTGTGATGCATGCTCATTCCTTTCTCTCCGTCCCAATTTATATTCCAGCATTATTTTAAGATTATCAGCATAATTATATTTACAAAATTTGTTTATTATTAAGTATTTTAACTATTTATTTGAAATGTCTGAAAAACTTTCTGAAAAGTTTTCAGATAAACGTACTCCGAGACAGTGTGAAGCATACTCGTTCCTTTCTCTCTGTTCCAATTTATATTGCAGCGTTATTTTAGGATTTGTAGCATAATCTTATTCACAAATTTTGTTCATTATTTTAGTATCTAAAGTATTGATTTAAAATATCTGAAGTTATTTTGCTAATTTTTCAGAAAAACACGCTCCGAAACAGTATGGTGCTTGCTCATTTCCTTCCCTCAGTTTCTATTTATATTACAGCGTTATTTTAGGATTTGTAGCATAATTTTATTCACAAAGTTTGTTCATTATTTTAGTATCTAAAGTATTTATTTAAAATATCTGAAGTTATTTTGCTAATTCTTCAAATAATCGTACTCCGAGACAGTGTGAAGCATACTCGTTCCTTTCTCGCAGTTCCAATTTATATTGCAGCGTTATTTTAGGATTTGTAGCATAATCTTATTCACAAATTTTGTTCATTATTTTAGTATCTAAAGTATTGATTTAAAATATCTGAAGTTATTTTGCTAATTTTTCAGAAAAACACGCTCCGAAACAGTATGGTGCTTGCTCATTTCCTTCCCTCAGTTTCTATTTATATTACAGCGTTATTTTAGGATTTGTAGCATAATTTTATTCACAAAGTTTGTTCATTATTTTAGTATCTAAAGTATTTATTTAAAATATCTGAAGTTATTTTGCTAATTCTTCAAATAAACGTACTCCGAGACAGTGTGAAGCATACTCGTTCCTTTCTCTCTGTTCCAATTTATATTGCAGCGTTATTTTCGGATTTGTAGCATAATCTTATTCACAAATTTTGTTCATTATTTTAGTATCTAAAGTATTGATTTAAAATATCTGAAGTTATTTTGCTAATTTTTCAGAAAAACATGCTCCGAAACAGTATGGTGCTTGCTCATTTCCTTCCCTCAGTTTCTATTTATATTACAGCGTTATTTTAGGATTTGTAGCATAATTTTATTCACAAAGTTTGTTCATTATTTTAGTATCTAAAGTATTTATTTAAAATATCTGATGTTATTTAGCTAATTTTTCAGAAAACATGCTCCGAAACAGTATGGTGCTTGCTCATTTCCTTCCCTCAGTTTCTATTTATATTACAGCGTTATTTTAGGATTTGTAGCATAATTTTATTCACAAAGTTTGTTCATTATTTTAGTATCTAAAGTATTTATTTAAAATATCTGAAGTTATTTTGCTACTTCTTCAAATAAACGTACTGTGAGACAGTGTGAAGCATGCTCGTTCCTTTCTCTCTGTTCCAATTTATATTGCAGCGTTATTTTAGGATTTGTAGCATAATCTTATTCACAAATTTTGCTCATTATTTTAGTATCTAAAGTATTGATTTAAAATATCTGAAGTTATTTTGCTAATTTTTCAGAAAAACACGCTCCCAAACAGTATGGTGCTTGCTCATTTCCTTCCCTCAGTTTCTATTTATATTACAGCGTTATTTTAGGATTTGTAGCATAATTTTATTCACAAAGTTTGTTCATTATTTTAGTATCTAAAGTATTTATTTAAAATATCTGAAGTTATTTTGCTACTTCTTCAAATAAACGTACTGTGAGACAGTGTGAAGCATGCTCGTTCCTTTCTCTCTGTTCCAATTTATATTGCAGCGTTATTTTAGGATTTGTAGCATAATCTTATTCACAAATTTTGCTCATTATTTTAGTATCTAAAGTATTGATTTAAAATATCTGAAGTTATTTTGCTAATTTTTCAGAAAAACACGCTCCCAAACAGTATGGTGCTTGCTCATTTCCTTCCCTCAGTTTCTATTTATATTACAGCGTTATTTTAGGATTTGTAGCATAATTTTATTCACAAAGTTTGTTCATTATTTTAGTATCTAAAGTATTTATTTAAAATATCTGAAGTTATTTTGCTACTTCTTCAAATAAACGTACTGTGAGACAGTGTGAAGCATGCTCGTTCCTTTCTCTCTGTTCCAATTTATATTGCAGCGTTATTTTAGGATTTGTAGCATAATCTTATTCACAAATTTTGCTCATTATTTTAGTATCTAAAGTATTGATTTAAAATATCTGAAGTTATTTTGCTAATTTTTCAGAAAAACACGCTCCCAAACAGTATGGTGCTTGCTCATTTCCTTCCCTCAGTTTCTATTTATATTACAGCGTTATTTTAGGATTTGTAGCATAATTTTATTCACAAAGTTTGTTCATTATTTTAGTATCTAAAGTATTTATTTAAAATATCTGAAGTTATTTTGCTAATTCTTCAAATAAACGTACTCCGAGACAGTGTGAAGCATACTCGTTCCTTTCTCTCTGTTCCAATTTATATTGCAGCGTTATTTTCGGATTTGTAGCATAATCTTATTCACAAATTTTGTTCATTATTTTAGTATCTAAAGTATTGATTTAAAATATCTGAAGTTATTTTGCTAATTTTTCAGAAAAACATGCTCCGAAACCGTATGGTGCTTGCTCATTTCCTTCCCTCAGTTTCTATTTATATTACAGCGTTATTTTAGGATTTGTTGCATAATTTTATTCACAAAGTTTGTTCATTATTTTAGTATTTAAAGTATTTATTTAAAATATCTGAAGTTATTTTGCTAATTCTTCAGATAAACGTACTCCGAGACAGTGTGAAGCATGCTCGTTCCTTTCTCTCGGTTCCAATTTATATTGCAGCGTTATTTTAGGATTTGTTGCATAATTTTATTTACAAAGTTTGTTCACTATTTTAGTATCTAAAGTATTTATTTAAAATATCTTAAGTTATTTTGCAAATTCTTCAGATAAACGTACTCCGAGACAGTGTGTAGCATGCTCGTTCCTTTCTCTCTGTTCCAATTTATATTGCAGCGTTATTTTCGGATTTGTAGCATAATCTTATTCACAAATTTTGTTCATTATTTTAGTATCTAAAGTATTGATTTAAAATATCTGATGTTATTTTGCTAATTTTTCAGAAAACATGCTCCGAAACAGTATGGTGCTTGCTCATTTCCTTCCCTCAGTTTCTATTTATATTACAGCGTTATTTTAGGATTTGTAGCATAATTTTATTCACAAAGTTTGTTCATTATTTTAGTATCTAAAGTATTTATTTAAAATATCTGAAGTTATTTTGCTAATTCTTCAAATAAACGTACTCCGAGACAGTGTGAAGCATACTCGTTCCTTTCTCTCTGTTCCAATTTATATTGCAGCGTTATTTTCGGATTTGTAGCATAATCTTATTCACAAATTTTGTTCATTATTTTAGTAAGTATCTAAAGTATTTATTTAAAATATCTGAAGTTATTTTGCTAATTTTTCAGAAAAACATGCTCCGAAACAGTATGGTGCTTGCTCATTTCCTTCCCTCAGTTTCTATTTATATTACAGCGTTATTTTAGGATTTGTAGCATAATTTTATTCACAAAGTTTGTTCACTATTTTAGTATCTAAAGTATTTATTTAAAATATCTTAAGTTATTTTGCAAATTCTTCAGATAAACGTACTCCGAGACAGTGTGTAGCATGCTCGTTCCTTTCTCTCTGTTCCAATTTATATTGCAGCGTTATTTTCGGAATTGTAGCATAATCTTATTCACAAATTTTGTTCATTATTTTAGTATCTAAAGTATTGATTTAAAATATCTGATGTTATTTTGCTAATTTTTCAGAAAACATGCTCCGAAACAGTATGGTGCTTGCTCATTTCCTTCCCTCAGTTTCTATTTATATTACAGCGTTATTTTAGGATTTGTAGCATAATTTTATTCACAAAGTTTGTTCATTATTTTAGTATCTAAAGTATTTATTTAAAATATCTGAAGTTATTTTGCTAATTCTTCAAATAAACGTACTCCGAGACAGTGTGAAGCATACTCGTTCCTTTCTCTCTGTTCCAATTTATATTGCAGCGTTATTTTAGGATTTGTAGCATAATTTTATTCACAAAGTTTGTTCATTATTTTAGTATCTAAAGTATTGATTTAAAATATCTGAAGTTATTTTGCTAATTTTTCAGAAAAACACGCTCCGAAACAGTATGGTGCTTGCTCATTTCCTTCCCTCAGTTTCTATTTATATTACAGCGTTATTTTAGGATTTGTAGCATAATTTTATTCACAAAGTTTGTTCATTATTTTAGTATCTAAAGTATTTATTTAAAATATCTGAAGTTATTTTGCTAATTCTTCAAATAAACGTACTCCGAGACAGTGTGAAGCATACTCGTTCCTTTCTCTCTGTTCCAATTTATATTGCAGCGTTATTTTCGGATTTGTAGCATAATCTTATTCACAAATTTTGTTCATTATTTTAGTATCTAAAGTATTGATTTAAAATATCTGAAGTTATTTTGCTAATTTTTCAGAAAAACATGCTCCGAAACAGTATGGTGCTTGCTCATTTCCTTCCCTCAGTTTCTATTTATATTACAGCGTTATTTTAGGATTTGTAGCATAATTTTATTCACAAAGTTTGTTCATTATTTTAGTATCTAAAGTATTTATTTAAAATATCTGAAGTTATTTTGCTAATTCTTCAAATAAACGTACTCCGAGACAGTGTGAAGCATACTCGTTCCTTTCTCTCTGTTCCAATTTATATTGCTGCGTTATTTTAGGATTTGTAGCATAATCTTATTCACAAATTTTGCTCACTATTTTAGTATCTAAAGTATTGATTTAAAATATCTGAAGTTATTTTGCTAATTTTTCAGAAAAACACGCTCCCAAACAGTATGGTGCTTGCTCATTTCCTTCCCTCAGTTTCTATTTATATTACAGCGTTATTTTAGGATTTGTAGCATAATCTTATTCACAAATTTTGTTCATTATTTTAGTATCTAAAGTATTGATTTAAAATATCTGAAGTTATTTTGCTAATTTTTCAGAAAAACACGCTCCGAAACAGTATGGTGCTTGCTCATTTCCTTCCCTCAGTTTCTATTTATATTACAGCGTTATTTTAGGATTTGTAGCATAATTTTATTCACAAAGTTTGTTCATTATTTTAGTATCTAAAGTATTTATTTAAAATATCTGAAGTTATTTTGCTAATTCTTCAAATAATCGTACTCCGAGACAGTGTGAAGCATACTCGTTCCTTTCTCGCAGTTCCAATTTATATTGCAGCGTTATTTTAGGATTTGTAGCATAATCTTATTCACAAATTTTGTTCATTATTTTAGTATCTAAAGTATTGATTTAAAATATCTGAAGTTATTTTGCTAATTTTTCAGAAAAACACGCTCCGAAACAGTATGGTGCTTGCTCATTTCCTTCCCTCAGTTTCTATTTATATTACAGCGTTATTTTAGGATTTGTAGCATAATTTTATTCACAAAGTTTGTTCATTATTTTAGTATCTAAAGTATTTATTTAAAATATCTGAAGTTATTTTGCTAATTCTTCAAATAAACGTACTCCGAGACAGTGTGAAGCATACTCGTTCCTTTCTCTCTGTTCCAATTTATATTGCAGCGTTATTTTCGGATTTGTAGCATAATCTTATTCACAAATTTTGTTCATTATTTTAGTATCTAAAGTATTGATTTAAAATATCTGAAGTTATTTTGCTAATTTTTCAGAAAAACATGCTCCGAAACAGTATGGTGCTTGCTCATTTCCTTCCCTCAGTTTCTATTTATATTACAGCGTTATTTTAGGATTTGTAGCATAATTTTATTCACAAAGTTTGTTCATTATTTTAGTATCTAAAGTATTTATTTAAAATATCTGAAGTTATTTTGCTAATTCTTCAAATAAACGTACTCCGAGACAGTGTGAAGCATACTCGTTCCTTTCTCTCTGTTCCAATTTATATTGCTGCGTTATTTTAGGATTTGTAGCATAATCTTATTCACAAATTTTGCTCACTATTTTAGTATCTAAAGTATTGATTTAAAATATCTGAAGTTATTTTGCTAATTTTTCAGAAAAACACGCTCCCAAACAGTATGGTGCTTGCTCATTTCCTTCCCTCAGTTTCTATTTATATTACAGCGTTATTTTAGGATTTGTAGCATAATTTTATTCACAAAGTTTGTTCATTATTTTAGTATCTAAAGTATTTATTTAAAATATCTGAAGTTATTTTGCTAATTCTTCAAATAAACGTACTCCGAGACAGTGTGAAGCATACTCGTTCCTTTCTCTCTGTTCCAATTTATATTGCAGCGTTATTTTAGGATTTGTAGCATAATCTTATTCACAAATTTTGTTCATTATTTTAGTATCTAAAGTATTGATTTAAAATATCTGAAGTTATTTTGTTAATTTTTTAGAAAAATGTGCTCCGAAACAGTGTGATGCAAGCTCGTTCCTTCCTCTCCTTTCGAATTTATATTCCAGCGTTAATTTAGGACTTGTAGCATTATTTTATTGACAGAGTGTATTTATTATTTAAGTATCTAAAATATTTATTTAAATGTCTGAAGTTATTTATCTAATTTTTCAGAAAAACGTGTTCCGAAGCAGTGTGGTGCATGATCATCACTTTCCTTCAGTTCCCATTTATATTCCAGCTTTATTTGAGGATTGCCAACAAAACTTTATTAACAAGCTTGTTTATTGTTTAAGTATCTAAAATATATATTTAAAATATCTGCAGTTATTTTTCTAACTACTCAGAAAAACGTGCTTCAAAGCAGCGTGGCGCGTTATCATCACTTTCCTTCAGTTCCCATTTATATTTATATTCCAGCGTTATTTGAAGATTAGCAGAAAAATTTTATTAACAAAATTTGTTTATTATTTAAGTATTTACACTATTTATTTAAAATATCTCAGTTATTTTTCAAATTTTTCAGAAAAACGTGCTCCGAAGCAGTGCGGTGCATTATCATCCCTTTCTCTCTGTTGCCATTTACATTTCAGCGTTATTTGAGGATTTGAAGCATAATTTTATTAATAAACTTTGTTTATTATTCAAGTATCTGAAGTATTTATTTAAAATATTTCAAGTTATTCTGCTAATTTTACATGCTCATTTCTTTGTCTTAGTTCCCATTTACATTCCAGCGTTATTTGAGAATTTCCAACATAATTTTATGAACAAAATTTGTTTATTACTAAAGTATTTAAACTATTTATTTAAAGAATGTGATGTTATTTTTTTAATTTTTCATGAAAATATACTTTCGCGAAACATTTTGCTCATTTCTTACTTCGTTCCTTCCATTCTATTATTATTATTCTCCTGAATAACGTGTTTCAGGAATTTGAGGAAAAATTCATTTATAAAAATTATTGTGATGGAGCTATTAAAGTTAAACTTTAAATAAACCTTTTTTTCATTTTTTTTCATTACCTCCTATTCCGAAAGATTTGAAATTGAATACTAAGTCTAGATCTAGACGGATTTACGTTCCTTTGTTCGCGAATCAGGATTTATAGCCAACTTGAATATAAACTAAATGTAGTCGAATTATTTATGTAGAATTTGTACTTTACAATACGTATAACAGTAAATATTCATCCGTAAGTTAGTAGCTGGGTAAATAATAAATTAAAGTAGGTAAGAGAGGGAATTTCATAATTTCAAGCTTAATTTGTTTATTATTAACTATTAGTTAATTATACGTTCATAATATGCTATTAGTTATAAATTACAGCTTTGTAAAGTTAAATGCTTCGGTTAACCGGATTATTAAAAATAAAAAGAAGATGAAGTTCTCCTATAAATTTTCCCCAAATTTGCGTTTATTAATTTCAAGCGAATAACAATTTTAAACAATAAGTTACACTAATTTTATTGTATAACATATGCGTAGAAGGCATTAATTGTAAATAAATCAATAAACTTCAAGTTAAGTTACATTAATTATTAATTAATTAATATTGAGGGAAACATAATACGAAATTTTTTAATAAGAAAAATTCAAGTTAATTAAATCCCTCTCAAGTCTTGGAAAACTAATTAAGTTTCCACTTAATTCAGGTGGAAATAATTAATTTAAAAGCTTTAAAATCGTTTAGAAAATATATTTTTCTTACCTTTTAGACTTTTATATTCTTCAAAAATATTTAAATCACTTTAATTTATTAATTAAAAATTTGTTGCTAATTGGTTTTAAAAAAACTTTAATTTGTAGTGTAAAGAGTTAGAAAACTTAAAAAAAATTAGTGCCTTAAGTTATGTATTTTGAATACACGTTTTATACTTAGGCCATTTACTTGCATTGTGAACGTTGCGAAAGCGCGAGCTTTTACGTACAAAAGCTTTTCAGGGTTGCTAAATTCTCTATACCCCTGTTTTTGTAGTAAACATGCGCAAAATGAGACTTTGTATATACAAAAATCTCGTGTGTGTTAAATATTATTGGTTATTTATGTTATTTTATGTTATTAAAAATTAACTTACACCTAAAACGCTTTAAAAAAAAGGGTTGACATTGATTGATTGATAAATAATCAATGTAACAATTTTTGTTCATTTCAGGGTATACTTTCAGTTTCTAAACTCTACTTTAAAATGGTTGTAATAATTTTTGCAAAAAAGTTTTATTGTGAATGCAAATTTCTTTCACTGCCCTTGTTAGGAAGGATTTTTTCCGAAAGTCTTTCAGAAAGACCGTTTTTTATAATTTGGACTTTGAAAAATCATAACTCCGGTTCTGAATATTTCCAACGAAAAAAACGTGTGGCATTCGATAGGCAAAGATGATGTCTACAACATATCCAAAAATGAAAACAACGACCGTAACAATTTTAGAGAAAATTAATTTCAAAATTTTAACCTACTTTGGTCTCTTAAAGGTAGGCAATTTTATAAATCGATTAGATTCGGAGGAAAATCTTATCGTATATTTTGGCTATACGTATCTATACAATATAGGTTCTTAAGGGCGGCATTTATGCCATTAGAAATAAATTGGGTTTAGACACATTTTTATTCCGCAAGATATTTAAAATTAGAGGCTCTATTGCAAAAATTTAAAAAATATGTGAAAGGTAAAGGTTGAACTTAGATACCGGTGGTTTTGAAATTTCAATTTTTGGGTCATTATGTTTCGAAACGAAACATGAAAAAAAGAAAAAAATTAAAAATGTTAAAAGTAATAAAATCAGCACGTAGTACAAAAAATTTGAATTTTCAAAACCACCGGTATCTAAGTCTATTCTTTCTCTTTAATTTGACACCATTTAAATATTCCTACTAGTATAAGTTCAGGAAGCCATATTTTCTTAGAAAGTTGACTTTTTCCTCCAATATCTTCTAAACGGTTGAATTTAAAACAAATTATTGATATCAATTTTGTAAAAAGTTCAATTTTTTACAAAAAAGCCTATGACCCAACTTTGTCAAGTCATTAACGTCGAAGTTATAGCTATTCAAATGAAGTAATTTTTATTAAAATTTTTTTTTCAAATAATCGTATTTTTTAATAGAAAATACAAAAGAATAGAATCTAAGGGTGTGCGCAAATTAAAAGTTTCGAGCATAGAGTTTACATAGAGTCGTTTGAAATTTCAGCTAGAATTATATGTCCCCACAAGGGTGCAATATGCTCTCAGCTTTGAATTTGAGCACCCCAGAACGCTGTGGTCTATGCTATGCTCTAGACTCTATGCTCGAAACTTTTAATTTGTCCACACCCTAAGAAATATTAAAACCTTAGTATTTCTATTTAAATGTTAATTTTTAAATTAGAGTAAAAACAAATAATTTTCATTTAATTTCAAATAAAAGTCACCGTGTTAGATAGCAATTTTTTTTGCTACAGTTGAATTTTTAAAAGACTGCCGACACGTGACCACCTTTAAATGTATAATAAATAAAGGTGAAAACCTGAAAACGACTTATTTCCTGAGTTTAATTATTTAATTTAGTTAATACATTTATTGTTAATTATTATTAAATATTTATTTAGAAAATTTATAATTAAATTAATTATTTATTGAATATTTTAAGTCACGTGTCGGCAGTCTTTTAAAAATTCAACTGTAAACACTTTTTCAATTTAAATTTAGTTGACCCAATTACTATACTAAGCACGCTGTTACTTGAAAAAAAAACATTTTAATAAAAATTAATCATTTGAACAGCTATAACTTCGACGTTAACGACTTAACAAAGATAGGTCATGGATTTTTTTATAGGAAATTAAATTTACTACAAAATTTATATCAATAATTTTTGTTGTAAATTCAACCGTTTAGAAGATATTGAAGGAAAAAGTCAACTTTCTAAAAATGTATGGTTTCCTGAGCTTATACTAGTAGGAAGAATTAAGTAACAGTAATAATTAGAGCACGGATTCTAAGCTTTTTGCTTATGGTTTTAAATCATAAGCAGAACAAGCAACATAAGCAATTCCTTTTGGATTTAAGTGATTTAAGCCAATGTTGATAATGCTTATTTTGCTTTCTTTAGAATATTTTGCTTAAAAGACAGTTTCGGGCTTTTATGAGCTTTTTTTTCAAAGTTTGGTTATTTTTAAATTAATTATCTTTTAAAATTTGAATAATTTGGATAACTTGTGTTTTTTTCAGTGTTTTAAATCTCTACCCCCCCCCCCACGCACACCTAACCAGAACTCTCATTACTATATCGTTTGAGGTAGAGAGAAGATTTTCGGTTTGGAAATACGCTTACAACAGACTACAATAAATTCTCTTGTTTTCTATGGCAATCTACAATTTTGTATTCTTTTGTAAAAATACAAAATAACAGAATGTTATTTCTAAATATTTTGAGAAAGTGCTTTAATACTTTTATAGGTACAGAGAAAAGTTTGGAGAATCCAGATAACAAGTTTTGGCCTATTGGCCACAATATTACCAAATATTGATAGTCCAGAGCAGAAAATAGCTAGGGTCCGTTTTGACCCCTGTTGGTATGAGATGTATTTTTTTAAACTCTGTATTAAGAAGGTTGCCTAATTATTAACAGTTTAATTTTCTAGTTTCATCAAAATGTGTATAAAGTAAAAGATTATCGTGTGAAATTGGCAAGTTATGATAAAGATTACCTCAATTTTATTAATGTGGTTACTTTTAAATACAATCGTTCTGCACCTGCAAAAACCGACTGGTTTTTCAAAAACCACTACCACAAAAAGTGTGATGTTGCCAGTCTGTGTAATTTTTAAATATTTGTTTTTGTAGATGCTCACATACAGTTTTATAAATTCTTCAGTAACCAGCATCGCGAAATTCCTATTCGATTTCAAGTGAGTATGCAACGAGCAGCTGCGGTCAATATTGCAGGTTATCAAAAAGTACTGCAATGTGGAAATATTTTCATATTTTTTGAAAGTAAGTTTGAAATTCTTATAAGACGCTCAACCATTACTTATTTAACTAAAATTTTTATCGAAAGTTTTGTAGGGGTTCAAAAAGGAACAAATCTCCTATTTTGGCCCCAAGAACTCACAGTAGAAGTTTGTCGGTGGTTTTCAGTGCCATCCTGTATTATAAAATGATTTTAGGATGTTACATACTTCATGAGCAACTATGTAGTCGACGACAGCCAATTGCCACCATTAATTCCTACTGGCCAATATAAAGTACAACTGAGTTTATTGTATCTAAATAAAGCTATAATTGTACTGGATAATTTTATATACCCATCAAATACAACAAATAAAAAAATGTAATACCTATGTTACTCTTATTTTTTGCAAAATAAATACTCGATATTATACCGTACACAACCATGAAAACAACTCAACACTTTGTACTCGAGACTTCTATTTCGACAGTTTAAAAAACCAAGAAAGTGATCACTTGCAAATTCCCACAAAAAGATTGCATACGAATAAACTTAATCCATTAAAAAGCCAAATCCTTAAAAATATGATTAAAATACAAAAAACTTTAAGAAAGACCTTTATTTAAATAAATCATTCCTGATTTGAGTCAACATTTTCAGTTTGTAATCTTTTAAAAGTTGCAACTGGAACATAAGTCACAAGTGTAAATAATTTATGTGCTGAATCTTCGTCGTCGTTTCTTCTACGTGAAAGACGTACACGAATACGATAAGGTACATTTCTAAAACGAGTATGTTAAAATTAAATTTGAATTAAATAAAAAAAGTTAACTCACCTAATACCCTTAGACCACAATTGTTTATTTAAACGTGTATCGATTCTAACATCGGGAGTACCCATTTGCTTAACTGCAAATTTACGTACTTCTTTAATGGCACGGGGTGCCCTCTTCTTAAAACTGATACCGTGTAATCTTTTGTGAAGATTTACAGTATATTCACGAGTTACGACTTCATTGATTGCAGATTTACTCTTCTTTTCTCCTTTAGGCTTAGCCATTTTAACCTAAAATGGAAAATATTAAGTTAACCTACAAATACAAAATCGGGTAAAGATGGATTTTTTGAATGAAATACTTAAAAAATTATTATGTTGATTTGAAGAAAATAAAGTGGTTGATTAGTACAATTAATTAAAATGTTGAAAAGTTTTAAAATAAAAAGGATGATTTAAGATTTAGTTTACCTAAATTTACAAATACACGCACCTTTCTAAACGAACGTCAATAAAAGGGTAAAGTAGGAATTTAATTTAACGATAATACAACAACACTGCTATTCTAGCGCACTCTACGTATTCAAGCAGTTTAGTAGTTCAAATATTTCTTACGAGATGGCGGTAGATGTAATTTTGCGTTTTAAATTTTAATCAATTCAAATTTCAATCAAATTGATAAAAACAATAAATTATATGTTTAATAACTGATAAATAAAATTAAATAAAATGGCGGAAAGCTAATATTCATAAGTTTAATGTAACTTTTTAATATTTTTTATTGTTTTAATTTTTATCTATTATTTTTTCTGTCAAATTTGGTTTAAATTCAAGTTTACTTTAAACTTAAAAAAATATTGAATTGAAAAAGTGTCAGGAAATAAGCTAATGAGGATTAATAAACTAAAACTTCGATTTATTTTCATTAAACTTTTTCATAATGATGACGTTTTATCTTTCTAATCTACTCTAAACACGACTAATATTTGCTTTTTAAAGAATTGTTTTAGATTTGTCAGTTGAGAATCAATCCCCTGAAAATTTAATTTTTTACTAACAAATTTAATTAACCCCTTTTTGAGTCTAACATTTAGTAATTTTAGTAAAGTAATTTTTTGTCTTGTTTTAGGCCCTGCAGGAATATCATGTTGAACTTCTTGCAGGTGTTTAGCTAAGGGTATCAGGTTTGCACCCTATAAAAAAACTTGTTTCATAAGACATTTAAATTTTAGCCCCCTTACAGTGCTTTCCAATTTAAAGATATTAAATTAATAAAAGTAATTATTTTTTTATTAAGGAAAAAACCAATAATTCGTGTAAAAATAAATACTTTTTTGGTTATTTAGGTTATCGATTATAATAGATAGGAATTTGGCGCCAGCTATCGCGCATCAACAATTAAATATTAATGCAAACACAAAATACAAACATAAATTTCACCTTTGAATTGAACTTAGCTTTTGTAAATATTAAAAAGAAAACGAAAATCGCACAAAATGTAATAAAACAACAGTAGTAAAACCATTTACTCCTGTCATAAATTGTACTTCTTTTCTACTAAAAATTTTCATCGAGCATCCATTTTGTTATTACAAACTGAAATAGTTCTTTAACGAGGTTAATAAGTCAAATTCGTCAGGTTAAGTGACCTTTTAGGGCACAATTTAAAATGCGTTGAGCTTCTGCGAGCTTTAAAAAGGCCATCCTTTCGTAACCATAATAAAAGTTTTGTTGGTTAGACGTGGGGGACTTTTTAAAGTAAGCGACCTCCGCTATCGTAAAAATTCCGGTTTGTTTAGTATGCGTGCGCGCGTGTGTGTGCGTATGCTAGTCTGTTGTCTAAAATAAATAAAATATAGATAGAGAAATGCAGCAGGATATAAAATGCGTACATTCTTATGCATTCAAATAAAAAGTCGCTTGTTTAATTTTTTTTTCAAATTTCAAGTCCGTTACAGATGGCGCGATTATTTCTCATGATTCTCATCATGAGATACTTTTACATCCACGATCCACATGTTAATTTTATAGTACAAGAAGTGTAATAAAATGAATAAAAGAAATATATTTATGCTCAAATTAAGCAAATACAAAAGCGAAAAAACCAATACTATTATTGGTAAAATTTTCGACTTTGCGTTCTATTTCATTTATTCATTATTAATGATAAATTGCTTTGCTTTCTAGGACAAAAAATAGTACTATTACTCACAATTTATATAATGTCTATTCCTATAAATTCTGCTCATGCCCGAGAAATTAAAATTACATTAAAAACCATCGCTTAAGGTATTATTGATGGATTCACAAATCACAAGTATATGGAATTGATTTTATTTGAAAAGGCTATTTACTGCAATACGAAAGGTTTAAACTAAAACAAATACGTATACTATAAGGTTTTCCAAAAATATAAACGATGATTAGAACAAACCAATAACCAATTTCAGGAATATAGTAAGTCTTAACAGACTTCAACATTGCCTCTCTGAAGTGCTGAATACTTCCAGTAGCAGTAGTCTGACAGTTTCAATCATTTTCACCTAACCCAACCACTTAGCTTCGATTGTAAACAATTTATATTATCTCTAGAATCTCAGCAATAAGGTAAGTCTTAAGTGACTTCAAAATTGTCTCTCTAAAGTGCTGAATAGTTCCAGTGGCATTAATTCGACAGTTTCAATCATTTTCATGTAACCCAACCACTTAGCTTTGATTGTAAACAATTTATATTATCTCAAGAATGTCAGCAATAAAATAAGTCTTAAGCGACTTCAAAATTGTCTATCTAAAGTGCTGAATAGTTCCAGTGGTAGTAATTCGACAGTTTTAATCATTTTCACCTAACCCTAACGACTCAGCTACAATTGTGCACTATTTATATTATCTCAAGAATGTCAGCAATAAATTAAGTCTTAAGAAACTTCAAAATTGTCTATCTAAAGTGCTGAATAGTTCCAGTGGTAGTAATTCGACAGTTTCAATCATTTTTACCTAACTCAACGACTTAGCTACCATTGTGAACAATTTATATTATCTCTAGAATCTCAGCAATATGGTAAGTCTTAAGTGACTTCAAAATTGTCTCTCTAAAGTGCTGAATAGTTCTAGTGGCATTAATTCGACAGTTTTAATCATTCTCACCTAACTCAACGACTTAGCTACAATTGTGCACTATTTATATTATCTCAAGAATGTCAGCAATAAAGTAAGTCTTAAGAGACTTTAAAATTGTTTCACTAAAGTGCTGAATGGTTCCAGTGGCAGTAATTCGACAGTTTCAATCATTTTCACCTAACTCAACGACTTAGCTACCATTGTGAACAATTTATATTATCTCTAGAATCTCAGCAATATGGTAAGTCTTAAGTGACTTCAAAATTGTCTCTCTAAAGTGCTGAATAGTTCCAGTGGCATTAATTCGACAGTTTCAATCATTTTCACGTAACCCAACCACTTAGCTTTGATTGTAAACAATTTATATTATCTCAAGAATGTCAGCAATAGGGTAAGTCTTAAGAGACTTCAAAATTGTCTCTCTAAAGTTCCGAATAGTTCCAGTGGTAGTAATTCGACAGTTTTAATCATTTTCACCTAACCCTAACGACTCAGCTACAATTGTGCACTATTTATATTATCTCAAGAATGTCAGCAATAAATTAAGTCTTAAGAAACTTCAAAATTGTCTATCTAAAGTGCTGAATAGTTCCAGTGGTAGTAATTCGACAGTTTCAATCATTTTTACCTAACTCAACGACTTAGCTACCATTGTGAACAATTTATATTATCTCTAGAATCTCAGCAATATGGTAAGTCTTAAGTGACTTCAAAATTGTCTCTCTAAAGTGCTGAATAGTTGCAGTGGCATTAATTCGACAGTTTCAATCATTTTCACGTAACCCAACCACTTAGCTTTGATTGTAAACAATTTATATTATCTCAAGAATGTCAGCAATAGGGTAAGTCTTAAGAGACTTCAAAATTGTCTCTCTAAAGTTCCGAATAGTTCCAGTGGTAGTTATCCAACAGTTTCATTCATTTTTACCTAAACCAACGACTTAGCTGCGATTGTGTACAATTTATATTATCTTAAGAATGTAAACAATAGGGTAAGTCTTAAGAGACTTCAAAATTGTCTATCTAAAGTGCTTAATAGTTCCAGTGGCAGTAATCGACAGTTTTAGTCTTTGATCTGCCTAAATCTATTTCATTGTACCATTCCAAAGCCACTCAAATAATGTTCTCTCTAGAAGTCTAGAGTAATTTTAATGTTTTTCTCATTTCAGAAAGTGCAGGTCTCAACAGCCTAGAACATACCTATTTTCGAGAGATCAACCCTTCACAGAAACTACCCTTGCTCGAAACAAACCAATCAAATAAATGACGTACAAAATCAATTTTATTTGATCTAAACCGTTTCATTTACCTACCTTTATAAACCGTTGTTATTTGTATTTTATATTAAAAACTTTTCACATTACTCAGGTGCTTTTTTTTCAATTTTTATTACCTGCTGTTGCGACAACATTTCAGAGCAAGTTTTTTTCTTAAATTTAATATAAAAGGGAGTGGTTTAAAAGTCTGGCGATTTATTTAATCTGAAAGCTCAAAGGTCTGATTTTTAACTCGTTCTTGTGTGCTAGAAGACCGAACGGATGAAGGGATAAAACGAAGAATTTGATCTTTTTTTTTTAATTTTTATCTGAATAGGAAAATTTTTAAATGTAAAAGTTTTAAAATTTTGATAAGTTGCATTTAACAAGAGTTACGAAATTTGATAGTATAATATGTTGTGTTATGGTGTAGTCTGTCTATTCGGTATTCAAGGCCAAACTGATTAGATTTTAGAGGCCAATGAGCCCAAAAGGGTCTCTGAGAATGTTACTTTGATATTTAAATCTTTCGCTCACTAAATTTTTATTCTTTTATTTTAAACGAAAAAAAAACAACTAAAAGCATCTGCTTCTTGTTGCTCGCTCACGGAAGCGTTTTTTATATTGTAACCACAGTTTTAAAAAGTTTATATACCTTTTATTTGAGCTACCTGAAGAGTCTGTTTGTTGGGTAGGTTATGAATAACTTTAATTCGATGTTGGCGTTGTCGACCGTGACGAGGATTCCAAGTTTCAATTTTTACATTGAACTTGAAAAGTTGGCCGAGTGCTTTTAGGAAAAGGACACAGGAAGTTATAGGTGCCATTTTCTTCACAACTAAGGCTTCGCTTTATTCAATTCAAAATTAACCCCCTTACAAAACTTTTAATATTTTAAAATTCCTAATTGGTTTCATTACGATTCATTTTTCGAAAATATTAACGGAAATAATTGCTTTAAAAAGCATTCATTTTAATGATGGTTCTCTGATGCAGTGTAAAAGGTTGTTATTATTAACAAAATACCATAACAACCGAATATTTCAATGTCAAGCCATAGAAACTGTTTTCACCTTCCTCCAACAATTATTTTCCGCTCTGTTAATTATCTTAAAATCCTTCAAACTCTTTGAAGCCTAACCAAGCTTGAATTCGTTAAGGGCGGCACATCAAGAACTTTGTTTTTACATTAAAAAATTTTTAAGTTCGTAATTGAGGGCATAAAATAATTTTGGAGCAGCTAGGCAACTATATACCTACGTTCTCCAGATCAAAAAATGAATGAAACTGGACTGAAACAAAGTTTTAGTTTATTAATAATATTTTGGGAATTCGTGGTCTTTCTGTGCCCTTTTTATAAATTTTCTAATGATTTTTGATACAAAATTCATTTGTTTATGTTAACTGTGAACTTAGGAATTACTAAAGTCGTTAATTAAAATCAACAAATGAATGAAACTGCGCTGAAATGAAGTTTTAGCTTATTAATTCAATTGTAGGATTTCATGGGTTTTCGGCCTTTTTCATAAATTTTCTAATAATTTTTGATATACAATTCATTTGTTTATGTTAACTGTGAACATAGAAATATCTTTAGAAACTCCACAAGTTTTGAAATTAAAATCAATAAATGAATGAATCTGCGCTGAAACAAAATTTCAGCTTATTAATTCAATTGTGGGATTTCATGCTTTTTCTGTGCCTTTTTTTTATAAATTTTCTAATGATTTTTGATACACAATTCATTTGCTTACGTTAACTGTGAACTTCAGGAATTCCTAAAGTTGTTAATCAAAATCGACAAATGAATGAAACTGCGCCGAAACGAAGTTTTAGCATAGTAATTCAATTGTGGAATTTCATAGTTTCTCTGTACCTTTTTCATAAATTTTGTAATGATTTTTGATACAAAATTCATTTGTTTATATTAATGTAAACTTAGAAATATCTTCAGCAATTCCACAAGTATTGAAATCAAAATCAACAAATGAATGAAACTGCGCTGCAACGAAGTTTCAGTTTATTAATTCAATTGTGGAATTTCATGGTTTTCTGTGCCCTTTTCATAAATTTGCTAATGATTATTAAACAAAATTCAATTGTTTATATTAATGTAAACTTGGAAATTACATCAGCAATTACACAAGTATTAAAATTAAAATCAACAAATGAATGAAACTGCGCTGAAACGAAGTTTCAGTTTATTAATTCAATTGTGGAATTTCATAGTTTCTCTGTGCCTTTTTCATAAATTTGCTAATGATTTTTAATACAAAATTCATTTGTTTATATTAATATAAGCTTAGAAATATCTTCAGCAATTACACAAGTATTAAAATCAAAATCAACAAATGAATGAAACTGCGCTGAAACGAAGTTTCAGTTTATTAATTCAATTGTGGAATTTCATAGTTTCTCTGTGTCTTTTTCATAAATTTGCTAATGATTTTTAATACAAAATTCATTTGTTTATATTAATATAAGCTTAGAAATATCTTCAGCAATTCCACAAGTATTGAAATCAAAATCAACAAATGAATGAAACTGCGCTGAAACGAAGTTTCAGTTTATTAATTCAATTGTGGAATTTCATAGTTTCTCTGTGCCATTTTCATAAATTTGCTAATGATTTTTAATACAAAATTCATTTGATTATATTAATATAAGCTTAGAAATATCTTCAGCAATTACACAAGTATTAAAATCAAAATCAACAAATGAATGAAACTGCGCTGAAACGAAGTTTCAGTTTATTAATTCAATTGTGGAATTTCATAGTTTCTCTGTGTCTTTTTCATAAATTTGCTAATGTTTTTAATACAAAATTCATTTGTTTATATTAATATAAGCTTAGAAATATCTTCAGCAATTCCACAAGTATTGAAATCAAAATCAACAAATGAATGAAACTGCGCTGAAACGAAGTTTCAGTTTATTAATTCAATTGTGGAATTTCATAGTTTCTCTGTGCCATTTTCATAAATTTTCTAATGATTTTTGATACAAAATTCATTTGTTGATGTTAATGTAAACTTAGAAATATCTTCAGCAATTACACAAGTATTAAAATCAAAATCAACAAATGAATGAAACTGCGCTAAAACGAAGTTTCAGTTTATTAATTCAATTGTGGAATTTCATAGTTTCTCTGTGCCTTTTTCATAAATTTGCTAATGATTTTTTTAACAAAATTAATTTGTTTATATTAATGTAAACTTAAATACCTTCAGCAATTCCACAAGTATTGAAATCAAAATCAACAAATGAATGAAAATGAAAGTTCAGTAGTGGAATTTCATAGTTTCTCTGTGCCTTTTTCATAAATGTTCTAATGATTTTTGATACAAAATTCATTTGTTTATATTAATGTAAACTTAGAAATATCTTCAGCAATTCCACAAGTTTTGAAATCAAAATCAACAAATGAATGAAACTGCGCTGAAATGAAGTTTCAGTTTATTAATTCAATTGTGGAATTTCATAGTTTCTCTGTGACTTTTTCATAAATTTGCTAATGATTTTTGATACAAAATTCATTTGTTTATTTTAATGTAAACTAAGAAATATCTTCAGCAAGTCCACAAGTATTGAAATCAAAATCAACAAATGAATGAAACTGCGCTGAAACGAAGTTTCAGCTTAGTAATTCAATTGTAGAATTCAATGGTTTTTCTGTGCCTTTTTCACAAATTTTTTAATGATTGTTGATACAAAATTCATTTGTTTATATTAATGTAAACTTGGAAATATCTTCAGGAATTCCACAGGTATTGAAATCAAAATCAACAAATGAATGAATCTTTCATTTTATTAATTCAATTCTGGTAATTCATGATCTTTCTGTGCCTTTTTGTCGATTTATGATTGATTTTTGATACGAAATAGATCAGTTTGTCTACACTGTTAACTAAAAATTTTTAAGGAATTCTTGAGGAGGCTTCATCAACTGTTAGAAAAGGCAAAATGATACCAATTATAAGCAAAATTTTAACTCGTACTTTTTAGATACGCCTCATTGTATCTCATACAATTTCCACCCGCATCTTTTAAATTTATTGCTTCATCATTACTTAATTTGCTTTATGATAAAAATGGGGTAACTTATAAAAGTAAAAATCAAATAAATTAACTTTAACTATTTATGTCGGTCTCATAATCTACACAACTATCACTCTTTTCTCATCGACTCAAAATGTTTTTGATCCCAATTTTTTAAGTTGAGAATTTATTCTATTACAGAACCGAAAAAACACAAAATAAATTTTTTTTGGTCGATTATAAATGCTTTAGCTATCGTTTTCATTCGAAGGACAAAGTTTCAATGACCTTAAACTTGAGTGGATTTCAACTGTTTGATAATACTTTTAGGGGAAGCTTATAAACAACGCCAACTTGAGTTTAAATGTAAAGGATGTGCTTTATGTCGAAATATTAATATATAAAAAAATTCTAGTTGCCATAACGACTATTTTAAACACAACTATTTAAGTTATATCAGCTATATTCGTCCATTTGCATTATTTAATATGAGGGTTTCTGTAAGGATATTAAAGGTAATAGCTGTACTAAATAGAAGAGTGATTAAGTTCAAATTGCGTGTTCGCAGTCAAATAAATAAAAAAAACTTTATTTAAAAGGGAAAATCCGATGGAAAATTATTTATTAATTCCAACTAAATTTAAGTGAAATTTATGTCGTTTTGTTCCATTTGCTTAATTAATTATTAATTAAAAAAACAAAAACCAACCCCTTTCGATTTAAAATTGTAACTTTAACACTATTATTTATAACTAAAAGTCACTTTATAATGAAAACTATAAACGACACTTTTCAAAATTCCGGAGTATCCTGAACTGTGCTAGGACACTTTTGCAATGATGATGCGAACAAAAACTGCTAGTGATGAGCTGCTAAATCGAAATTTCGGCAGCTTGAATGAGTTAGTTCGCGTATCTTCGTTTTGCAAAAGTTGTTTTCGTTTACACTATCTACACATGTAGTAAAGTTTGGGTAGGTCAAGGTTCGCAATTCATAATATCAAACATAAAACAAACAAACGCGATTGGGTATTAAATTTCTACTATAAAAAACAAATCATTGCTCCTCCTCCACATACGGGAAAATTGTGCAACTTAAAATTGCGCGAGTGCTAAATAATTGGAGAGCTCACTAATCGAGTTTCTGGGACTATCAACATTGCTTCCTTCTTTTGAAAATCAAAAAAACATTAAAAGGGCCAGCAAACAAACTGTCGGTAAGTTTTGAAATCTAAAGTTTCGTATTAGGATTATAAGAGAGTACACCTTAACAATGTTTCATGTTTCAACTCTTTGAAAGGCTTTTGGTTGATATTCAAGTGTTCATGATTTTTCCATCGTCCAAACGAAATTACAAAAACCTCCAGTGAGAATCTCCCGATTTCACCCTTAAAAATCCTTCTCAGGGCCCCTTTGAGAACTTTTTTTAGTAAATTCATGATTGAATACCTCATTAATAATGATTAAACTTTTATAAAAGACCTTTTCCATAGATTTTAGAGTTTTCATGATTTTTCGATCGTCCAAACGAAATTAAGAAAACCTCCAGTGAGAATCTCGCGATTCAACCATTAAAAATCCTTCTTAGGACACCCTTAGAACTTATTTAGAAAATTCATGATTGAATGCATCATTAATGATAATTAAGTTTTTTTAAAAGACCTTTTGCGTCCAAACGAAATTAAGAAAACCTCCAGTGAGAATCTCGCGATTCAACCATTAAAAATCCTTCTTTTAGGACACCCTTGAGAACTTTTTTAGAAAATTCATGATTGAATGCATCATTAATGATGATTAAGTTTTTTTAAAATACCTTTTGCATAGATTTTAGAGTTTTCATGATTTTTCGATCGTCCAAACGAAATTAAAAAAACCTCCAGTGAGAATCTCGCGATTCAACCTTTAAAAATCCCTCTTTGGACACCCTTGAGAACTTTATTAGTAAAGTCAAGATTGAATGCCTCATTAATGATGATTAAGCTTTTATAAAAGACCTTTGGCATAGATTTTAGAGTGTTCATGATTTTTTGATCGTCCAAACGAAATTAAAAATACCCCCAATGAAAATCTCCCGATTTAGCCCTTAAAAATCCCTCTTCGGACACCCTTGAGAACTTTTTTAGTAAATTCAAGATTGTATGCCTCATTAATGATGATTAAGCTTTTATAAAAGACCTTTGGCATAGATTTTAGAGTGTTCATGATTTTTTGATCGTCCAAACGAAATTAAAAAAACCTCCAATGAGAATCTCCCGATTTAACCCTTAAAAATCCTTCTTAGGACACCTTTGAGAACTTTTTTTTAGGAAATTCATGATTGAATGCCTCATTAATGATGGTTAAGCTTTTATAAAAGACCTTTTCCATAGATTTTAGAGTTTTCATGATTTTTCGATCGTCCAAACGAAATTAAGAAAACCTCCAGTGAGAATCTCGCGATTCAACCATTAAAAATCCTTCTTAGGACACCCTTAGAACTTATTTAGAAAATTCATGATTGAATGCATCATTAATGATAATTAAGTTTTTTTAAAAGACCTTTTGCGTCCAAACGAAATTAAGAAAACCTCCAGTGAGAATCTCGCGAATCAACCATTAAAAATCCTTCTTTTAGGACACCCTTGAGAACTTTTTTTGAAAATTCATGATTGAATGCATCATTAATGATGATTAAGTTTTTTTAAAATACCTTTTGCATAGATTTTAGAGTTTTCATGATTTTTCGATCGTCCAAACGAAATTAAAAAAACCTTCAGTAAGAATCTCCCGATTTAACCCTTAAAAATCCTTCTTAGGACACCTTTGAGAACTTTTTTTTAGTAAATTCAAGATTGAATGCTATTCAAGTGTTCCTGATTTTTCCATCGTCCAAACGAAATTAAAAAAACCTCCAGTGAGAATCTCCTGATTTCACCCTTAAAAATCCTTCTCAGGGCACCTTTGAGAACTTTTTTTAGTAAATTCATGATTGAGTACCTCATTAATGATGATTAAGTTTTTATAAAAGACCTTTTGCATAGATTTTAGAGTTTTCATGATTTTTTGATCGTCCAAACGAAATTAAAAAAACCTCCAGTGAGAATCTCGCGATTCAACCTTTAAAAATCCCTCTTCGGACACCCTTGAGAACTTTATTAGTAAAGTCAAGATTGAATACCTCATTAATGATGATTAAGCTTTTTTAAAAGTCTTTTTGCATAGATTTTAGAGTTTTCATGATTTTTTGATCGTCCAAACGAAATTAAAAAAACCTCCAGTGAGAATCTCCCGATTTAACCCTTAAAAATCCTTCTTAGGACACCTTTGAGAACTTTTTTAGTAAATTCACGATCGAATGCCTCATTAATGATGATTAAGCTTTTATAAAAGACCTTTTGCATAGATTTTAGAGTTTTCATGATTTTTCGATCGTCCAAACGAAATTAAAAAAACCTTCAGTGAGAATCTCCCGATTTCACCCTTAAAAATCCTTCTCAGGGCACCTTTGAGAACTTTTTTTAGTAAATTCATGATTGAATACCTCATTAATGATGATTAAGCTTTTATAAAAGACCTTTTGCATAGATTTTAGAGTGTTCATGTTTTTTTGATCGTCCAAACGAAATTAAAAAAACCTCCAGTGAGAATCTCCCGATTTAACCCTTAAAAATCCTTCTTAGGACACCTTTGAGAACTTTTTTTTAGTAAATTCATGATTGAGTGCCTCATTAATGATGATTAAGCTTTTATAAAAGACCTTTTGCATAGATTTTAGAGTGCTCATGATTTTTTGATCGTCCAAACGAAATTAAAAAAACCTCCAATGAGAATCTCCCGATTTAACCCTTAAAAATCCTTCTTAGGACACCTTTGAGAACTTTTTTTTAGTAAATTCATGATTGAATACATCATTAATAATGATTAAGCTTTTCCAAAAAATGTTTTGAATTGAGTTTTCATTCAATCATCCAAATGAACTACAAAAAACCTCTAGTGAGAATCTCGCAATTCGACTCCTAAAAATTCTTCTTGGAGAACCCTTGAGACCTTTCTTAATAAATTATTAGGTGAATCCCTTATTAATGGTGTTTAATTTCTTTTAAAACACCTTCTTTATAGAATTTAAAGTTTTAAGCATTTTTTCATGAAATTCAAGGAATCTCCAGCAAAAGCTCAACCTCAACTTTTTGAGGGTCTTTCTTTTAGGGTAGCTTTGAGAAAATTTGTAATAAAATAGCCTGAAAAAAATAGTTTTTTAATAATATCTTTCAGTACCAATTGTTTGCTCTCTGATATGAATTTAAAAGAGATTCTACGTCTCTAATACAGAAACCTGCAAGAAGTCTTTTTAAAATTTTTTTTAACTAATATATTTTCCCATCAGTGTAATCTAAATTATTTAAAAAGGCATGACTTCTGAACTTTGATATTTTTGATAAAATTTTATCTTAAAAATTAATAGTGATTAATGTGACTTTGTGAATAATTATTAAACTATCACGTATAAATCCCCCTAATTTTTTTTATTTATCTCAAATTATAAACTAAAGCTTCCGTTAATTTAACGTAATAGTGTCATTTGTGTTATTTCATACAAAACATATCATATTGTTTTTGGAAGAGAAAAATTTTTTTTGTGTAAATTAAAGCCCAATTTTTTGGTTATTTACGTTGTTTAATAATTTAATTTTGTAGTTTTACGAGACATTAATTTACTTATGAACAATTTTTTTTATCCTTAATGTTTTCTAACTAAAATTGCACCTATAGATAGGTATAGGTTTACCATGAAAGAAGTCGGTCAAAAATAATGCGACCCAATTAAGAAGCGTTTAAGTTTGAATTGTGAATTATTAATAATTTCTATTCTACTTTTATTCACCATTATTAATACCCAATGTTTAACTTGGTGAACACAAATGGTTTATAAATGTTTAAAAAAATATAATTTACTTCAAACTGGAAAACGTATTTAATTTTGTCGTCTCGTTTTGACCCACAAAATTGAATAAATTTGTAATTATTTTAAATATTTTATTTCGAAGATTTTTTTTAAAGCGTTTTTAAAAATATATACATGATGTCTAGGATTACTACTGTATAATCATCTAGTCATAGATAGGTGGCTTGTTAACAGCTCAGAACCTTGAGGGGTAAAACCTAAAAAGTAAAAAGGTCGTTATTTTAGCCACTTATACAAAAATCGAAATAAATTACACAGTTTCGTTCAAAGTACTTTTCTGCCAATCAATATTTGTAAAAAAATTACGTCGTACCGTTTTCAGAGTAAAAGATACTTCAGTAGAGCAACATTTCCTCAATCGACTAAACCTTAGATAAACCTAACCCTAGTCTATATAACCCCAATTTTGGTTTCTATTCCAGGCGTTTCACAATTTCTGTCATAGGGGGTAATTAATTCCCTTACCTTCACCGTAGGAATATGCTTGGATGACAGCGTCAACTGTAGAAGATGCAATGAAACAGATAAAACAATGGAGCATTTCTTATGTCACTGACGTTCATTAGTTATTAGGAGCATCCATGATAATAGGGGAATATTGGTTTAACGTGGCTTTTAGGCCTAAAGCTAAAGGCCTAATGTGAAGATTCTACAAAACCACTGCTCCAGAACTCAAAAAGAAGTTTTGATAGACGTGTTATATAACTCTCGTCTAACTTATCTTATCTCTCGTTCAAGACGTCATCTCTCACTATTGTACTGATAGTACCCTATCTATATCCATATCAAGACATGTAAAAGGTTGGCCAGTTCTGGCTTAAAGAGTCAGAGAAGTAAAAAAAACAAAAAAAGTACCCTAGCAACGTAGTTGACCCAGCAACGTAGCAACCGTTGCTCTTGCCAAAGCTCGAACTACTAGTACTAAGCTACAACAGCAGTGGTAACTAGCGGTTGATTAAGCTTGATGTGGTTAGTCTCTTGTATTGTTCAAGTTTCCTTCAATCAAAGGAATATCTGGAATGGCTGCTAGTTTCTGTATCATAGCAACAGCCATTGACAACTAGCAGTTTTAGCAGCAGCTGATAGAGTGGAACGTATGTGGTGTCACCACAGGAGGTGAAGCGTTATTACCAGCGTAGTGTGAACCCATGCTAGTTGTATTACTAGCTGCTATCATATCAGCAATCAGCGACACAATATCTTCCTAGAATGGCTGCTACATAATTTATGTGTGTCATAGTAACAGCCATTGAAAAGTAGCAGTTTTTGCAGCAGCTCTGAAAGAGTGGAACATGTCCAACGTATGTGGTGTCACCACAGGAGGTGAAGCGTTATTACCAGCGTAGTGTGAACCCATGCTAGTTATATTACTAGCTGCTATCATTTCAGCAATGAGCGACAGAATATCTTCCTAGAATGGCTGCTACATAATTTATGTGTGTCATAGTAACAGCCATTGAAAAGTAGCAGTTTTTGCAGCAGCTCTGAAAGAGTGGAACATCTCCAACGTATGTGGTGTCACCACAGGAGGTGAAGCGTTATTACCAGCGTAGTGTGAACTCATGTTAGTTATATTACTAGCTGCTATCATTTCAGCAATCAGCGACACAATATCTTCCTAGAATGGCTGCTATATAATTTATGTGTCATAGTAACAGCCATTGAAAACTAGCAGTTTTTGCAGCAGATCTGATAGAGTGGAACATGTCCAACGTATGTGGTGTCACCACAGGAGGTGAAGCGTTATTACCAGCGTAGTGTGAACCCATGCTAGTTATATTACTAGCTGCTATCATTTCAGCAATGAGCGACACAATATCTTCCTAGAATGGCTGCTACATAATTTATGTGTGTCATAGTAACAGCCATTGAAAAGTAGCAGTTTTTGCAGCAGCTCTGAAAGAGTGGAACATGTCCAACGTATGTAGTGTCACCACAGGAGGTGAAGCGTTATTACCAGCGTAGTCTGAACCCATCTTAGTTATATTACTAGCTGCTATCATTTCAGCAATCAGCGACACAATATCTTCCTAGAATGGCTGCTACATAATTTATGTGTCATAGTAACAGCCATTGAAAACTAGCAGTTTTTGCAGCAGATCTGATAGAGGAGAACATGTCCAACGTATGTGGTGTCACCACAGGAGGTGAAGCGTTATTACCAGCGTAGTGTGAACCCATGCTAGTTGTATTACTAGCTGCTATCATATCAGCAATCAGCGACACAATATCTTCCTAGAATGGCTGCTACATAATTTATGTGTGTCATAGTAACAGCCATTGAAAAGTAGCAGTTTTTGCAGCAGCTCTGAAAGAGTGGAACATGTCCAACGTATGTGGTGTCACCACAGGAGGTGAAGCGTTATTACCAGCGTAGTGTGAACCCATTCTAGTTATATTACTAGCTGCTATCATTTCAGCAATAAGCGACAGAATATCTTCCTAGAATGGCTGCTACATAATTTATGTGTGTTATAGTAACAGCCATTGAAAAGTAGCAGTTTTTGCAGCAGCTCTGAAAGAGTGGAACATGTCCAACGTATGTAGTGTCACCACAGGAGGTGAAGCGTTATTACCAGCGTAGTCTGAACCCATCTTAGTTATATTACTAGCTGCTATCATTTCAGCAATCAGCGACACAATATCTTCCTAGAATGGCTGCTACATAATTTATGTGTCATAGTAACAGCCATTGAAAATTAGCAGTTTTTCCAGCAGCTCTGATAGAGTTGAACATGTCCAACGTATGTGGTGTCACCACAGGAGGTGAAGCATTATTACCAGCGCAGTGTGAACTCATGTTAGTTGTATTACTAGCTGCTATCATATCAGCAATCAGCGACACAATATATTCCTAGAATGGCTGCTACATAATTTATGTGTCATAGTAACAGCCATTGAAAATTAGCAGTTTTTCCAGCAGCTCTGATAGAGTTGAACATGTCCAACGTATGTGATGTCACCACAGGAGGTAAAGCGTTATTACTAGCGTAGTGTGAACTCATGCTAGTTGTATTACTAGCTGCTATCATATCAGCAATGAGCGACAGAATATTTTCCTAGAATGGCTACTACATAATTTATATGTCAGAGTAACAGCCATTGAAACTAGCAGTTTTTGCAGCAGCTCTGATAGAGTTGAACACGTCCAACGTATGTGGTGTCACCACAGGAGGTGAAGCATTATTACCAGCGTAGTGTGAACTCATGTTAGTTGTATTACTAGCTGCTATCATATCAGCAATCAGCGACACAATATCTTCCTAGAATGGCTGCTGCATAATTTATGTGTGTCATAGTAACAGCCATTGAAAAGTAGCAGTTTTTGCAGCAGCTCTGAAAGAGTGGAACATGTCCAACGTATGTGGTGTCACATACGTTGTAGTACGTTGTACTTTGTAGTAAAGTTTAACATGTCATTAAGACACTGTGTCTTAAAGAAGAGACACATCATTAGTGTGACTACGACATTATAGAAACATTGGGAAGTGTTTTTGCTGATGAAGCTCCAACTTCGAACTCAAATATATTTTTCTTAAATTCTATGGTGTTAATCCCCAATCCTTATATGCACCCACTTACATACCTCCTTGGGGTTGTCTTTGTGGAATCTCATTTAAAGACGACTTAGTAACAATTAGCTTTTACTCACCAATATAATAATACATTCTGTATAATAGATTATGCTGGGCCATGCTATTATTGTTAAGTAAAAACTTAATTGCCTTTAATTTTTCAGTTGTGATGCCTAGTTGTGCTTTTGTATATATAATTTTTTTTCAATTTATCTAATGTACACGCAATGTACATAATGTGACTCACATTTTTACTTTGCATTATAATCGATATGAAGAGGAACACGTTTATTATTTCTAGATAATAAACTTTCGCTAAAATGAGGGAAAAACCTAAATTAGAGTTGATTTTATTATCGATTTAAAAACCCTTGGAAAAAAATGTTTGTTTTAATCAATTTTTTTAAATATTTTTATTTAATTTTTTATTGTTGTTTTTAACGTTTATTTATTAAATAAAACGGAAAGATCATGTGTGTGTGTGTATGTATGTGTGCTTAATCCCCACCATTCTTAAAAGCTATGCACCCCCGCTTATTGCGTGTGCTTGCTTATCACCCCCCACTTATGTAGGGTTTCGATCAAATATTTTTCGGAATTCGTGCGGGCAATTTCGTAAAAAAAAGTGTCCGCTTTCCAAAAGTGCATTCTTAAATTAAATATTCTAAAATTACAACCCCTTTTGAATGTTTTTTTTTAGTTTTTCCCTAAACGTTTATTTTTGACTATAAGCGCGCGCGTGTGGAATTTTTTTTAAATGTTTGTGGAAATAAATAAATAAAAAAAATTGTAAGTAAACGCGATTATTAATATTGTAACGAATTATAAATAATATTAGAGCAAAACAAAATCAAATTTCATAATTTCATGTTTTATCTGTTTTTTATGCGAAACTACGCAATTTAGCAGTTAAAAAAATTGGGACAAGTCTAATACATATTAAAAATTTTTTTATGTAAAACCTATAAGCACACAACACGCACTTTATTTCAAGCGTGTGTGATATTTAAACTATTTTCAAATAAGGTGTTATCTGATAACGCAAAATTCGTTGAAATTCAAATTATATTTTGTGTTAGTTTGGCGGTTTTTTAGTGAAATTTTGTCCTTTGAAAAAATAAACTTTTTAAGGTAAATATAAAATTTTGGCCAAAAATTTAATTTTTCATAACAAAAATGCATCAGTTCTATTGTGTACTCCCTCTACCTCCCCTACTTATCTAATTTTATCTAATTGTCTTTAATTATTAAAATAAGTTGCATCAAAATTTTAAATAATTAATTTGAAACTGATAGTTAAACTTAAAAGTGGCTTAAGTTGTAACGGTGTGTGTGTGTGACGTTTTATATCTTCACATTAAAAAAATGCACCCCTTGGAATTAATTAGAAGCTTTTGTGACTGTTACGCCATGCCATCAGTTTATTTGTAAAATGGTCTGGTACACAAACAGGTGAATCCTAAAATTTAAAAAAAAATGGGGTTCAAAGGCTACATTAAGGGGGTGTTTTATACACTTTCATTTTTTTTTTAAACTTTAACATATACAGGGTAATCACTAAGTTAGTACAAAAAATTAACGGGGATAATTTTACTCATTTCAAGTGCTTCAACTGATTCTTCATTACAAAATACCTTTTAAAGGACATTTATTGCACATGTGGCATCGAGAACCATTTTCTAGTTTCGATCCAACATTTTTAGATCTAACAGATCAGTGGCACGCATGTGGAGGACTGCTGAGGAACGTATCAAGATTAAAGGTGGCCATTTTCAGTAATTACTTTGAAGCTCCAATTTTCTAATTACTGTTATTTACTATTTCTTTGTTGTTAATTCGAAAAAAAAACAGCAGCCTCATTAAAAAAATCGATTACGATTACCTACTTAGATGCACGCCCCTGATCGATGATGAAAATGTTTAATCATCTGAGTAGGTATTAGAAAATGGTTCTTAATACCACGTGTACGTATTTGGGTAAAATAGCTCTAAGAGTTTTCCAAATTTTCAAAATCGTATTTTTCATTTTCACACCCTGTATTTTGAAAACGTAGCAGATTAAAGTGTAACGAACCCCCTTATTCAAGCATGAGTTCTTAGGACCTTTTCTACCTAAAATAAAATTAGCCAAAAATCTAAAAAAATAACTTTTGATTTTAAAAAATTAATTTTTTACATTTGAGTCTCAAAAACGCAACAGAATCCTAGAAAGTAGGCCTTTCCTCTCAGTGTCGATCTGTCTGTATGTAACACTATAAAATAAAATTTAGCTCCAAATACATGGGCATTTTTATTATATTCAAAATTGTGGTCAATATAACGATTTTCCAATTTCGTTGTTTTTCCTTTATAACTTTTACCTCATAATTATTATTTTGAAAATCTAAAACCGACATTAAAATATAAAGTCATAATCTAATCAATTTTTAAAATTGTTACAAAATTTCTTAACTTTAAGCGGCCAAAGTTAATTAAATTCTGAAAATCAAATATCTCAAAATAGGCTAAGGCTTTTTTATTAATTTTTGGGTATATTAAAGAGATTTAATTCTTAATCGAATGACGCTTGCTACATTTATTAAATATTTTCAGGACCGGAGTTATGATTTTTTGAAGACAATATTTAAAAAAAATTTATCATTTCCGTTGCTATTAAAATGAAAATTTAAAACTTGTCACGTATATTAATTCGGTAAATGTCTATTATTTTATACTATTTAGGGTTACAAAACGCTTCCGGTTAAACCGGAAATAACAGAAATATCAAGTGGTTTTGGGAACATCCTGTATATTTTTAAATCGTTTGAAAAGTCATAAAATTAGCTTTCAGATGATATTAAACACTTTATATTTTCACTTCCGGTTTTACCGAAAATGTGACCAGTTTTATTTTAAATAGGAGATTCTTGAAATTTCTTATTTTTAAGGGGCCAAATTTAATTAAATTTTGAAAATCCAATATCTCAAAATCGGCTCAGGCATTTTTATTTATTTTTGGATATGTTATAGACATTGTAATTATTAACCGAATGACGCTTGTTTCACTTATTAAATACGTTCAGGGCCGGAGTTATAATTTATTGAAGGCAAAATTTAAAAAAATTCATTATTTTTTTTATTAAAATGAGAATTTATAACTTGCCACGTATATTAATTCTGTAAATGTCTATTATTTTATACTATTTTGGGTTACAAAACGCTTCCGGTTAAACCAGAAATAACAGAAATATCAAGTGGTTTTGGGAACATCCTGTATATTTTTAAATCATTTGAAAGATCATAAAATTAGCTTTCAGATGATACTAAACACTTTATATTTTCACTTCCGGTTTTACCGAAAATGTGACTACTTTCATTTTAAATAGGAGATTCTTGAAATTTCTTATCTTTAAGGGGCCAAATTTAATTTAACTTTGAAAATCCAATATCTCAAAATCGGCTAAACTCTTTTTATTTATTTTGGGATATGTTATAGAAATTGTAATTCGGACCGGAGTTATGATTTTTTGAATGCAAAATTTTAAATAATTGATCATTTCCTTTTGTCATTAAAATGATAATTTAAAACTTGCCACGAATATTAATTCTCTAAATATCTATTATTTTATACTATTTTGGGTTACAAACCGCTTCCGGTTAAACCGGAAATAACAGAAATATCAAGTGGTTTTGGGAACATCCTGTATATTTTTAAATCATTTGAAAGATCATAAAATTAGCTTTCAGATGATACTAAACACTTTATATTTTCACTTCCGGTTTTACCGAAAATGTGACCACTTTCATTTTAAATAGGAGATTCTTGAAATTTCTTATCTTTAAGGGGCCAAATTTAATTTAACTTTGAAAATCCAATATCTCAAAATCGGCTAAACTCTTTTTATTTATTTTGGGATATGTTATAGAAATTGTAATTCGGACCGGAGTTATGATTTTTTGAATGCAAAATTTTAAATAATTGATCATTTCCTTTTGTCATTAAAATGATAATTTAAAACTTGCCACGAATATTAATTCTCTAAATATCTATTATTTTATACTATTTTGGGTTACAAACCGCTTCCGGTTAAACCGGAAATAACAGAAATATCAAGTGGTTTTGGGAACATCCTGTATATTTTTAAATCATTTGAAAGATCATAAAATTAGCTTTCAGATGATACTAAACACTTTATATTTTCACTTCCGGTTTTACCGAAAATGTGACCACTTTCATTTTAAATAGGAGATTCTTGAAATTTCTTATCTTTAAGGGGCCAAATTTAATTTAACTTTGAAAATCCAATATCTCAAAATCGGCTAAACTCTTTTTATTTATTTTGGGATATGTTATAGAAATTGTAATTCATAAGTGAACGACGCTTGTTTCATTTATTAAATATTTTCAGGACCGGAGTTATGATTTTTTGAATGCAAAATTTTAAATAATTGATCATTTCCTTTTGTCATTAAAATGATAATTTAAAACTTGCCACGAATATTAATTCTCTAAATATCTATTATTTTATACTATTTTGGGTTACAAACCGCTTCCGGTTAAACCGGAAATAACAGAAATATCAAGTGGTTTTGGGAACATCCTGTATATTTTTAAATCGTTTGAAAAGTCATAAAATTAGCTTTCAGATGATAAACACTTTATATTTTCACTTCCGGTTTTACCGAAACTGTGACCACTTTCATTTTAAATAGGAGATTCTTGAAATTTCTTACCAAAGCCAAAGCTAATTAAAATTTGAAAATCCAATATCTCAAAATCGGCTAACCCTTTCTAATTGATTTTTGGGTATGTTATGGAAATTGTAATTCTTAATTGAATGACGCTTGTTTCATTTATTAAATATTTTCAGGACCGGAGTTATAATTTTTTGAAGGCAAAATTTAAAAAAAATCATTATTTCCTTTGTTATTAAAATGAGAATTTAAAACTTGCCACGTATGTTAATGCTGTAAATATCTATTATTTTATACTATTTTGGGTTACAAAACGCTTCCGGTTTTACCGGAAATGAGGTCAACTTTTTTTATTTTAAATAGAACTTCTTGTATATTTTTACATTTTTGAATTCAGCGAAAGATTTTGAACACAAGAGTTTAAAGAAATTGACAATCAAACCACAATAATTAAATTTTTTGTTCCACGATTTGACATTCACCCCCCTTTCAGTTTAATTTCTTCCAAGCTCTCGAAGTCGCAAACGAAATATCAAGCAGAAAATATTATGTAGATTTGTATAGATCGAAGGCCCCATCATTAGCTAAGTCGTTCAGAGATCAAACCACGTGGAAGAGAATAGTTTTCTTCTGGAATTTCACTTTTTATTGAGAGAAAATGCAAAAAGATCGACAACAGATCAGGGTCATATTGTATGCACTAGGCTGACTAGGCTAAAGCTTAAGACGCCTTTTGCAGAAAAGGCTCTTATTTCTAAAAGTACTTCTTATATGTAGCAAAATACAAAAGTATTACCATTTTGCACCAAATTTTCAAAAAAATTTCCCCTGAACATCCCATCGATGACGGTGGTACGCCACCACTCAACAAAATTTTCAGGTGGTTATTAAATAGGCGTCAAATCTGTATTAGCCTAGGGCATTAAACAGACGTTATCCGGCCCTGAGACAGATAAAGAGGCTGACCCCAAAATTGTAGTCTCCCGTTACAGAAAACGGATACAACAATACTGATATAGGGATAGATTGGTTTATAGAAAGACTAATAGATAGGAAAGCAATTGGTTTAAAAGACAAAAGACAGGACAAGCATACAGATAGACAGGCTTACAGACAGACGGACACATATACAGGCCAGCAGGCAGGCAGATAGGCAGAAACACAACCAGAGATAGATGTGCTGAAAGACAGATATGCATAACTTGCATTTTGTGAAATTAATGAAATCAAATTTGCTGATAAAGAGACTTATCGATAGCCCAACAGGTAGAGTCGTTACGGTTACATCTCACATAAACATATTTTTTTTATCTAAAAAGTAAATTGTCGAGTGTTGACATTAAACATAAGCGATAATGTGTAAATTAGAAGCAACCGATTTAAATAAATATTTTTTCCAGTTAAAATGGAGACCATGTCAGCTCAACAATTTTGTTTGCGTTGGAACAACCATCGTTCAAATTTACTCAACGTCTTCGACGAACTTTTACAAAGCGAAGCCTTCACGGACGTCACCATAGTTGTGGAAGGTTCGAGCGCAATAAGGTGCCATAAAATAATCCTCGCAGCTTGTTCGTTATATTTCCAACACATTTTTCGGGACTTGCCCAACGAACACCTAGTTATCATTCTAAAAGGAGTCAAATACTCTGAAATTAAAGCAATATTAGAATACGTTTATAGAGGCGAAGTTAATGTAGCTCAAGATCAATTAGCGGCCTTATTGAGGGTTGCGGAAGACTTAAAAGTTAAAGGTTTAGTCGAAGAAAGACGGCCCCCTGATCAACATAAAGAAGAAGGGCAACAAAATTCACCATCTAACATTAGCTCAACAATCAAATCAACCCAAAGTAGTAGCACCAACAGTTCACCCACCCATTCGAACAATGGAATGCCCGTTACTAAACACCCTTACGGAATTTACGACAAGTCGAATTTGGAAAGTTGTTCTAGTAGACCCAACCTTCCAATTTGGACAGGCTCTTCGTTACCGCATCAGTCGTACGTACCTGATCAAAATCAAGCTGCAATGGCTGCAATGTTAAGAAGCCATAAAGCTCATACAGAAAAAAGGCACTACCCGAATTTGTTAACAAACCCATCAAATAGAGATACGCCAATTTTAAGAACAGTTTTAGGTCAAAACCAAGAACAACAGCCTGTGAGTTTAGTGTGCCATAACAATAATTATGAAAATTTTAGTTCGTTACGTCAGGAACAAGAAGGAGAAAAGGTAAAAAAATATTTTTTAAAATAGCGAGTTTTAAGTTTTTTTTCCAGCAACCACCAAATGAACCACACGAAACAAATCAACCGTACGAGTATCAGGCGCATCCACCGGAAGAAGAAGAAGATAAGACTTATTCCCTATCACCGCACCCTTACTCAAACGAAATTCCAACATACTCGCCCAACTTGACATCCTACGTACCACCACAAAAATGGAAACGTTACAAACAGTACAGCAGAAACGACATAACTCTCGCTATCAACGCCGTCATATGTCAAGGTATGAGCGCCTTGCAAGCTTCAAGAAAGTACAAAGTACCCTCACGCACCCTTTACGACAAAGTGAAAAAATTAGGCGGTTCGGCCGGACGTTCGTTTAGAAGAAATTCCAACGGCAATTTTCCACCAGGTCGCAATGGCAATTCTCCTCATGGAGGTGAAAATTTATCAGAACCAGATGAACCGTTTGTGAACGCTCGGAGTTTTCAAGAAGAACAAATGCCGAGCTCGTCTAGACAAATGCGTAGTCCAAGCCCTGGTAGTTCCTTTATGATGCGATACATGCAATATACTGGGGGTGGTGGCCCTAATTTAGGTGCTAGTGTAAGCGCAACTCAAAGTAAAGTTGAAGGCGACTCGAATGGCGTTTTTAAAAGAGAAAAAGAAGATGATGATGATGAAGGGCAAGTTGAAGACTTGTCGGTAGGGAAGAAACAAGAGGGTGTTATCGTGTCGCCTAATTGTCCAAAAAGTGAAAGTACTTCGGATGCTAATCAAGAAGAGGTAAGTGTTAACGACTCGATTAAAAGCGAAGAGGTTTTAAATAATTTGTGTTGATTACAATGTCAAAAAATACTTTTAAGAGTTTAGTGCAATATGTGTAGCTAAAAAGCGAAACTTTAAAAGATAAGCAGAAATCACTTGTTTTAGTGTTAAGTTTGCAATTAAGGAAAAGTTAAAAAACAAGGTGATTAAAGGTATAGATTAAGGAGTTGGTAGTATTTTAGAAATGGTTTGTTATTGTTTAGCACAAAAATAGCTCACACGTTTGATAGAAGTTCCTTACACTTTAAGACTGAAACCATTAAAATGTTTTGTTTACGTTTTTTTCCTTTTTAAGCAAATTTTTTATTTTTACTCGAAATGCTCTTAAAAAGGCTCTCGGTTTGGAAAAAAATCAAAACAGAATTCACAATATGAGACTGACATAGATTAATTAGTAATTAAGCAAAAACAATAAATATATGTTAAGTTTCTTAATTATACATCGATTTAAACTAATCTTCGAAAGATATAAATATTTGTGATTTTTGCTGGGGTGCATTAAGCCTAACAAATAAAAATATAATAGTTTTAATAGTGCCAACAATATTTTCATTATCAGATACTAACAAAAATTTATTAAAAAACTTTAATTTGAAGCTTCACAAATATTTTTACAAAAAAGAGTATCGTTGCACTATGCCTTAGAAAGATCGGTCACTTTTCGACTGTCTATTGTGTTCCACATCTGTGATTTTCTAGACTGATTATAATAAACAAAGAAATAATTTATTTTACACATTTACCTATCACTTAAGCACATTACATCAAGACTGAATTTATTTTTATAAGTTTGTTAAGTTTTTAAAAAAGACCAATTTTTGACCGACGATGAGAAGTATTTAAAAAATAATTAGCACGATTGTGCCTTCAAAAAATTATAAATTTTATACTTAATTTAATTTTTTAAAAAAGCTGTACATTTTTATAATATAATAAGGGAATTCTCTCAAAATAAATATTTTTTGTAAATAATTTGTGTAAAATGTTTTTTACAAGTTACTCGAATTACTACCTCAAACTGCAATTATTGCTTACAGTAAATTAGTAAACTTTTAGCTTTAATTAGAAAAAATAGAGCTGTCTTAAGACTTGTAGTCGATTTCGATTCTCTTAAGACTTCTCTTAAAATTGCAATTGTGTACCTACTGCAAAATGTTTTTAAAATGTGCATGTACTGGGAATTTAAAAATTAATAGTTTAAGTAAAAAACTGTGTAATATTTTTTAGTAAGTAATGGAAAAAAGATTGTTTATGCACTGCACTGTATGAGTTATAAATTTAGAAATATATAATTTTCTCAGGTTATATTAAATATCAATTTTTAAAAAGTTTCAAAAGGTATCTTTTTCTTAAGTGTTCAAGTTTTAATAAAATCTTTGCTTCTGGCTTCAAATTAAAATACTGTTTCCATTTTCCATTGCGATTTGTCGATCAACTCTCTTCTACGAGCAATACTGATTGTTATGTGAATAAATCTAAAAATGAACAGGTAACTAAATAGTGGTAAATATATGCTTACATAGTTTTTAGAAAAAAATAATTACCACCTTAATTAAGTGCTTGAGTGCTTAAAGTCACAAAGTCGTTAAAATGTGATTAATTTTCTTTCAAAATTTAAATTGACAGCTTTCAAATTATAAAGTGACATTTAGTGCCATCTATTATCTAATCACTAAAATAAAAATATTTTTTTTACTATTTTACGCCTTTATTTAAAGCTTAGAGTATAAAATAGATATAAATTTTAATATGGAGCAACAATAAAAAGTTTCAAGTTAAATATAATATTAAAATTTATAAAAAAGTAGAATAATTTATAAGTTTCAAGAAAAACTTAAGAGATGGCGCTAGGTGTTTAATTTGTTTTCTGACGTAAAATCATACGATTTCAATTCTGACGTTTAATTCGTTAATGAAAATATGTGGTGAGTAACATGTTATAATAATATTTAAATATTATCAATTGTCAATAAATGCAATTAAATTAAAAATGAGTGATTTTAAAAGTGCTAATTTTTCTGCCGACGATGAGTTTAATTTCAACGAGTTGCCCGGTATTGATGGTAAGTTATTCAACTTTAAATTTTAACAACAGTAAACATTGATGTAACTTTTGAAATTATTGTAGACATAATATCGAATTGCGAAAGTGAATTATTAAAAAATGGATTTTTTGAAGAAGATTGCTTTTTGGAAGATCCAAGTACTTTGGATGACTTAGACATGCTCGGGTTACAAAATAATTTATTTGTAACCAACCAAAATAGTGACCCAACTTTATGTAGTGCCCAAATTAATCAACCTTTACAACAACAACAACAACAACCAGTTAATGTTCCAGTACAACAAGTAAAACCAGATGTGAAATCAGATAACATTGTTAGTTTTGCATTACATCAACAGTTACCAAACACCGTTATTATATCATCACCAAACTTAATACAAAATGCCCCTCAGATGTCGTATTCAAAAATACGACCCATACAAAGCAACCAACATGTAGTTTTACAACCGACACACGTCGTTCCAACTTTAACTAAAACAAAACCGCAGCAAGTACTAGTTGGACAAATACAGTCTGATAAAATGCAACAAGTTTTGCTTCAAACTAAGCTTATATCCCAAGATAAACAAACTGTCATGTATACGACAGCACCTCTTACAACCGTTAATACAATAACTAACAACGTACCGACACGAGCATCCCTTCACACTCTTGTTAGTACAGGCGGTCAAATTGTTGCAACAGGGATTCCTCTTATGTTGGAACCTGATAAAAAAATTGCAATAAATCGAATTGCTGCACAGCCTACTACTAAAGAACCCAAAGTTAAAGAAGTTAAAAGAAGTGCACACAACGCAATCGAGAGAAAGTACAGAACAAGCATCAACGATAAAATTATTGAATTAAAAAATATGATTGTGGGAATGGATGCGAAGGTAAGTAAGCTATTTTTTTAATTTGTATGTTAATTTTATTTTTTTTAGTTGAATAAATCGGCAATATTACGAAAAGCAATTGATTATATTCGTTTTCTTCAAAATTCAAATGTAAAATTAAAACAAGAAAATATGGCTCTTAAAATGGCAGCACATAAGAACACTCTTAAAGATTTACTCGTAACGGGAAGTGTTAAAATTGAAGATGTACCTAGTGCAAAATACGATCCTTCAGATACACCTCCGCATTCTGATGTTTCTAACTTCTCGCCAGAACATTCACTACCTTCAAGTCCCGAATATCAAACTGAAATGAGAATGGATAGTGATGACGAATCGATTGGGATCACTAGAGGAATGTTGGATCATTCTAAAATGGCCCTTTGTATGTTTATGTTTGCTATTCTTTGTTTTAATCCGTTTGGAAGTGCTTATAATAAGTTCGTTCGTGATGATCAAGATTATTCTGGACGAGGAAGGGTTTTATTGAGCAGTGAGTTTTATTTCGAGCTTTTTAAAATTACAAGGGCACTCCATTTTTGCTTTTTACAGATGGAGATTTTACGAATTGGAGTATATCCAGTTCAACTTGGATTTTATGGCTTTTAAACATTTTAATATTTGGAGTTTGTTTTGTCAAATTATTAATTTATGGCGATCCAATAATTTCGAACAAATCAAAAGAGTCTCGTATTTTTTGGTGTCACAGAAAACAAGCAAATTTATATTTATCAAAAGGAGATAAAGTGAAAGCGCATCAAGAGTTATGCAGATGTTTACGTACCTATGGCCTCGCTTTACCTACAAGTCGATTTGAAATTGTTGTAACTTTCTTCTGGCAATTCATACGGCAATTTTTACATAGACTTTGGATCGGTAAATGGTTATCTAAACACGCTGGTGGTGTTTTTGTCGATGGGTAAGTTTTAGCAACTTGTATAAGCATTATTTTAAAAACAAAATTGTAGTTCGAAACGACAAGAAGCATTAACATCGTATCGTGATTTAGCCCTTGTTTATCACAACCTTAATCAGCTCCATTTAGTCGACGGTTCCATTGAAAATGATTATATTACTGGACTTATTCTCGCATTAACAGCGACAAACTTAGCTGAAGCTGCTGATACAAACATATCGGCAGAGTCTTTAGCTGATATTTATGTAATGGGGGCATTACGCATCAAAACAAGCTTTTTTAGCTTTTTACAAGGAATTCATAGATACTATTTGGGTTTGGCTAAACTAGCAGCTACAAACTCATGTGAACCGATGCCTCAACGACTTCAATGGTTGTTCACGCCTTACGGCTACAGATTTTTTATTTCTCACAAGTTTGCTTACGATTCAGAAAGCAATAGTAATACTTTTAGTAGTTTAAGCAACAATACCGATCCTTTGGCCCATGTTGTTAAAGTAAGTTGAAATTACCCGTTAGTTTTGCTTTAATAAATGGTTGGTTTGCAGGTTTACCGTGAACACTTGATTGAAAAGGCTTTGCAAGCTTTAGTTGCACCAGGAAGCCGTAACGATAAAAATGACAAACACACTAAAACTTCTGACGTTTTGAATTATGTTCAGCTGTTGTTTGAGAGTGTCACAACTGAAATTCCCACTGTGTTTGATTCAACTATTATTCCAAGTAAGAGCCAAGTATTAAGCAAAGTTTTTAACTAAAGGAAAAAATTGTAGGTTTGGATGATCAAGTAGCCAATTGGTGGACCAATGTTTTGGCTGTAGCCGGTTATTGGTTGTTGGGAGAGGAAGATAAAGCTGCAAGTTTATATAAATACATTGATAATATACCAAATTGTTTATTAGAAACCAGTGATCCATTACCTAGAGCAGCTTTAGCAGCGTTTGTTGCTCGAACTATGTACTCGAAAAAAGATAATAGAATTTCTTACAAAACAATCCTACGACAGTGCGAAATAGCTGGCCAACAGTTAGAAGATAGCTTGAACTACAGCAGCTGCAAGCAAGAAAGCGAGATAGTTTTGGTAAGTTCTTTTTACTAAAAGTAGCAGGAAAAATTGGAAAAGCTTGAGAACAAATTGAAGGCCCAATTTGTGTAAACAATAAATTTTCAGTCACAGCTCAACAATTTTGTAGCCCTAGGTGCATTGTAGTTGCATTGCATGTCATTTAAATGTGCAGTGTTGCTCCAGTGCAACTCGGTGTACAAATTAAACAACGAAGAACCACAGAAAATAAGTTCTCAACAGAACCAATTTTTAACTTTTTCCAATCCAAGAAAAAGTTATAACAAGAAAGAAAGAAAAAATAAAAATTAATTATTTTTTTGCATTTCTCGACGTTTTGAGTCCAAAAATGCCAAATTTTTTTTTTTTGATTTTTTGAACTGAAATGTCTGTACCCCCCCCCCCCCCCTAGAGCAAAAGCTACTGAAGCAATTTTAATGAAATTTTATTTAAGCCACTTTAAAATTATTTCATCGGCAAACTAAGCTATTATAAGAAATCTATACAGGGTGTCCAAAAATAAGGTGGTTATTTTGGGGCCATATTTGCAAATTTGGGCCAAATTCAATTTTACTTAGTTATAAGACAGTACATCTGAGCCTGAATTGAAAAAAAAAATTCAAATTTTTTAATTCAAAATGGCGGCCAATAGAAAGATTGTCCCATTTTGTGGTTTTTCCCTTATTACTTGGCCGGTAATTATTATTATAAAAATTTCAAAACGGCATTGTACAGCCAAAATATAAGGCTTTCGTCCTAAACAAGTCGATTTTCAAAATTGTTTCAAAATTGCCTACCTTTAAGGGGCCAAAGTATGTAAAATTTTTGAAATGGATTTTCTCAAAATTGCCTCTACCATATTTTTTGCTTTTGAGATATGTTACAGAAAACGTAATTCTCTATCAAAATATAAATTTTTATCAAAATCGCTCGAGCCGTTTTGGAGTAATGATTTTTTGAATGTCAAAACTTCAAAAATCTCTAATTTCTTTTGTAATAAAAATGAAAACCTGAAAATGGATGTATTTATCAATCCCATGAATATCTATTATTTGACACTATTTTCCGTTAACAAAACGCTTCTGGTTAAACCGGAAATTACACAAATATCAAAATTTTTAGGAACACCCTGTATATTTTTAAATATTTTGAAAGCTCGGAAAATTAGCTATTACACGATACTAAACACTTTATATTTTGACTTCCGGTTTAACCGGAAATGGGATCAAACTTCTCAATTTAAATGGAACACCCTGTATATTTTTCAATATTTTGAAAACTAGTAAAATTAGCTTTCTAAAGATATAAAATAATGTATATTTTGAAGTTCAATTTATGCCAAATTTAAAAAAAATGAAATTACTATTTTAGAAAGTTAATACCTAAAAATTCTGTTTACACGTAGAAGTCCCAGGTTCGATGCAAAAATTAAAAAAAAAATTTTTTTTTTCATTTAAAAAAATTTTTTTTTTTATTATCATGTAATTTATATTAACATAAAAATAAATTTAATACTAAAAACAACGGATGTGGCCATACGAGGAACTGTTTTCATGCTTAACTGCAATTAATACCCAAACGTTTCTTTAGTGCACTTTTTAAAGTTCCTTTTACATTTTATTTCTAAGATATTAAATGAAATTTTAATTTATAAAAAAAACATTCCAAAATTTGACGGCTTGAAAAAGTTCCTCGTATGGCCACATCCATTGTTTATTTAAATAATATTTAATTTATCAACTAATTTTTTTGTAGATGACCCAGCTGTTAGTATGCGATTGGCTTCTTGAAACGCGCGTTTACTTGTGGGAAGACAGCACCGACTTTGATCCATCAAACAAATACGTTTCAAGTTACGTTTTGTTATCGTTTCAAAAAGATTTGGCTTCTTTAAGAACGTTAACACAACACATTCCTGTAAGATGATTTATTCTTTTTTAAATTATTTTAACAAGTTTAATTTTTAGTCTGCTTTACCGAGAGTGTTTCTTTACGAAGCAACTAGTAGAATGATGGCCGGAGCTGCTCCTGGTCGAACTCAACAGTTGTTAGATCGTAGTCTTAGACAACGGTACTCAAAGTCGTCAATTATGATGTGTAATAAAGATAAGAGTCAACAAGAAGTTGGTGGTGATCGACAACATGCGACTGCTTTATATATGGCGTGTCGATATTTACCGGGTCAGTTACTGTCGTCGCCTGGTGAACGTGCCGGAATGTTGGCTGAAGCGGCTAAAACTTTAGAGCGAATTGGAGATAAAAAGAGGCTTCAAGATTGTTATAAGTTGATGAAAACTATTGGACCCAACTCTGTTACAAATTAACTTGTTTTAAATAGTTTGTAAGCGTATTTATTTAGTGATGTATAGATGTAAGTTTTAAGTTGTTTTAAACGCTGATCAAAGCAAATAAAGTTTTTTTATTATTGTAAGAGGTGCTTATCAATTTAAAACCTACTTTGAAGTTTAATACTTCAATTTTGTTAATTAGCAAATTAAAAAAAATTTAAATGAAAAGAAAACTGTAAGTTAAAGTTCAATAGTTGTACGAATATTCAATAGATGGCGCACACGGTAATTTTTGAAATTTAAATGTAATAAATAATTTTTGATGCAAGTTGAAGTCCTCTTAACTCGAGTATTTTTAATTATAACAACTACAATTATTTTTACTGTACCTTTTTGTTGTTTTTTAAAGAACAAACTATTTTTTTTATTTACACAATTAAAAACCTTTCTTTGTGATTAAACAACTTTTATGTAAACTTTAAAAAAATTCTTTTTGTTAATTGGAAAAGAATTTGTGTAAGAAATAATGTATGAATATTGACTTTAGAGGAGCTATTCACATTCAATCAAAGTTAGGCAAACTTCTTGATTTGTAGTGACCGTTGGATTGTGTACTTTTGGTATAATGGAATTCCCGGGTAGTCACGGCGTTCCTGATCCCTCGGGAACTGACCTAACTCCGAAGGGCCATCTCTACTGGACTACCATTACAAATAACGTTCAGCCACACAAGCGGCTGCCATCAAATATTTAACTTGCAAACTCTCTAAACTTACTCATTGATTTGATAACAAATTTCTATTATAATCGTCAAACATTCTTCTTCATACCATTATGATAATAATATTATTTTATGATTTTTTCCTTTAAAAGTTAAAAAGTAATTATAATTTGAAATTTATCGAAGTTATTCTAATTATTTTAACTTGAGCGTGAAGCAACAGAATAAATGTAATTAAAATTATCAAAACTAATAATTAAATTCCGAGTATTAAACTAACACTTTTGACGAGTTTAATTATGAAATAATTCAGTTTGTGTTTATTTTTTAATTGTTTTTTTTATTAATTTAACTTATTTAAATTAAATTTTCTGATTAACTGATTTGCTAAAAGTTGATAAACTGAGACGTATTTGTAAATTAAATGTCTTTTCATAACCACAAGTAACACTTCACAATGTGTGACAGCTTTTCTTTCTTAAGGAAAAAGTTTGATTTACTACAAAATCAATATGAGTTTAGTTTAGATGAAAATTGGCACACTGTATGTCAGTTTAATGAAGCTTAAAATAAGGCACAATGGGGTGATAAAAAATACGGATTTCAGTTTCTTCAATGTGAGAGTTTATTGTTATCTTTTTAAACGATTCATTTTGAATTACATTTAAATTAGGTGATAATTCCATCGCAGATAAGTAGGTATGGTATATAATTTAAATACTACGATTATCTATGTACGAAAGACTATACAGTAAAAGACCCTTCGAGGGATTTTAAGCGATGTTGACCTTAAAAGCCTTTCACAATTTTTAAGATGGGTTTCGGTAATCTCTTTGGTCTTTCCTTATACTCTATAGTTTTCAAGATAATTAACCACAATAAGAACTTAATTAGAAGAGCTCATACAAAATCTTTTCCTATTGGAAAGCCCCCACAAGGTAGCACTTCTGTGGATACCAAACACTAGCAGTATAGGTAGAAGGAACTTAACCATTAGAAAAACTGAAAATGCAAGAATCAGAAGTACCGTTTACCGGAAACAAAATAATCCAAGCGGGAGTACAGTCACGTGCATATCTTTTGGCCACCTCGGCTATACGCCTAGCACGAATTGTGGGTTCAACCATTAATAACACCTTCTCTACTTAAACTGAGGGATAACTTTATTTAGCCAACAAGTAGTAAATCAACAAACTGTGTTGGTATTATGATGGTTGCCTTATACCTATACCTATAGCTTAACTCATAAGGAAAATACCGACCATGGTGGTTGGGAATTGGCGACAAGATGTTAATAAACAAAAAAAATAAAAAAGAGCCTTAATTGTATTATATTGAAATAAATAATTACACAAAAACGAACTAGACAAAAGGACCTTTCCAATGACCCATTTGAAAAATGTATGCAATTACTTATGCAAATGTAATTACCTATTTATTTAACAGTACAAACAAACGTGAAATAACGGTCCGCGGGCCTTATCTAGTTTTTAATACATATCCTATATATCTATGGCGTACTTTCTCCAAATATATCTCTAGTAACTGTAATAATCCTAGGTCGGTATTACCCTGAAAGTCGGCATTACCCTACTTTCCCCTATAAGTCGAAAACTCATCGTATATTTAATTATTTCAGATCTGAGCGATGAAAGACAGGTACTATAGGGCAGAACCCATAAACGCTAATTGCTATTATCGAGATTCCAAATTCAAGCCATAATGCTTATAGGAGGTTATTTGACAGAAAACGTCAACGAGACTGGAGACCAAAAGAAAACCAAATAGATTTTTGGCAGAGAATACTAGAAGAGTGTTATCTCTAGAGAACTAGCCCTATATAACTATATAACGAGTATGATCAGCAGCTTTTAGACCGCAGATCATCATCACGTATTCAAGTAATCTAAATAAGTAGCTCTGAGGTGAAAGAAAGGCATAGAGCTGCATCCAGGCACTATTGGCCCTTATCAAGATTTTAGATTCATGTCACAATGCATTTTGATTAATAAGAATCTTGAATCGAGATCTGAAATTCGTAAATAGAGATTGGAGATAGCGGCCATTTTATGATAGTTGATGAGCTAATAAATGGCCGAACCCAGTACTGGTACACTATAACAGCATCTTCGAAATTTTGTATCGTTTAAAGTAGCTACTTGTCATACTTGTTAGCTACTTTGAGATCAAAATGGAGATAAATTTTAAACGGCCGTGTTCAGTTTTTCAAGCTCCGTCATTTGAGTCCAATCTCATCAAGATTAGACCAGAATTACTTTTTAAATTTCCCTATTTCACTATCAGTGTTATCAGCGATAACAGCTAATTTTCTTATAACTCGGCAAACATAAGAGCTAACGCTTCCGTTTAATATTTAATTTAACTCTTAGATCATTTTTAACTCTATAAAAATATTTAATCCTTATCATTTTCTTATCTCATGGTTTCTAATTATAGGATTTAAAAGTTTTAAATTCATTTAGAACCACGTGGAGTGGTAAAATTTGTTATTGGAGCTGATTACAGCAGATCTTCAATATAAGCTCCTTCTTCATTTTGATAGGAGACTCCTCGTTTCACCATCATGATGAGTAGGAGAGTGCATTTTATTCAATTTTTTTCTAAAATTTTAATTTCAATCTTTTTTCATTTTATTCAATTTTAATTTTCCGTGTTGCTTTCAGCAAATTCGTGAGTTTCCGTCGTTCCATCAGGATCTTGTGATCTCTTTTTGTGAGGGGATTCGGGATCTCTTGTTTCATTAGGGCTTTGGAACCTCTCTTCGTGAGAGGACTCGGAATCTGCTTACCGCCACCGTCTTGTGCTTTTAGCAATACTAAGTGACCTCTCTCTTCGCGAGAGGACTCGGGATCTGGTAATTGTCATTTTATTTTGCTTTAACCATCAGAATCCTGTGACATCTCTTCGTGAGAGGACTCGGGATCTAGTAAACGAAGCTATCATTACTTCATCAAGACTCTGTGATCTCTTTTCGTGAGAGCATTCGGGATAAGGTGGACGAAGTTCCTGTTCTTCCATCAGGACTTTGTGATCTCTCTTCGTGAGATGACTCGAGATCTGGTGGACGACGTCCTTGATCTTTCAATCATTAGGACCCTGTGATCTCTCTTCTCTCTTCGTGAGAAGACTCGAGATCTTATGGACGACGTTCTTGTTCTTTCAATCATCAGGACCCTGTGATCGCTCTTCGTGAGAGGACTTAGAATCTAGTGGACGAAGTTGTTGTTCCTTCATCAGGACCCAGTGATCTCTCTTCGTGAGAGAACTCGGGATCTGGTGGACGAAGTCCCCGTTCCTTCATTAGGACCCTGTGATCTCTCTTCGTGAGTGGACTCAGGATCTGGTGATTGTCATTTTACTTTGCTTCAACCATCAGGACCCTGTAACCTTTCTTCGTGAGAGAACTCGGGATCTGGTGGACGAAGTCCCCGTTCCTCCATTAGGAACTTGTCATCTCTCTTCGTGAGAGGACTCGAGATCTGATGGACGACGTTCTTGTTCTTTCAATCATCAGGACCCTGTGAGCGCACTTCGTGAGAGGACTTGGAATCTGGTGGACGAGGTTCTTGTTCCTTCATCAGGACCCTGTGATCGCTCTTCGTGAGAGAACGCGGGATCTGGTGGACGAAGTCCCCGTTCCTTCATTAGGACCCTGTGATCTCTCTTCGTGAGAGAACTCGGGATCTGGTGGACGAAGTCCCCGTTCCTTCATTAGGACCCTGTGATCTCTCTTCGTGAGTGGACTCGGGACCTGGTGGTTGTCATTTTCGTTTGCTTCAACCATTAGAATCCTGTGACCTCTTCTCGTGAGAGGATTCGGGATCTGGTAAACGAAGTTATCATTACTTCATCAGGACCCTGTGATCTCTCTTCGTAAGAGGGCTCGGAATCTGGTGGACGACGTCTTTGTTCCTTCAATCATCAGGACCCTGTGATCTCTATTCGTGAGAGGACTCGGAATCTGATAGGCGAAGAGGAGAGTTGGGTTGTCCCATACCGGGTTATGTTGTTGTACTTTGGTACAAATCATTATTTTGTGACCTATTTTCAATAAACGATGTTATTTTGTTATTTCCACAAACCTGTGTTTTATTAATAGCTTAGTCTCCACTAAGCTAAGGGTGTTACAATAGTATAAAGTAGGGCTGGGCGATACCTCGAATCGAGTATCAAGAATCGATACCACGACGGTATCGATACTATTCAAAAGTATCGAAGTATCGAAAGTATCGAGGTATCGAAAGTATCGAGGTATCGAAAGTATCGACAGTATCGAGGTATCGAAAGTATCGAGGTATCGAAAGTATCGAGGTATCGAAAGTATCGAAAGTATCGAGGTATCGAAAGTATCGAGGTATCGAAAGTATCGAAAGTATCGAGGTATCGAAAGTATCGAGGTATCGAGAGTATCGAGGTATCGAAAGTATCGAAAGTATCGAGGTATCGAAAGTATCGAGGTATCGAAAGTATCGAGGTATCGAAAGTATCGAAAGTATCGAGGTATCGAAAGTATCGAGGTATAGAGAGTATCGAGGTATCGAAAGTTTCGAAAGTATCGAGGTATCGAAAGTATCGAGGTATCGAAAGTATCGAAAGTATCAAAAGTATCGAGATATCGAAAGTATCGAGGTATCGAAAGTATCGAGGTATCGAAAGTATCGAGGTATCGAAAGTATCGAGGTAAAAACTCGGCTAAGTACGCAAAAACACGCAATCTGATAAGTAGTGTAGCAACTATCTTTGTTGGTGCTTCGTAATATAAAGCTAAATTGTAACGGTGTATGTGGTGTTATCGTTACATACAGCGGCAAAGATTCCACCTGGAAAACCTGTAAAAATATTTTCTTCAACTCCAGTAGGTACCTCGATACTTTCGATACCTCGATACTTTCGATACCTCGATACTTTCGATACTTTCGATACCTCGATACTTTCGATACTTCGATACTTTCGACCCTCGGTATCGGTATTCGATACCATCTAAGGTATCGATACTTCGAATAAGTATCGATACTTTGCCCAGCCCTAGTATAAAGTTAAGCTTAATTATTCAATTACTTTGTTTACTTATCACGTGCAAGAAACATACATATTATGCCAAACTCATGAATTGCACAGTTCTTTAGAATTACCGAGTAGTTAATACTTGAACGATTTCACATTAAAGTCGAAACACAAACAAATCTCTAGTTTACCAAAACAATAATTTTCTTTTAAAGATAAAAGTGAAATTAGTTAATCGAAACACGTATTACAAGTATAAATTTTTTCCAAGTGGCGAGAAGAGTGGTGAAGTTGGTAGTGGCGAAAAGCCGTACAAAGTTTTGTAATTATATGAGTATTACGTATTAAGAAGGTAAAATATGTAGAAATAAATATAAAGTTATGTAAATGTTTGTTTTAAAAATAGTGGTATTGAATAGAAAAGTATGAAGAGAGGGATAATTGAAAGTGGTGAGCAGCCATCTATTTGAAGTGGCGAAAAGTCATTTAAATTTTAAAATTTTTTTTTTTTTACTTTTTCTTTTTATTTTGTCGAAAACATCTTACAAAGCTTTAATGTTAAATTGAAGTAGAAATAACATAAAGAGTTTGAAAAGCTTGAGATATAAAAAAAAATCAAGCAAACATCGCCTAACACTCAATTCCATATGCGCAACCCTTTGGGAGTCATAATCCTAAAACTTCTAAACTAAGCAAAAACTCTTTGTCAAAAATAGAGAAAATAGATCTTTTTTTTGTGTCTTTTCGAATGGTAAGTAATAAAAATTGTTTATTGTTTGAAAAAAAGTCGAATTAATTATAACGGAGTTAGTGTAATGTTAAGAGAGGCTCCTTTAACTAATAAGGTTCATTGTATTAAGCTTAAGGTAAGGATTAAATTAAATCAAAATCGAGTTAGGTTAGAAAACAAATCGAGCGAGTTTGTAAATAATTAGATAAAGCGAGAGTCGGATTATAACAAACAAGCCGATTGATCAATTTGCATAATTATTTATTAAATTTAAATAAATTAGTTAGTGTAGTAAAGGAAAAGGTTTTTGTTTTTTAATTTTGCAAGTTTGCTGATGATAAAAATTTCCTTCCTTCTTTTGGGGTGTTTCAAAAACGTGTTTAATGCACCGTTTCACATCTGGTGCAAATAATTCAAAATATGATCGTAGATAATATTTCTTATAGGGGTCAGGGAGCCTTTCTCTCATATCTCTAAAGTGACAAACCGCCAACTCAGCTAGTCCGAAAGACTGGATTAGCCTTCTCGTGGTGTAATATGGCGTGTGATGAGAATAATAACAATAAGTCAGAGTGGTCCGATTTTTCTTCTCGAGAATCTGTTGAAACAGAATTCGTTTATCTCTTAGTACTTAAATCCTTCATTCTTTTGTGTAATTTTCAGATAACATCTTCGATGACTTTTTATAACTTTTTTTTGCTAAATTGAGAATAATGTTCCTTTTTTCTTTTTCATTTTACTCATGAGGATATTAAATTGTGATAGTGATTTTGATGAGTTTATTTTTTATTACAAAGGCACCGTTTAAATTGAAAATCTTATAAATAAAAAAACTAATTCCGAAACAAACCAAAATTTAACGAACTCTTCTAACATACTAAAAGTCGTCTACCTTTCCGAGACTTATGCTAAATCAACCATCGCATCGTGGGAAATGTCAGCGGATAAATTAGCGAAAAACTTGTCTGGCGTTCTTTCCGCATTTTCTATAATGAGTTAAATAATATTAAAAATTATTTTTCTTCATTTTAACAATAAAATAAAAATAAACTTTAAAAAATGTCTCACGTTTTGAAGGAGAAAATCAACTTAAACCTCTTGTAAGTACTAGTCGGAATGTTCAGAAGCTTATTTTTAACTTGAAAAATAAGAAAAATATTTTGCTGATTACATCACATCAGATTCTTTCTACAACATTCTTTCATTATTATTATAAATTAATTTTCAAGCAATTTGAAATTCTTTAGATGAGGTGATTTCTTTTAGTTTACTTTTCTAAAGCCCTTTTGATAGTTTCTTTAGTTTTTAATGGAAATGAAGAGATTTTATGTACGGTGATGACGTTCCAATAATCGGTGGTTTCTAACAGCAGTAGACTTTTGAATACGAAGATGTGCACTTGATAGGTGTCAAGATAACACCAACACTTTTAAAACGAAGCAGTGGCTCTCAAAATGGACGTAGCCAACTTATAGGCCCTGCAGGGAATTTGTAAGAGCTCAAAAAAACATTTTGACAGGAAACTTACCCTTAATTGAAAATGCGCTTATTGGAGTCTGTGATGGCTCTAGATGTAGAGGCTTTGGGAATGCAGATGAATCCGTCCAATATATTTTATGTCAGTGCCCTACTTTTGCGACTTTGGACTCAAAAACGTCCAAAACCAGCTAACATACAAAGAATCCACCCCTGTAGGCTACTAAAATATGGCTAAGGTTAGATCCATAACCTCTCTGGATAACACACAAACAGTCGCTTGGTCTAAGTGTTGCAGTTTCTAACAGGTCCCCCAGGAAGTAAAAAAAAGGTGCCCTAATACAGTATTAAGAAGGAAAATTCGGAAAAAGAGCTGCAACTCAGTTTAAAGCTGTGCGAGCTATTGTGTTCAAGTCTAAGAGGCAATGGTAGTTCCACATATGATATCATATCTTATTAAATGAATGAATATATTAAATAAATCATTATATTAAATAATGAATCTTCTTCTTTGAGTGCCTTGGTCTTACGTATTGGTGCGTTGGTGCTTCAGTGTCTTATATAATAGTAAGACTTCCTCTAGACATGGTCACGGTCAGCTAAGCCTCTAAATCAAGATATAGGTTATCAGTGTTAGTGCTTCAGCGCTTTATAATGATAGGACTTCTCCTAGACATGGTCAGCTCAGCATCTAAACCAAGATATAGGTTATCAATATCGTAACCATTGCATTGCCTTGCCTTACAGAACGAGAGCTTAAACGACTTCCGCGCATGCATTGATGTTTTAGCCCTTCATAATTTTAAAACTTCCCTAAGACACAGTGAGATCAGCTTCTACACCAAGACATAAGTTATCAATAATTACTGTAACCGTTGCGTGTGTCAAGAAAGCTAGTGATAGAGACAAGTTGTTCGTTCAAGAACAACCAACGGGACCTTGGAAACTCTAACTAAATTATGTAAAGGGTTCTCCTACAATAATATAATTTGATGGTATCTGACGTCTATTGGCCAAACTTGTAAGTTTGGTTCTTAAACGAAAAGGAAATAGCAAATTTAAATCCAAAGCTCTATAAGGGTTGTTAATGCCTAACATTTCATTATAAGGACAATGGAATGACAGAAAAAGATGTAGTCTGTCGGAAGGTGTCTTAAAAATACCGACTTTGGTATTGGAGTGATGGTCAAACAAGAGAGAGATAGAGTGACGCCAGTTTCAAGGCAGGCATTCTATGAAAGTATCATTGGACAAGATCATGCTCCTAGTCGTTTAACTCTATAAGGGGTGCTAACGTCTAACGTTCCATTAGAAGAACAATGGAAAGCCAGAATAAGATGGAGTCTGTCAAAAGGCGTTTAAAAACACCAACTTAGGTACCTTCCCGAAGAGTGATAGTCAAAAGAGATAGAGTGAGGCCAGTTTCAAGACAGGAATTCGATAAAACTATCATTGGACATGATCATGCTCTTAGCCGTTTAATTCTATAAGGGGTGCTAACGTCTAACGTTCCATTAGAAGAACAATGGAAAGCCAGAATAAGATGGAGTCTGTCAAAAGGCGTTTAAAAACACCAACTTAGGTACCTTCCCGAAGAGTGATAGTCAAAAGAGATAGAGTGAGGCCAGTTTCAAGACAGGAATTCGATAAAACTATCATTGGACATGATCATGCTCTTAGCCGTTTAATTCTATAAGGGGTGCTAACGTCTAACGTTTCATTAGAAGAACAATGGAAAGCCAGAATAAGATGGAGTCTGTCAAAAGGCGTTTAAAAACACCAACTTAGGTACCTTCCCGAAGAGTGATAGTCAAAAGAGATAGAGTGGGGCCAGTTTCAAGACAGGAATTCGATAAAACTATCATTGGACATGATCATGCTCTTAGCCGTTTAATTCTATAAGGGGTGCTAACGTCTAACGTTCCATTAGAAGAACAATGGAAAGCCAGAATAAGATGGAGTCTGTCAAAAGGCGTTTAAAAACACCAACTTAGGTACCTTCCCGAAGAGTGATAGTCAAAAGAGATAGAGTGAGGCCAGTTTCAAGACAGGAATTCGATAAAACTATCATTGGACATGATCATGCTCTTAGCCGTTTAATTCTATAAGGGGTGCTAACGTCTAACGTTCCATTAGAAGAACAATGGAAAGCCAGAATAAGATGGAGTCTGTCAAAAGGCGTTTAAAAACACCAACTTAGGTACCTTCCCGAAGAGTGATAGTCAAAAGAGATAGAGTGAGGCCAGTTTCAAGACAGGAATTCGATAAAACTATCATTGGACATGATCATGCTCTTAGCCGTTTAATTCTATAAGGGGTGCTAACGTCTAACGTTCCATTAGAAGAACAATGGAAAGCCAGAATAAGATGGAGTCTGTCAAAAGGCGTTTAAAAACACCAACTTAGGTACCTTCCCGAAGAGTGATAGTCAAAAGAGATAGAGTGAGGCCAGTTTCAAGACAGGAATTCGATAAAACTATCATTGGACATGATCATGCTCTTAGCCGTTTAATTCTATAAGGGGTGCTAACGTCTAACGTTCCATTAGAAGAACAATGGAAAGCCAGAATAAGATGGAGTCTGTCAAAAGGCGTTTAAAAACACCAACTTAGGTACCTTCCCGAAGAGTGATAGTCAAAAGAGATAGAGTGGGGCCAGTTTCAAGACAGGAATTCGATAAAACTATCATTGGACATGATCATGCTCTTAGCCGTTTAATTCTATAAGGGGTGCTAACGTCTAACGTTCCATTAGAAGAACAATGGAAAGCCAGAATAAGATGGAGTCTGTCAAAAGGCGTTTAAAAACACCAACTTAGGTACCTTCCCGAAGAGTGATAGTCAAAAGAGATAGAGTGAGGCCAGTTTCAAGACAGGAATTCGATAAAACTATCATTGGACATGATCATGCTCTTAGCCGTTTAATTCTATAAGGGGTGCTAACGTCTAACGTTCCATTAGAAGAACAATGGAAAGCCAGAATAAGATGGAGTCTGTCAAAAGGCGTTTAAAAACACCAACTTAGGTACCTTCCCGAAGAGTGATAGTCAAAAGAGATAGAGTGAGGCCAGTTTCAAGACAGGAATTCGATAAAACTATCATTGGACATGATCATGCTCTTAGCCGTTTAATTCTATAAGGGGTGCTAACGTCTAACGTTCCATTAGAAGAACAATGGAAAGCCAGAATAAGATAGAGTCTGTCAAAAGGCGTTTAAAAACACCAACTTAGGTACCTTCCCGAAGAGTGATAGTCAAAAGAGATAGAGTGGGGCCAGTTTCAAGACAGGAATTCGATAAAACTATCATTGGACATGATCATGCTCTTAGCCGTTTAATTCTATAAGGGGTGCTAACGTCTAACGTTCCATTAGAAGAACAATGGAAAGCCAGAATAAGATGGAGTCTGTCAAAAGGCGTTTAAAAACACCAACTTAGGTACCTTCCCGAAGAGTGACAGTCAAAAGAGATAGAGTGAGGCCAGTTTCAAGACAGGAATTCGATAAAACTATCATTGGACATGATCATGCTCTTAGCCGTTTAATTCTATAAGGGGTGCTAACGTCTAACGTTCCATTAGAAGAACAATGGAAAGCCAGAATAAGATAGAGTCTGTCAAAAGGCGTTTAAAAACACCAACTTAGGTACCTTCCCGAAGAGTGATAGTCAAAAGAGATAGAGTGGGGCCAGTTTCAAGACAGGAATTCGATAAAACTATCATTGGACATGATCATGCTCTTAGCCGTTTAATTCTATAAGGGGTGCTAACGTCTAACGTTCCATTAGAAGAACAATGGAAAGCCAGAATAAGATGGAATCTGTCAAAAGGCGTTTAAAAACACCAACTTAGGTACCTTCCCGAAGAGTGATAGTCAAAAGAGATAGAGTGAGGCCAGTTTCAAGACAGGAATTCGATAAAACTATCATTGGACATGATCATGCTCTTAGCCGTTTAATTCTATAAGGGGTGCTAACGTCTAACGTTCCATTAGAAGAACAATGGAAAGCCAGAATAAGATAGAGTCTGTCAAAAGGCGTTTAAAAACACCAACTTAGGTACCTTCCCGAAGAGTGATAGTCAAAAGAGATAGAGTGGGGCCAGTTTCAAGACAGGAATTCTATAAAAGTATCATTGGACATGATCATGCTCTTAGCCGTTTAATTCTATAAGGGGTGCTAACGTCTAACGTTCCATTAGAAGAACAATGGAAAGCCAGAATAAGATGGAGTCTGTCAAAAGGCGTTTAAAAACACCAACTTAGGTACCTTCCCGAAGAGTGATAGTCAAAAGAGATAGAGTGAGGCCAGTTTCAAGACAGGAATTCGATAAAACTATCATTGGACATGATCATGCTCTTAGCCGTTTAATTCTATAAGGGGTGCTAACGTCTAACGTTCCATTAGAAGAACAATGGAAAGCCAGAATAAGATGGAGTCTGTCAAAAGGCGTTTAAAAACACCAACTTAGGTACCTTCCCGAAGAGTGATAGTCAAAAGAGATAGAGTGAGGCCAGTTTCAAGACAGGAATTCGATAAAACTATCATTGGACATGATCATGCTCTTAGCCGTTTAATTCTATAAGGGGTGCTAACGTCTAACGTTCCATTAGAAGAACAATGGAAAGCCAGAATAAGATGGAGTCTGTCAAAAGGCGTTTAAAAACACCAACTTAGGTACCTTCCCGAAGAGTGATAGTCAAAAGAGATAGAGTGGGGCCAGTTTCAAGACAGGAATTCGATAAAACTATCATTGGACATGATCATGCTCTTAGCCGTTTAATTCTATAAGGGGTGCTAACGTCTAACGTTCCATTTGAAGGACAATGAAATGCCAGAAAAAGATGGAGTCTGTCGGAGGGCGTTTAAAAATATCAAATTAGGTACCTTCCCAAAGAGTGATGGTCAAAGGAGAAAGAGATAGAGTGAGGCCAGTTTCAAGGCAGGAATTCTATGAAAGTATCCTTGGACTTGATCATGCTCTTAACCGTTTAACTCTATAAAGGATGATAACGTCAAACGTTTCATTAGAAGAACAATGGAATGACAGAAAAAGATGGAGTCTGTCGGAAGGCGTTCTAAAAACACTAAATTAGGTACTTTTCAGAAGAGTGCTGGTCAAATGAGAGAAAGATAGAGTGGGTTCAATTTCAAGGCAGGAATTCTATTAAAGTATCATTGCACATTTGGTTGTATGAGCTCATGCTCCTCTGAAAGCTCGAGGACTTGAGAATATCGCCATATCTCTGCCGCATGCTCCAAAGTTATCTAAACGAGTGAAGATTATTTATTCGCAGGCTTGGGCTGAACAGTAGCAAGACTGACATCAGCAGTTGCGTCCTCCGGGTTTTATTTTATGGAACGGTTTGTATACTGGCGTCGGTGTTTAGTATCAAATCAACAAATGGATGACTCGCAATATATTCCAACTAGCTCCTGGAGAAAAGTTAGGGTGTGTACTTTAGACCTGGCTTAAATACATGTTTAAATTAACTATGGTCAATACACGTTCAACTATTGAATAAAAAAATTACCCCCTACTCTACCAGAACAGAGCATTTTAGCCAATAATACGAATCGCTATGGAAGAGTAAATATAGCTATTTCTGGTCAATAGTTTCTCTAATAGAAATGATTGCTTATACTCCCACTTATAAAGAAAGATCATGGCAACCAACGATAATGTAAACGCGATGGAAGTCCAAAATGGCCTTTCCGTCGCATTTTCTCTTATAGACAACGGTTGTCGAAACCTCGAAACTGCTTGCTGATGTTTTATGTTCTAAGTTCTAACGCCTACTTCCAACCACGTGACTATTTGTACTCGTTTTTTTCGGAAAAGCAAATATTTACTAATCTAATTTCAAACCAGTGCTTAACCGACATACAAAGTACCGGCCCTAAGGCTGTTATTGTGATTGAGAGAAGTGCCGAGTTAGCTGTATAATAAGCGAGCGAGGGAGAGAAAAATTTCTATTTGTGTCTTTCCAAACCTTTTAGGCTCTTTATTTGTATATATATTTTTTTAAATTTATAACCAACCTTTTTGCAAAGTTTCAACTTTTCCACAAGTTCCGATACAAAACTTGAGAATCATTGAAAAGCTTTGAAACTTCAACAACATAAGATCAAATTATAAATAATTTATGTTTATGAATTTAAATTAAATTAAATTTCTATTTACGCTTTTATTGAATAAATATGGGTCAAAACGAAAGAGAATGAGAAGGTGTCCAAAAATAATGATAAATTATGATAAAAATACAATCAATCGGTGATTTGTATCACGTGTTACATCTACCGAATTAAGTCGAAAAAAAAATATTTAGAAAAGATATGAAAATAGTTCAATAATTTGGCATTCATTGCAAAAGAGCTTGCGAGAGAAACGATTAAAATTACGTCTTCTTTTTTTAGTGCTTTTAAGAATGGAGAGAAAACTAAAGAATAAAATAAAAGATATTATTTAAATTAGATTTAGGCAATGTAAAACTTAAACCAAATTATTCGTTTCTTCTTCTTAATCCAAAGACTTAAAGTCGACAATTCATGAGACTTTGTGAAAATTCATTTTAGCGCCACTTTACGTCTGAGCTCAACGTAATGTATTTTTATAAGTTAATTATCGCAATGAAATACGATGACATCGACCGACTACGTCCTTGCAATTTTCCACGATGTTGTGGGACCTTTCAAGAGCAAAAATTTTAATTTTAATTTTTTTAACTTTGTTCATTATTACACCAACTATTATTAGACTCCTCTCTTTCGAGGGATATTTTAGGTTAAATATAAATCATTTAAATTTCGATTAAAATATTACATTTAGATAAAGGTATTGTTTGCTATTGTGTAATACATTAAATTCGGATCTATATAGGCGTGTATTTAGATAACAATATTATTCTTGAATTTATTATAATATAAATCGTTAGGCATTCTGAAACAATTGGATTTCGCACAAAAATTTTCTTTCTACTATTTTCACAATAATTTTCATTTTGATAAATATATCCTTTCGATTTATAATCCCCTCCGTTCTATTCTGTAATCAACTTTTAATCTTAGGATGTACAAATCTCGAATTTACATAAATAGGGCTTCAGAGGGCCGACATTTTCGTGGACACGTACGAAAAAGTCCTGGTATGGTCACATTCGACTTTTTAGGATTATTAAGATGAATTAAAATTCAGGGGCACTTTTTATGCTATACACCTATGTATACGTATAGCCCCACTACGAGAAATTGATAGACTGAAAATATGTCAACTTAAAGAATTTTATTTAAAATATATTTTGCGGAAAAAGATTCGTCCAATCATAATCGAGAATTCAGCTGAGGTACAGACATAGTTGTATGTGTACTTTTTAAATACTTTGCTTAATGTTAACCAAAGTCAATTTTGGTGATAGTTTCTTGTCAAATTTTGCAGCTGAAATACTTTAAACTCGTACAGCAATAATTTGTTATGCTGACGAGAGGTGGGAATGCGCAGATATCTAAATTGGTATTTATCCCCACTAACGCAGTAGTCAACGTATTTAAATTATAAAAGGGCGTGGCCAAATCTGCGCAAACTTATCCCTACCGCTCGTCAAGTTAAATTTGGTTTGCAATAGTGTATTTTCAAATTTGACCACGCCCCCTCAGCTAGCAGCTTACTTTGGTTGAGCTATATTTTCTTATAGCATATTTGTCTATCTTTGCACTTCTGAAACTATCCCGACTTAGAACTGAACTCAAGAAGATTGTAACATGTCTCTAATATTGACCATTCTTCTAAACAAGAATCCTCTGATTTACAATAATGTAAGGCAGTGACACAGCACATGCTCAATTGTTTCGTCCTCTTTATTTCATCTTCTGCAGCTGAGACCATCAGCATAAATTTTTATTGATTTCATAGCTTCGAAAAGAATGTATGAAGGTCTAAAATAACTGTAATTAGGAAATGAAAGAGAATGGAAGAAAAAGACGGTTTTGCAGATGCCCAATACGGCCTTCAAAATAGGGTCGAGAGTAGACGCTGTAATGAGAGTCGTTACAGGCCATAATCAAAATCCATGTGAAAAACGCTTTCAATAGGGTTTCAAACCAGAAAAGAATCTGGCTGATTGTAACGATGCGCGTTATGGCTAAGTATCAAACTGCTTTCTGATTGGTGCTAAGTACTAACTTGGTGGTGGAATTAATAAATATTCGACGTGATATAATTTGAGAGTGACCATCCTGTTCATCCACTGTGCAGAGTACATCACTATCATTATTCTCAGTGTGATCCCCGTGTGCTGCGGGTAGTTTATGTCTGGCGTCCCTGTACTAACGGCTATTACAAGCTGATCGCGTCTACCCCAGTACATCTCTTCTGTTGGTCAGGCCTTCGGACTAACCACAAGTCACTTCTCAACGGTCTTTGGGCTTCTTGGCCGATCGTGTGGGGCTTGATTACAGTCTTGGGCTTGTTGGTCGACTGTTGATTTCTTTGAAAGTGATATATGGCTTGTTGGCTAACCACTTCTCAACGGTCTTTGAGGTTCTTGGCCGATTGGGTGGGACTTGACTACAATCTTGGGTTTGTTGGCCAACTGTCAATTTGAAAGAACGTGGGTGGCCTGTTTGGTTAATCACACGTCATCTGTTTGAGGATCAAGTTCTTTAAGGGTCACTAGTCCTAGTCAAAGGAGCGCTCGTCATCCAGAAGAACGCTTTTATTTTGTTTAATTAATATAACCTGTTATTTTTGTTTTTAGAAAACATTTTTATTTGGTTTCAAAGTGTTTGTTATTGCTTGTTCATAGATCCGAACTTCCCGTGTCTTCGTAATGTACACAGGATCGTAAGAACGGTTTTACATGGTTACCTAAACGATAGGATATACTTATAACTATAAATTAAGACTCACACCAAACTGAAGAACACGACATTACGAGCTTGGTCTCAAAGGCTTAAATTCTGGGTTTCCTCTAGTAGAATATCCTCTATGATGACGTCCTAGCTATTTCACAGGGGGACGTGGAGCTGCTGAGTTTTGAAGATGACCTCACAGTGCTCGTGACCTGGCCCGCTTGGAGAATCTTGTTAATCTGTAACTATAAGTACTGTATCATAAATTTTAAGCAGGTAGAATAGTCCCAACGAAAGAAAGGCCCATCATCTGATTAAATCTGAACTAGGCGTAGCTTCAAGGGCCTAGTGCCTAGTAATCATGTGGTGAGCTTATCTTTCGTTGGAAATACTCGATCCTGTGCCACTAAAACGTGGTGATCAGTAAAAAGCCAAGAGTATTGTTGTATTATTAATTGGGTTATTAAGTGGCTATAACCACTTAGCTCTCTCTCCAGATCTTTTTCACTATTCTAATGTAAATTTTGAACAGTACACGGAATAAAGTGCCTATGCGAGTTGTTTCTTTTATAATGACTTAATGACGCAGTTCACAAAACATGCTTAGAAAGACTTTATCATAAGTTGGAACTGTGCCAACTCTCTATCTTTTGACCATTGCTCTTAGAAAAAGTACTTATGGTGGCATTTTAGTGGCCTTTATAGTTATTTCGTTATTTCTCTCGGCGTTGACTCAAATGTGTAGCCTTGCAAATGATGCACTCAGTCGTGGTCTTTATCTGGTCGATGTAGAGGTTTTCCCTTGCTCATCCCAGTACACTTCGGATTATTCTATTAATCTGTTTGGCCGTTTAAAGTCTCCTTCAGAAGCCCTATTTGAAAGTTTAAAGGCCCAGGCCCCCTTCAGATGTTGGATCCATATTCAAAAACCCCTTGTTCGATGTAGGGCCTCAAAGCCCTTCTAGTTCAGTCGGATGCAAGAACCGAAGCCCCTTTTGAAAGTTTAAAACGTTGCCCCTCATTTCTATTAGAGTCTCATGTTTAAATCTTCTCACCTGTGACGTCATTCTCGTAACAGATTGTTACGCATCATTTACTGCTATTTAGACATCCAAATAACCCAATTCTTTTTACTTTTTACTTCCCTCCTTCTTAAATTTTTAAATTTACACGCCCACTTGCCTCCATATGTATATTTCTCTTTATATAAATTTTCTTTCTGATGTGACGTCCCATCCGGTAGAAAACCCGCTTAGGTATACTACTGCAATGTCACTTGTTTATGATGAAGAGCATTGATTTGAATATTTTGCTCAGTCTTGGCTATAAGTACCTAGCCCCTTTAAATCTTGATCTGATTAATATAATCGTCTAGTCAACGAACGCTTAAAAATGGGGTGTAGATGACATGTAAGAGGGTGAAACGTTTTTTTTCCAGGAATGTGTTTGGAGTAGTTAGCAGGTAAAAAGACTAAAATTCCACGGTTCTAGGTTTTATTGCTAAGAGAGGTGGGTGGAAAAGTCTCGTTTTGGGGTTTTTGCTTATATCTCAAAAACGGTAAGTGCTAGGGAAAAAATTGTTTTAGCAAAATGAAAGTTTATTAAATTTTGTACAAGATTGCTGCTATTTATTTTTTCTCTATTCTTTATAGTTTTCGAGATATAGCTCGGAAAAGCCGTTAATTGAAATGAGAAAAAACTTTGGCTAAAGTTTTTCGTCAAACTTTTGCCCCTAGCGCCTCGAATCTTCATTTTATACTAAAAGTCTATTTTATAGACTATAAGCTGAATATTTTTATTATTGACAGAATAGAAAAAATTGAATCAATAATAAGTAAGTGACAATTTGATTTGAAATCATCACGAGTGCATTCATACAAAATTATGATTTTTCGACGTCATTCCTAAATAAAATTCTTGTCAATGATTTAAGCATTTTAGAGAAGCTCGGAGAGTTTCAGATGGATTTAAAGTCCATTTTTCTCATGGTTTGAAAGGCAATGAAAAGCATCGCGTCTTTTATTTTAGAATAATGAATAACGAGCAAAGACTTAAAGTTTTTATTATAGCAAAAGGAATTTCGAAATGATTTACAAGTTTGAACTTTGTGCAAAAAAATAATATTAAGTTTCTTTAAATTTACAAATTAATTTAAAACGAGAGAGCGCCGGAACGATGCTCTTCTAGTGGCGGTTAAACGATACTGGCGAAAAGCCTTTTTTTAAAAAGTTGAGATTTTCTCGTTCGAGTGAGTGGAAGTTGTTTTTTTAAAAGAATAATTAAATTTCTTTTTCACTATCATCTTTTAACTTTACTAACATTAATTTTTAATCAAATTAAAAGTTTTTAGAATAAATTTTTAAAACGAAGTGAGAAGTGAGACGACAAATTAAATTTTACAATATCCAATTTTAAAATATTTTTTTGAAAGTTTTAAAAGGTGTCCTCTGTACGACGATTTTTCTTTACGTGCAATTTGAAATGGAGAAAAAGTTTTTACCTTTTTTCATCTAATTTCTCCACCCCCCTGTTCTTTTTCATTCTTTTAACAATGGTACCAACTTTTACAAATAAACACACCTTGATTAAATTTCTCGGCAGTTTCAGTGATGTCTTTGTTAGTCTCTTGGGTAAAACACAAACCGAAATGAGTTTTAGCTCATTGTTTACTTAATTTTGTGCTTTTTTTTAAAAAAGGAAGAACAAAGTTAGTTTTAAGTATGAAAGTGTTTGAGAAAAAATAGGGTAATGTTTGTTGGAGTGAATGAAAGTGGCGTTAAGGAATCAGAAAAATGAAATAATAAATTTAAAAAATTGAGTTACGCATAGGAGAACATCAAAAGATTTTAAATTTACATTAGAAGGGTGGATTTACGTCTTTAAAATTGACATTCATATAGGGTTTATGTTAGTAGATTTTTTCCCTATTATATTTTTTTTAAAGCATGTGTTGAACAGAGGGAGGAAAAGAGTTTTTAAAAATAATTATATCAAAACGACTCTCGTTTTTTTTAAAAGACAGTAAAACTTTAATTTCGGGGTTTTTTAAAATTATTCCCAAGTTGTTGAAGTAAATTTTACTTTCAGCAGATAATAAAAGATGTAATTTTTCAAATAAGAAAATGCATCTTTTTATTTTTTATTGCAACCACTAAAACTTTTAATATACATACAAAATTTTACGAATTTAGCAAACGAAGTACACTTTTAGAGTCTTTTGTTAGGTTCTTAATATAATTGCGCAGAAATATAATCCAGTATAAAAGAGCGAGAAGCTGGAAAAGATTGGCAAGAGTAAATGAAACCAAGCGAGCAGAAATACTTGAGAACTTTAGAAGGGATTTTTTTGTACGGAAAAAAAAGAATCGCAAAAAACACCTAAAGCGACATTCAGTCTACGAAAGAATATTTGATTAGTTCAATCAATAAATATATAGATCTTTTTTTATATCTCCCCTTACTCTTCTTCTACATCCAACACACCTATCTCTCTTAAGATATTTATTTATAAATTCGTCCGTATTTTTTGCAAATCAGTCCTACTTCCCCGGAGAAAACCTTTGTCCAGATTGCTGAATATGATATATAAGATATAAGTAACTTACCTTTCTAGAAAATTTGGCACTTTATTTCTGTCGCATTGCTCCCTAGGGAACTCTACGATGAAAGGACAAGTTTCACTAGATACGCATTCAGAATTTTCGCTTGATTAGTTTATAAAATATTACAAACTTCTTTCAACATCCAAATATTTGATTTATTAACACTTTAAACAATTATTTTATATACAGTGTGAAACATCACTAAGAGAGAGACTTCAAAAGCGTATGCTAATAACAAGGTAATTGATGGATTGTTTGTTCTATTTGTACTGGTTAAATAAGATAGTTAAAACAAACGTGTTGGATGTTTCTGAAAAAAATTTTTTATCCTCTTTAAATTATAATAGAGGTCAAATTAGACCAATTTAAGTCGTTAAGGAGTTACATTGACATTCTGGAAAGACGTCGAAAGCGTATGAAAATAAGTCAACAACTGGTTCTATTTTGTGTCTCCTTGTACTCCTTAACTAAGACAGTTGGAATAAACGTGTTGGATGTTTCTGAAAGAAAATTTTATCCTCTTTAAATTATAATAGAGGTCAAATTAGGCTAATTTAAGTCATTAAGGAGTTACATTAACATTCTGGAGAGACGCTGAGAGCGTATAAAAATAAGTCAACTGCTGCTTCTTTTTTTGTTCTCCTTGTACTGCTCAACTAAGACTTGTTCTATTTTTTGTACTGGCAGTGGTCAATTAAGAATTAAGACAGTTGGAACTCGAGAATGATTTTTGTTGGGTTAGAAATCCTTAACAACTAAAATTTATAAACAAATAAAAACATTTATTAATTGTCCTTGTAAATTATAGTTGCAAATATAAATATAAATATGCAAACAAACGAGTGAATAACTTACGTGTCACCCTGTATTTAAATGAAAAAAATATTTTGAAATGTAATAAATTTAATCAATAAACCACTTCACTATTCAAAAGCTACGATCGGAAAAATAAAATTTTAGGGGTGAAAAATAGCTTAAAGTTACACAAATTGATGTTGCTTCCATTTTGTTGTCATATTTTTATAAAATATTTTTTTCTATTTTTACCATAATAAAAAATAGTCACGTATTAAACTAAACAGAATTTAAAATAGATACCAAACAAAAAAGTAAAGGAAAGAGGGAGAAAAACTTTTTCTTCTTCTCAAATTTTAAAGCTTTTATCAAGTGGAAAATTTATCCACTTTAATAACTAACACTTTAAACTGGATTTAAACAACTAATATTTTTGTTATTTGATGTTAACTACAAAGCACGGTTTCTTTTCTTTTTTCCGTCATAAGTAGTTATTTTATGAACTTTTCAACTTTTATAAAGACACACTGTGTGTGTGTGAATTTTCTTCACATTCGCCGGTTGTTCTTTCCACATCTCTTAAATCCTTAAAATAAAATAGTTGTAAATGGGAAAATTTATTTACGCTCTAATGGCCTTTAGTGAGTGCATGTCCTAAACCAAATTAATGGAAAAGCTTATTTTTTTCAAGTTTGATAATTATCTGCGATAGTACGGTTTTATGACTCATTGCGCTAATACAACCTCGTTGTAACATCGCGGATAGCGTAAATTCTGATTAACTTAAGGATTTTGCGAGTCAAGTCCAGTTTTAATATTGAAAAGTTTAAAAATAATTCGTTAAATTAACCTTATAGTTGGTCAGTGATAGAGCACATGTTCAATTGGTTCGTCCTCCAAGTTACAGCAACTTTGTATTTGAAAATAGTTTGAAAATAATCCGTCTTTGTGAGGCCGAAAATAGACGTTATTTGCGTGACATTGCTTTCGATAAGTAGCATCTCCAATCACAGTAGCGATTCTTGATAAAATTTTAAAAATTGGTTAAGCTTAATTTTTCAGGTTTTACGAGGATCGTTAACGAGTTTTGTTACACCACTGTGTGTAGAAAGTATTTGTTATTAAAACATACTAGCGGGTCACCCCCGTCGAAATTCGACTAAGTAGTTGTAGAGATGAATGCGTTAGAAAAATGAAATTTTCAAAAATTATTATAATGCACTTACTACCTACACCGATGATTGTTTGTTAATTTATTATTTAAAAAAAATTTATGTAATTGGTAGTTTGAAGAAAATAATTAGTGCTGACATATCTGGGGGTCGACAGCGTCAATTTAAAAAAAAATAGCGGTCACCCCCGTCGAAATCGACGAAGTTTTTGAAGATATGAATGAGCTATGGCTATTTTATAAAAAAAAATAAGAAAACTAACCTTAAAGATAACTAAGCCAAAGAGGGCAACATAAAAAACCGTCTCAAAAATCCAAAATTCACAAACGCACGAAACACAATTAAAAATGCACGCACCAACCTGACCATATCGCGTATTAGAAACGTACTGGTCGAATAAAAGTATTGAAAATTTTATCACCACTACCAAATGTATAATGTGTGCCTTATCGTATAAAACCAAATACTATCTACATTTATTCTCATTTATAATTTTTAAAATTGGATTATTTTAAATTATAAAATTGATTATTTTATTATGTATATTATAAATATAAAACAATGTATGAAATTAATAATTTTGAAAAAAAAATTAGTGGTGACATATCTGTGGGTCAAGAGCTTCAATTTAAAAAAAAATCATCAAAATCGGTCCAGTAGAAGTAGGCTATTATTATATATCAAGAAAAGGCTTAGCGTTTTAAATATATGGATTATTATAATATATTATACTAGTGGGTTACGATTATAGGTCGGATGTATAAGGAAAAAATTGTTTGAAAATATGTTATACATATTGTGACTTTGCCTTATAATTTAACAAAAAAAGTTTAATGCATGGCTATAGTTCTCTGAGAGCTGCACCTCTTAAAAATATTTTTACATATACCGGGTGATCCATTTAAATGCTATAGGCCGCACTTGTATTTTTTTAAATGGAACACCCTGTATATTTTTATATATTTAGATTCCCCTTTCGAGAACGATTATAGTAATGTATGGTTTAATGAGTCTACCGTAGATCTGGGCCAAAGTATAATAGGCAAAAATTTATTAAAAATATGCATATTTTTTTTATAACATGCACATATTTTTTTTAAATATGCATATATATTTTTTCATAAATATGCACATATTTTTTCTAAATATGCACATACTTTTTCTAAATATATGCACATATTTATTTCTATATGTGCACTTATTTTTTGAAAAAATGCGCATTTATTTTAATATGCAGATATTTTTTTATATTATGCACAAACTTTTTCAAAATATGCACGTTTTCTAAAAATGCACTTATATTTTTCAAGACATACGCATTTTTTTAATATGCACATACTTTTTCTAAAGATGCACATATTTTTTTATAATATGCACATTGCACATACTTTTTCAAATATGCACATACTTTTTCAAATATGCACATACTTTTTTCTAAATATGCACTTATTTTTTCACAACATACGCTTTTTTTAATATGCACATATTTTTTCTAAATATGCACTTATTTTTTTTCAAAACATGCGCATTTTTTTAATGTGCACATACGTTTTCTAAATATGCAAATAGTTTTTTATATTACGCAATTATTTTTCTAATTATGCACATAATTTTTTTTAAATATGCAAATATTTTTCCTAATTATGCACATAGGTATATGTTTTTAACAAGCACATATTTTTTCTAAATATGCACTTATTTTTTTTAAAACATGCGCATTTTGTTTATGCACATATTTTTTTTAACGTAATTATGCACATACATTTTTTAAATGTACACATACTTATTTAGTACATATTTTTGTTATGGACACAGTTTTTGCCCATATATTTTTTAAATAATATTGACATATTTTTTCTAAATAGTATTCACATAATTTTTCTAAATATGCACATATTTTTTCTAAATATGTACATTTTTTTTATAATATGCTCATACTTTTTCTAACTATGCACATATTTTTACTAAATATGCACTTATTTTTTTCAAAACATGCGCATTTATTTTAATATGCACATGATTTTTTATATTATGCACATATATTTTTTAAATGTAAACATACTTTTTTTATAATAGTATGCACATAATTTTTTAAAAATACACATATTTTTAACAAATTTGCGCATTTTTTTTGAATTAGTACATATTTTTTGCGCGTATATGTTTTTAAATATTGACATATTGTTTTAAATAGGTATTCACATAATTTTTTAAAACATGCAAACATTTTTAATAAAATATGCTCATATTTATTTATAATATGACCAAATTTTTTTAAAAATATGCACATATTTTCATAATATGCCCAATTTGTTTCTAAATTTGACATACAGTCAAGGCGCAAAAGTTAAATTATTTTATGCAAGCGGCATTTTATATAACATTTTGGTAACCGTTGTTTTCCCGATATTTCAGCCCTGCTGAATACGAAAATTGCGGTTACCAAAGCGAAATCTTAACCGGAAGCGTGATATTCAAGATGACGCCCAAGATATCTGCTTTGTTATTTTCGATAAAATAATTATGAACAATTAAGACAAATATTGTCATTGGTTGGGATAGATAATTTTATACTCTACAATTTTTATTAGAGGTAAAATTATCGTCAGATCACTCCTAAAAGAGTTGGAGTCGATTAAAGCACTGGTGTTGTATAAACCGTCTTAATACATAAAGCAATATACGGAAGCATCTCGGTGAGTTCAGCGAGGTAGCTTTCCCAATATTCAGCCAGACTGTATCTGTTAAAACATGAACAGAGCAAATCTAGTTCATAAAAGTCTACCATAAAGAGGATATTGTGTCTTCTGTTTTGCACAATGCACAATGCACATACTTGTTTTATACAGGGTATGTCGGTGTGTCCGAAATAGGTGGACAAACGTCGAGGGTACGTCCCTTACCTAAAATTAAGGTACCCGATTTTTTTGTTTTGTCAATTCCAATTTTTGAGCGGTGTGGGAGCCCCTAACCGCAGCCCCCCTAAAACACTATTTTGTTAACATGTTAGAAACTCCTTAACAGATTTTAATTAAATTTGGTATGGTAACTATTTAAGTGAATTAACATAAGTACCATAACGTACTTTTGTTAAAGTCGCTAGAAGGCGCTCTTTTTCCTAAGATACACAATTTTTGAGAAAAAGACGAAAAATACTGACCGAATGCGAAAATTTTGAACTATTTTTTCAATCTAGCCCAAGCGGCAGCGACAGTAAACGTTACGTCATAGGACTACCGTTAAATTTTGGTGCCATTCGATAGAAACAATAGTTGAAAATTTGAAAACATTTGAATTGACCAAAACAAAAAAATACGGGTACCTTAATTTAGGTAAGGAGCGTCCCCTTGAAGTTTGTTCACCTATTTCGGACACACCCTGTATATGCGCATTTTTTTATACACATTTTGTTTATAATATGCACATATTTTTTTACATATTATGCAAATATTCTTTAAAAATATACACAAAATTTTTCTTAATATGCTCAAATTTTTTAAAAAAATATGCACAATTTTTTTTCAAAATATGTTTATATGTTTTTTTAAATATGCGCATATCTTTGTTTTAATATGCTTATATTAAAAAAAAATTTAAACTATGCATTAATTTTCCATAAAAATGCATTTTTTTCGAATTCTTTCTGATAAATATTGTTCTTAAAATCTTAAATGTTAAATGTTCTATTTATTTATGTTTACACCAAAATATGCAAAAGAAGTGGAAATATGAAAAAATTTGAGAAATATGCAATATCCAAAAATTCCACTCTCTAGTCATGACCTAAGGGAAGCACACATAGATAATCCGGTGATGATCATAACTGCAATGAGATATATGTGTTTACCATACTCTGTAATTGCAATTAGAGAATTAAACGCATCAATTTGCATTTCATCACTTACGTTAAAGTGGATGACGCAATTCTGCGCGAGTCCTCGAGCATAACCACTTTACACTCTTCACCTTGAGCTGTAAAGCTTAATTAGAGCTTTTCAATTAAAATTTAAAAAAAAGTAATATAAAATCGACAATCCGTCATTTTATAAAAAAAAGGAAATTTTCACCCCATTTTGTGTCACCCTACTACATCTAATTAATTACCACAAAGTATAATGTCAATCAATAAATATGTAGTAACTAAAAGTTATTTGCTTTATAACGACCTCGTTAAATTAATTTTTCTTCCTTTTGAAAACACTTTTAGTAGATTTGAAGGATAAATATACTTCTTGGTGGAAGTCCAATCTATTACACGAAAGCTAGAAAACCATCCCCAAGTTCTAGTGGATATAAATTATCAATTCCATCAGCTAGTAGGAGCGGTACCGAGACGTCAAACCTGACAGACATTTATAAATATCGCTTACAAGAAAATGACTGAAATAGAGCCTCATTTCCATTTATTAAAGTTCTTAGCAACCACGATGAACAGATGCATTTTCTATTCGGCAAAACATATTACTCAAAAGAAGCCATTTATTTTACTTCATTTTATATAACTTATACATATACTATTTAGAGATGAAATTTTAAGGGTTTTGACGGTAAAAGCAAAATTTAAATTGGAAGTTGAAAAAAAAATAATAAACTGTTGCATTATTATTCGAATAATACGATACTTTTTTCCCCGAGACAATCGAGAAAATGAGGAAAATTTAACAGTAGTCAATTAGCTTCGTAAACTGAAGGGTCATGTTATTGTCTGCACACTAATGATGAATCATGTTTTAACTAAATTGAGGTAATGAGGTCTTAACTTTGCCAACAGTCAACATCAAATTCAACTTGAAACTCACTAAAATTAATTAGACACTTGAAGAGACTTTTTCTAAATTCACTAATTTCATTGCTCTTATTATTTAATTGCATTTACGATAACCTAAACAGTTTTTATTACAAAATAATTTTGATAAATAAACTGTTTTTAAAAAATATAGAGATGATGTTGATTTATTAAGCAGACTTTTTAAAACTTAAATGGTTTTTCTATGTTAGGGTAGTTGCAGTTTACTATTTATTTATTTTAATTTAAATTGTCGAAGTCGACAATTCGGTTCATACAGTGTGTTCACACATTCGCTGTAAACCTAAGCGCACGGACCTCCGTTATTATCCTATAATAAAAAACATAGGGTCATAGGGAATGCGCAGTAAGGTCTGAAAGAGACAGCGATATAGATAGATAGATATCTATCTGGGGGATCTGTCACTATATGTCAATATGTTTCAATATGACAATATGGCAATGTCGGAAAGATCATCTGTCTTGACATGTAATTTCATCAGTGATTTAATCATCCAATAGGTCATACCATTTATCATCTCATCTGTTATTCCATCTGTCATTCTATCAGTCATCTAATCTGTCATCCAATCTGTAATGCCATACGTAATCTCATCTGTATTGGCAAATTAAAAGATACGACAGATGAGACTCGCAATAAATCTGACACATAAAACGAGATGACAGATGAGAAGAGAAGACAGAGGCGATTAACAGATTAGATAACAGATGATACTGACAGATGAGGTAAAATAACAGATGAGATTAATAGAAAACATGGCAGAGGAGATTGACAGATGAGATGACAGATGCAATGAAACTACAGATGAGACGAGATGACAGATAAGATCGATAGATGAGATGACAGAAGAGATTGACTGATGAGATGACCAAAGCAATTAAATTACAAATGATATGAGATGGCAGAAGAGATTGACCAATGAGATGACACATAGAATAAAACTACAGATGATATTGATAGATGAGATGAGATGACAGATAAGATTGATAGATGAGATGACAGAAGAGATTGACCGATGAGATGACACATGCAATAAAACTACAGATGATATTGATAGATGAGATGAGATGACAGATAAGATTAATAGAAGAGATTAATAGATGAGATGACAGAAGAGATTGACCGATGAGATGACACATGCAATGAAATTACAGATGAGATTGATAGGTGAGATGAGATGGCAGAAGAGATGGACCAATGAGATGACACATGGAATAAAATTACAGATGAGATTGATAGATGAGATGAGATAACAGATAAGATTGATAGATGAGATGACATAAGAGATTGACCGATGAGATGACACATGCAATGAAATTACAGATGAGATGAGATGGGAGAAGAGATTGACCAATGAGATGACACATGCAATGAAATTACAGATGAGATTGATAGATGAGATGGCAGAAGAGATTGACCAATGAGATGACACATGAAATAAAATTACAGATGAGATTGACAGATGAGATGAGAAGGCAGATAAGATTGATAGATGAGAAGACTGAAGAGATTGATTGATGAGATGACACATGCAATGAAATTACAGATGAGATGAGATGGCAGAAGAGATTCACCAATGAGATGACACATGCAATAAAATTATAGATGAGATTATTAAATGAAATGAGATGACAGATAAGATTGATAGATGAGATGATAGAAGAGATCGACCGATGAGATGACACATGCAATGAAATTACTGATGAGATTGATAGATGAGATGAGATGGCTGAAGAGATTGATTGATGAGATGACACATGCAATGAAATTACAGATGAGATGAGATGGCAGAAGAGATTGACCAATGAGATGACACATGCAATAAAATTATAGATGAGATTATTAAATGAGATTAGATGACAGATAAGATTGATAGATGAGATGATAGAAGAGATTGACCGATGAGATGACACATGCAATGAAATTACATATGAGATTGACAGCTGAGATGAGATGGAAAAAGATAATGACCCATGAGATGCATAAAAATTACAGATGATATTGATAGATGAGATGACAGATAAGATTGATAGATGAGATGACAGAAGAGATTGACCGATGACTGACACATGCAATAAAATTACAGATGGGATGACAGAAGAGATTGACCGATGGGATGACAAATGCAATGAAATTACAGAAGAGATTGATAGATGAGATGAGATGGCAGAAGAGATGGACCAATGAGATGACACATGCAATAAAATTACAGATGAGATTGATACATGAGATGAGATGACAGATAAGATTGATAGATGAGATGACAGAAGAGAGTGACCGATGAGATGACAAATGCAATAAAATTACAGATGAGAGAGACAATTGAGATGAAATGACAGATGAGATTGATAGATGCGATGATAGAAGATATTGATCGATGAGATGACACATGCAATGAAATTACAGATGAGATTGACAGATGAGATGAGATGGCAGAAGAGATGGACCAATGAGATGACACATGCAATAAAATTACAGATGAGATTGATACATGAGATGAGATGACAGATAAGATTGATAGATGAGATGACAGAAGAGAGTGACCGATGAGATGACACATGCAATAAAATTACAGATGAGAGAGACAAATGAGATGAAATGACAGATGAGATTGATAGATGCGATGATAGAAGATATTGATCGATGAGATGACACATGCAATGAAATTACAGATGAGATTGACAGATGAGATGAGATGGCAGATAATATTGATGGATGAGATGATAGAAAAGAGATTGAAGATGAAACTTACAGATGAGACGACAGATGAAACTTATAGATGAGATGACAGATGAGACTGACGGAGAGAAAGAAGCAGATAGAGAGACGCAAAATGGGAAAGAGAAAGGCAAAAACAGATAGAGAGCGAGACAGAAACGGACAGAGAGAACGAGTCATCCATTCTGTCGTCACATCTTTCATGCCATATGTTATTTCATCTGTATTGACAGATTTAAAAATACGACAGATGAGACTGACACATAAAAGGAGATGACAGCTGAGATTGGCAGATGAGGAAAAATAACAGAAGAGATTAACAGATGAAATGACAGATGAGATGATATATGAGGTAAAATAACAGGGAGATTAACAGAAGAGATGGCAGAAGAGATTGACAGATGAGATGACAGATGCAATGAAATTTTAGATCAGTTTTACAGATGAGATGAGATGGCAGATAAGATTGATAGATGAGATGACAGAAGAAATTGACATATGAAACTTATAGATAATAACTATATAATACTAACTTCCAACTTCCGTTAGAAGAATTAAGAGTAGCAGATAATTATTTTTTCAAATGACTTTCAGACGTCCATCTGACCAGTTTAATTAGCTTCTCGTATTACTTTAATTTTTATAATAATTAGTTTCATTTAATTTAAATCAATTTTAGAGGAAATACAGGGTTTTCTAATTTTTTTTACTGCAGATAAGGTAATTTTACTGATCTGCCAGTTTACGTTTGCGATGCAATGCCACAAAAATTTTATCTGACTTTTTAATGTTATTTTAGGCCTTTCAGGTACCTATTCTAATTACTCTAATTTTTTTAAAATGTTTAATTTATTAATCAAATGTTTTGCGGTTCTATTGCGACAACCCTTATCTGGATGCCTGCTGTAAGTAAAAATTTATAAAGTTAATAATTATAAAGTGTAGGTAATTGATAACTTCTTTGAGTTTCACTTCAATTTGCGTCTTTTATGTTGAGAAATAGTTCCGATTCAGTACTCGGATTTTTAGTAAATTCGAGTAGAATAACATAATAAGAAACAATAATTAATTAAAATGATTGATTGGAGATACACTTATAGAAGATGGACATCTAAATGACTCATCCTGTAAATCCATTGAAAAATTGACGTCAACGATAAAATTTTTCAAGTCGACCTTTCTTTTATATTCGGTAAAATTTAGTTAGTGGTAAATAAGAAATAAATTTAATTTGTAATAAAAATAATAATAAAAATTGAAAGCTTAGATATTGATAAAGTTTCATTGAAATTTATTAATCTTGTTGCTGTTTTGAAAAGATAAAGGCGACGTCGTCGCTTCGCCTCGAAAATATTGCATATTATTCCATTATTTGCGATTGAGGATTAAAAATCGCGAATAAACAAGTCATGATTGATGGTTTTCAGATTTACCGACTGCCTTCAACATCAATAAAGTGAACAAAGAAAGACCGCTTCGCGATCAAAATATGATCGGGTTTATAAGGGCGCGGACACGAAATAAACTGGCAGGTTCTTTGTCACAGACCTCTACCGAATCCCATAAATATCGGGCACTAGCCCCGAGCCCATCAAGATGCCACTAAAAGTGAAAAACGCTCTTTTCTTAAATCTGTTTTAGCTCTTAAAACAGAACGTAATATTTGAAATACTCGGTTATAAAACATGCTTGCTTACCGATATATAAATACGCTATATTTACGTTTTCTTATTGCTCTCTTTTTTTACAATTGCACAGCTTGCAATATTATTCACTCGGGGATACGTTTATGTACTTCATAAAAAACACTTGATGTTACAAAAAAATTGCTAGTAGAAATCATAAATTTCGAATTAACAACCTAACTCACGATTAAGCTTAAGTGTATGGATTTAAGTAGCTTTTATCAATCATCAAAATAATATAAAGGCAGATGTCGCTCTTTTAAAGTTCCATAAACATTTGTAAGAGATCCACGATTTAAGTTTTGCATGCTCGGCACTGTTTCTCATCGTCAAGGCTCCACATCCGTTTCGGAACCCCAATAGGTGTAACACCGTTAGGCTAGGACTATCTCAAATATAAAGCCTCCTAGTCCAGTCAACGAGGCCCAAAAAAGGCCACTCGGTTTAAATAAATCGTCTGGTCCTGGATTTTTGTACTGAGGTAGGGGATACCTTCCTGAACAATATCCGCTTTCTTTCGCTAAACAACTTCGCATCATGATTCAAAAATAACCACGCCCATTGGTCAATCATCAGTGAATCCTTTATAACGCGTTTAGATCACAATTTTTGCGACGAAAGAAAGCAGCTACTATACTTAAGTCCTGACCGCTGGTGTGTGAGCGTTGGAAGGATGGGAGGTTCCAAAAGTTCCGTTTTTTAGAATACTTTTTCATTTCGTTCAAAGGAGAAGAGGGATGAATGGGGAGACACCATTCTGAGACGCATCTGTGCAGTTGCTGATCTTTACGCTGCAGATGCGATGTATTATGAGGATACCACAAAAAAATTATCTTAGCTTCTGAAGGAACGGTCTAAGGATGAAGGTGTTTCTAAGGCAATGGAGGAGATATTACAATACATTGAAGCGAACGATGACTGCCAGTTGTCTTTGGACGAGTTATTGGAGCAAGTTTCGGAACCAAGACCTACTATAAAAACTATCAAACAGAGAATGAGGACTAATATAATGACCGCATTGTTTTCAGCCAAATAAGCAATAAGAAAACAGTGCCTTCAGGTGAAAAATTCTTAAATGATATGTAATTCTTCGAGGTCCAAAGACCCATAAGCAGAACGGCAGAGAATCGTCAGAATAGCAGCCAAAAGATGTCGAGTGGTTGACTCAATGTTATATGACAATTATGTTTTTCCACCTGCTGACAAATTCTAGAGTAGGGTAGAGGAAATGGTGCCTGATACGCCCCGAGCCTTTCTGTACTGCTTAGTAACAACGAAAGTGTCTAAACTCAAACTGATTGCCACATCATATGCCCGGATTGCCGCCATTTGCCCTCGATCTTTTATATCTCCTATCCGATACAGTGTCACCCTGTTCATCCACCGAAATATGGATGGCTCGTTGATACTACTCACCACAATAGACCTAGTAGCTCCAGAAGCCATTTAAATAATATTTTTTGCCGTTGTTCCACTGGATGTGGAGGTCGTTGTGGATGCGGGAAAGCTGGGATCCTAGTGTGCGAAGGTGTGCGGCATATGCCACGGCACATGTACCAATGGTGTCTTGAGTTTTTCAAAATTTTCGATTTTTTATTTAATTTTTAATTTATAAATTAATGTAATTTACTATAATTTTGTATATGGCACTTTTTCCGCTAGAGGGTGCCGTTTTTGAGATATTCACGAAAAACGTAAAAAGCGGATCTTTAGATGTCCCCATCCTCCCAATGCTCACAACCCACTGGTCAGGGATTTTAGTATGTTGTTCAGGGAGGTACATCCTGCCTCTGTACAAAAATCCAGAACTACACATTTATTTCTACCCATTTTCCTTCGTAGACTGGCCTACTCAGCTCCAGGGACCGCCTAAAATTGAAGAAAAATTTTATGTCTGTGTGTCATACAGCCTTCTTTATTAGACTGTAAACAATATTTAAATAAAAATCAATAATTTAGATTAAATAAGTTAGATAAAGTTAGTTCCTACCTATACAGAATAAGAACTTCATCTAAATGTCAATAGATGGCGCATCCGTCTAAGCATAATTATGGACCGTTAATTGGTTGCCAGGGTAACGAAATCAAAATAATGATATGTTGATTAAAAGATTGATTTTACCGCTTTTTGATACACTTTAATAAAAATATAATTATCGATAAAAAGCAAACAAAATGAGACAAAAAGAAAGTTATTTCAATCAATCCTTTATTATCCGACCCTCTGTATAAAAAAAGCACAATTCAAACTGATGAATTGAAGTTACTAAACTCTTGAAAATTTACAAGGTGCATCCATTATGTGAAAGATTGAAAACCTCTTCAAAAGCACTATTGGTTTGCTCTTAAGACGTTTTAAGGTAATTCAAAGCAATCTGCCTGTCATTTACAAGATAACACGATAATGGCATATACACTTTTAAACTCACAATAGAAAAATAAATTAAATTAGAAATCTTTTTAGCTTTTCTCTTTTACTGTTTTTTTTTCTCTGAAAGAGAAATAAAAAAGAGAAAACGCCCCAAACTTTGATTTTACATAAATTCGTTGAAAGCAATCTAAGAACTACACCAGTAGGTACTGATCTATTCCAATTAACTGGATTTCATTAAATGTGGCGATATCGAAACGAGTTAGAAAATCCGGAAACCAATTAGAGCTTGCCACTAAAATAAATTAAAGGATTTACCTTCTTGAGATTTATTGCAATTATTTTTTTATAGTTCTAAGTTAGTGTGTATTGATTCGAAAATAGTTTAAGTGGTTAGTTTGTTAAAATTCGCTGGTGAGCAATTTATCAAAACTTATTTAATACGATAGAAAATTCTTTTAAACCCGACGCAAACAAACACATCCACACCCAAATTCACACTTTACCACATACATACAATTTAATGGATGCACTTACAACTTCCTTTCTATTGTGGGGTGTTTCGAATCTACTCAAAATACTCAAATAGCATTACTTGAGAGAAAACGCAAATCTTGCCATTCCGAAACTCCTTTTAAGATGAACGGATTGCACTAAAGCTATTTAGAATATGTATATATTTGTGCACTTGTACTTTAGAAATTTCATTTCATCTGCTCATGTAAACTATAGATACATTTTGAATTTGATCGATAACTTGATAGAGTTATGATTGAAATGTTATTTTGGTACTATAGCATAGCGCCCATTTTATTAACCAATAATGTATACGAATATAAATTCATATTCATAGCTTTTATAATGTAAAATTTTCAACTACCAAAATCTAAACTTATTATACGCTTCGATTCTATCCAATTTGGGTAAAGAATTATTTTTTTATAAAGCACCCTAAAGCACAATAAACTAATTTTTAATGTATTGGCGAAAAGGGTCGATTTCGCTTAATTTAAAAATGTGCGCTTCAAATTAAATAGTCTTTGGTGACTCGTAAAAATAATTGTTGCATTAACAAATTAATTATTAAAATTGCGACAGTTACAATACATAAGTAGACACAAATGTGAAAAAATAACGAAAGTTTAAAGCCAGTCCCACATTGTATTTATTTCATAAATATTTCTTAAATATTATCATAAAATTTTTATAAAAATTTGTCGTTATGTTGGTATACCACACTGTCATAATTTGCTAAAAAAAAATTTACGGAATGTAGAATGTGTTGCATAAGCTGCAGAACTTCCAAGGCCCAAGAAATACATTTAAATACGAAACATGTGCCACCAGACAACAAAGCAAGGCGCACGCTCGCATCAAAAACCAATAGAATTTGTTCTTTCGTCAACAAATTTAGAACCGTCTGTATTTATGTGACGTCACGTCAAAATATTTACGTTCATACCCGGTTTAGCTGGGGCTAGCTTAAGCCACGATTGTAAAATCGACCCATAGCCAGAAACAGTTAGGCAAGTGAAGTGGAGACCAGTGTCGGACTGGTAGGTTTAGGGGTCCATGGCTAGCTTAGTATCTAGACCCCCCCCCAAAAAAACACATAAATTTTAAAATATTTATTAATGCTCTTATAAGATCTTTTATGCTAAGGACTTTTTATGCGGGGGTGTCCATTAAAAGGTATGGACTATATCAATTTCTCGAAATACAAAAATATTTTAAAAGACGCTCGAACACGTCGATTTAGATTTTAAATTGGGCATTTTTTGACACTAAAATATTTTATACAGGGTGGTTTATTTCGGATGTACGACATCATCAACGGTTTTTTTAATGGAACACGGAGAAGGCTCCGCTTTCGCCCGTGAAACATCATTGTGTATTTTTAAATTTACACTTACTGATAAATCATGTGGGGGTGGGGAGGTAAGGCAGAAGAAGGAAAGAAATAGGTAGATACAGTGAATTAGAGAAAAATCGCCAGAAACAGTTAGGCAAGTAGAGTGGAGACGTAGGCTGAGACACTGCTTATGAGGTTATGAGGTTATGACGAAAAATACTAGGAAAAGAAAACTGTTTTACCTCTTGTCACTTACAACAAACTTTTTCCTAACTAGAAAAAAATTTTAATTACATATTTGAAGTAACTTTCTCCCACTTTTGGTTTAACTCTTTAATTATTTCATGAATAAACTGTTAAACAATTTCCAATGTGGCGTAAATGTTAATAAAGTAACATTATAAATGAACTCGACAAACATGTGTGGTACCTCCACAATGTGGAACTTTTAATAGCTATGCAAAACATTTAGTTAAATTTATATAAAAAGTTTAACTTTATCAGTATTTTCAAACTCGAAATTATTTAAAAAGTTTATTTAGCAAACTGTATTAATGTTCAACCGTGCTCTTCACTCGAGGGGTTGTTTTAGGAAGTTGTTTTTGACTACAACGCTACCGTCCTCTTACCATCAGATGCTGTCAGATGGACAGACAGATCCACAGACAGAAGACTCCGCTTTCGAACGTAAATCATCATTTTGAAAAAGCGCCATCTCTTGTCAATTATTTAATTAGTTGCCAATTATTGTTAATTACAGTTAGAAGTAAAAAAATCACTTTTACCTCCTAGAATGAGAAGTAGAACTTTAACCTTACTTATTCAGTAATAAAATGTCAACTTTTTTTGACGTTTAAAGAAAAACTAAATTTTAGCAAAGAAAAGATACCCTTGGAATTGTATAAGGAACAAGAAACGACACGCAAACTTCGGGGGGCTAAGTTAATCTAAAGGGGGACTAAATTAATTATTGCCCTAGGTTAGCTTGAGCTAACGCGAGCTACCGCTGCAAAAATTATAGCTAGCGCCTTTTTAATTAAAAAGTTACAGAGGCTCAAAGTTTCGAGGGCCAAGTTGACAAGTCTAGCGCCCCGCAATTCGAATTTATAAAAACTAATTTTTGTGCTAGATTAGCCTTAGTTAGTGCCGCAAAAACTATAGCTAGCGCAATGATTAGTTTTTAGAAATTCGAATTTCGGAAGGCCAGGGTCAACTTAGTCCACCGAAAATTGAAGTTTCAATATTTTGATAACCAATAAGGCGCTAGCTATAATATTTGTGGCGATAGCTTAGCCGAATGTTTTTTTGCGAAAAAGCTAATTCCGGAAGGCCAAGTTGACCGACCGACGTAAACTCGACGAAGTAAATGAGTCATCTATAGATTTTCAAAATGTCGTTTCCGTCGCATTTTCTCTTATAGGCAACGGTTGCTAACCCTCCTTCCGGATCTATTTATTCAACGGTTGTGAGCTATTAATGATATATCCAGCGGACTTGCGCATTAAAAGTCTATGCTAAAAATTAACATGGGATTTTGAGCTCGTGTCGTTTCTTATTAGTTAGGGTATATTTTCTTTCGTGTTAGTGACATTTGAGTGTACTTACTACCTGCACTGTATAAAATAATAGTAGCTTCTACATTTCATGCAATTTTGCATATCCGAGTGGTAGTAGCTGTTATAAATAAATAATCTCAAGGCAATTCGCTATGCATAATTTTAATATAAAATTATGTTAAATAATTGCGGGTTCAAGTCCCATTAAAGTTAAGTATAGATTTAGGTTTTAGATGAGACCACGTTACTTTGTTGAGTTTGTTTTACGGCTAGACAAATAATACTAGTACATAATAATAATAATAAAATGGAGAGAAAATTCGTGTCGGTATAATTTAAAAATTAGCATAAAAATGTAAATTAAATTTTGTTCTTAATGTGATCTATAGAAATTGTATATTTTTAGACAAAAAAGAAGTAATTTGAATGTGACATTAAATTATGTTAATTGAAAAGCGACTGCGAATTTTAAACAAGACAAGGGACATTGTACAAGTATCTTGTCAATTTAATTAGATGTGCATAATAAAGATCGGACTTAGAAAACAATTCACATATTCTACGGTTCTTTGAGCGTCTAAAATGTGACCAGCTTGCAAATGTCGACGATACAAGAACTTTATAAAGGATCAAGGGACATCAGGAAGACACGACGTAACCCTAATTTGCATATATTTGATCAAAGGAAGTCTCTCGTTAAATATATAGGTATTTTTTGAAGTTTTCCTCTTGTTTTTGCTGATTTGCATGTCTCCCTTCGTTCTAAGTCAATTTTTATTCATCACGAATCAAGAACTTTGTACAAAATCTCGATTTTTCTCCTTAAAAATCTACTAATGAAAATTTGAATTGCAGAATTTAAAATTTTTCGCTTTGTTTCTGTTTTAACGCGGGCGTATTTTATACATAATAATATACCATTACAGACATTAGTCTTGTTATCAAATACAGACTTTATTTAAATATCTAATAAGCTACAACTAACTTCACTTTATTTAATTGATTTTATTCTTTTAAATGAATAAATTTTTTTAAAAGATTCTTTATTTAACAAATCAATTTTTTTAAGCTCATGCTACTCTCCAACACCAAGCTGACCGTGCTTCGACGACTTTCGTTAAGACTGTTGAAACAAAGGTGTTGGGTGTTTCTCAAAGAAAATTTTATCGGCTTTAATTTATAACAGAGGTCAAATTAGGGTAATTTTAGTCGTTCATGAGATAATTTGTCCAAATGAATTCGGGAGAGACATCGAAAGCGTAGGAAAATATGTCAGCTAATAGTTTGTTTTGTTCTCTTTGTACTGGTTACCTAAGACAGTTGGAACGAACTTGTTGGTTGTTTCTAAAAGAAAATTTTACCTTATTTAATTTATAATAGAGGTCAAATTAGGCTAATTGTAGTTTTTAAAGAGTTATGTTAGGAAGAAACGTCGAAAGCGTATGAAAATAAGTCAACAGATGGTTCTATGTTTGTTCTTCTTGTACTGGTCCACTAAGACAGTTGGAACAAATGTGTTATGATGGGGGTTGGGGTTGGACTCCTGCGCCACTCGCCCATAAAACTGCCAGTAGGGCCACCTTATTGCGGTTTCTAAGGAAAATGTCCACAAGGGCGCATCTTGCAGTAGCAGGAAAGGAGTAGAGTGTCCGTCGCGTGTAGCGTGGCGGAACTCGGCGGTCCGGTCAGCGTGCCTTGTGCAACTCGTACGAGCGAGGTGTATTTTTGCTTATGTGCTCAAGCCCCATCTCGGGTGGAAGCGAGCAACAGGAGTGCATGTAAGTGTACATGGTAGGGCTCGTGGCCTGACCACTTGTCCGGCGCAGGTGTTCCGTAACGAGAAAGGGGGATGGGAAGGCCGGATGGTAGGAGATTTGCCCTACATACGCTTTAACCTAACCTAACTTAACCTCTAGGGCACCCGAGTAAGCTCTTGACCGAAAGGGTTATTATGTAGGTCTTATAGAGCAGCCGATCTCAGCCCTCTGGGCAAAGAGATAGCTGATTTGATCAAACGATTCGGTAGTGGTTTTGAAGCCACGCCTGTCGCCGTTTTACAGATGGGAGGGTAAGGCGATGGTTGCTGGTAGGCGATGGGTCGTCACTATGGTAGTGGAGACTCTAACCTATCTTTAACCTAACCTAATGTAACCTAACTGCAGCATGCCGAAGACCACCAGGTCGTGTTCCTAGCTTCTGCTTGCTATATCTGCTTGGCGTACAGTCAGGTATGAGACGCACCAGTTGCAGCGTTACATGTAAATGTAGCATGGTTGGTGGTAGGGGTTTGGTTCTGTACCGGGAGCGGAGTGGGGTGGAAGGATATGGTTATTGGTTGACAATAATCTATCTTCGCCTAACCTAACCTATGGGCCAGATTCCGACCGGGACCGATTATGGTCGCTGAAGGTGCCAATGATGGTCTCCGCCGGCCGGCGCACGGTACGCGCACGTGACAGGTGTTATGACTGACCGGAGGTGTTGGAAGCTTACATTCGGTGCTGCGGGAGGAGTGGGAGCCTCAGGCGGGCATGTGCTACGTTTTCCCACTCCCAATTGGTGCTGATCTCGCAGTGGCTGTTGAAAAGGTGCCCGCTGGTAAGTGGGGCGGCTCTTTGGCCACGAATGCGCTGCATCGCCCTTTTCGTGAGGAGTAGAGTCTCCCCCGGCGGGGAAGTATTAACACGTAGGTTTTACCCTCGTTGTTATTCCCTGCCGGGCCCGCATCGGCCTGAACATTGCCCGAAAAACTGGTCGCTTGCGACCTCAGATATACGGTGTCCATTAGTCCTCGTCTGATGAGCACTGAGTAATACCGGCCCAGGACGCGCTTCCGAGCTGTGTTGGGTTGCAACCTGGTGTGGTGAGTATTTGAAAACCGGCGGTATTCAGTGTTAGCAATCGTGGTGGGGACGAACGAGCCGCCACCGGCACTGCCGCGATTACATCAAACACTCGTTACGTTAGTATCGATGTTCCGCTGGTTCAGCCTCGGGGCGCTATGGTAATCTAATAAGAACCCGCTCACGTGTCGAGACTGGGTGTTATGATTACCGAGATACTTTTCGAGTGGTAGTCCTGGGATGGCTGTTGAATGTCTGAGCGGATTGTAGCAAATGATGTTTCTGAAAGAAAATTTACTTATACTTTTTCTTCAAAAATTTGTATTTCTAAAGTTTATTTTGTAATTTTGGTGCTTTTTCGTGCACATACTTTCAGTTTTTGACTATTTTTGAGATTTTTTATGCTTATAAGTCTAATGATAAAAGAGTGCGATTTGACACTTATTTACCTGGGTCCAAAAAAGATAGAAAACTTCAGAAAAATAAATATGTAGCTCCGGACTATTTTAATTTTAATTAAAATTAAAATTTTAAAATTCCATTGGAATCTCAAATATTTCATTTCTAATTAGAGTTCGATCTTATTACTAATTGGTTTATAGAGGTCGATTTGTGTTGTTATTTGATGGTTTCCAAACTACACTAATAATTTGTAAACAATCCGCATTAGGGTTCTACACCCAACTACCGGAAGAATTGACTAAAAAGTTGGGTCACAAATATTCTGAACAACGATTGGACGCAAATTCTCAAGAGAAACACAAAATATTTCAAGTGATTACATAAATCTCAAACTGCATACGAATTTGTCTCTTTTCATATTCAGTTTTTGAATAATGGTCTGTGAAACGTATGAAAATAAATTTTTAAAAATAAATGGATGTGTTGTCACAGAACTTTGTCTTTTATTTAACCTCTCTTAGTTTAATGTTTTGAGTTAAAAAAAACGCTTTTTTCAAAATCAAAAAAATATAAAAGTATCAAAAGTTTTTAAGAATAATATTAGCTGTCAAGTGTTAATCTTTTGACTTCTGGTTTAATCTTAAACCGACTTTCTTAGTTTAAGTGGAACACACTGTATATTTTTAAATTGTTGAATTTAGGGTAGGATTGTAAACATAATATTTTTTTTTTTGGTTTTAACTTTCAGTTAAAACACAAATTATAAAAATTTTTGAGACACCCTGTATATTATATTTTTGAACGTTTGGAAATATCGCAAGTATTTAAGATTCACAGTATGAAACTATAAAATTTTTTCTTTTAAATTTTAAAAGGGAACATCGCTCATTTGACATTACGTAATAAACTAAATTTTTATAAAACTACCCTTCAAATGACTTATTGGCCAATCTATTGCGATATGAACTTCAAGTTGAACATAAATTACGTAATTTTATGTAATAACTTTTTCGTACTAGTTAATTTAAATAAATCGCACAAAAAAGAAAGTAATTTTTATACTTTGATTACATTATCGTACGAGAGTCATTTCAAAAATGATTCCTAAATTTTTAACATAACTTCTCTGTTATTTTGAATGTAACGTTGATTTGTTTTATACAGTGTGAATAAAAAGTTAAGGGACATTGGCGTCTTTGAAAAATATCGTAAGTAAACTAAGTACTACTATTATTATTAATTTAAATATAGTTCAGTTCACGAATGTTTTCTGACACGTGATCAGCTTAATATGGAGGAATTAAGATGAAAACGATTTACATATTGCGTTATATTATGTAAACTAGTTAATTCGTTTATTGTTAGTTATTATATTTAATTAAATTAATTATTTATTGAGTATTAGAAACGTCACGTGTCAGAAAACAACCGTAAACTGAAGTTTGTCTATTTGTATTTAACACTTATTTATTTGAGTAAAACCACACAAGATAATAATCAGAATTATGCATTATAGTCGTGTCCTTATTCGATCATATACGTTCTGTATAAATTAACTAATTAGTCGGTATAGCAAGAGGACGGTAGATTTCAGCATATGAATTTTGAAGATAAACCTCCCTGTCATTGTACATGTAACGCTGACTTGCTTTATATTGTCCAGTTGGTACGTAAGGTGGAAATTTGTTTTCGTCTGGCACAAAATTACAAAAATAGTAATTAACATCCTGTAAACATTTGAATAGATATCTAAAAATACAAAAGTTATGTGAAATTTACCTTTACGAAATACAGAGTCTCGATATTTCCACAATTTTTCATACTTTTCATTCCTACTGCATTGCTGTCGAAAAGTTTACGATAATTAACTTGGAACCTTAAGGGAAAATGACGGTATTCGTTACTTAAAAATTTGTAACCTTGTATGACCACCTTTAAATTTCTTTCCTTAATATTAATTTTAAACAAAACCAATAGCCTACCTCCATCTTATCTTCAACATCTATCAAAAACGAGAAGGAAGAATTGATTGCGGCCGTTGTACGATTATATTTAAAAGTAGCGAGTGTGATATATTTCAGTATAGTTGGATCATATCTCACAAGCTCTGTCCTGTAATCTTTCATTTTATAATCATTTTGAACAAACTGAAATAAACATTATAAATTTAATTTGTTTATTATTTAATAATTTTACCTTAGACAACAAATCCTGATTCAAACAGAAGTTTATTAATAAAAACAAGAAGACCAAAGTAGTCAATAACATATTTCCAAGAGCTACTGAGTGCGTCTGCACTGCTTAAAAGTTAAAACAAATAGTTGGTGTTTTGTTGGTTTAAAATAATGTAAATGTTTAATGTACTGGTTGGTAGTAATGTACTAATGTAATGGTTTTAGTTTTTTCTATTGATGGTAGTTTAAGGGAATGGTTTTGAAAATAATTTACTAATTATTATTGTCATAGACCAACTGTGTATCATTAGTGTTCTACAAGTATCAGATTAGTTTTTTGATTTAATCTTTTGAATAAAATCAAAAACTGTGACTATCACAGTGTTCTTGATACATTTTTGAAACGAATCTACTAATGAGATTGATGAGAGTAATGTGTGATAGTGGTAATGATGATGGTAATAACCTAATAACTATAATAATTAGAGATTAAATTTTAGTGTTTTCTCATTTTAGAGATAACAAAAATGTTTAAGATCTGATAAAAACAAAAAAAGTATGTCGTTTAAACAACAACAAAATAATCTATTTATTCAAATGTTAAAAAAAAAGACATTTTGTTACTGAAGAAGTAAAGTAGGAGGAAAAAGTAAATTCTAACCTTAATTATTTACAACAAAATTGTTACGGGTTAAATTCACACCACGACACCAGGGACGAGCAGAAGCTCGGCTCGCGACTAGCACAGCGAATGGGCGTGGATGGTAAAATACTGTCGTGGTACGATAAATGAATTTGCCTAAATCGGCAAAAGTCGAAATAGAGAGGGCGCCACCAATAGTATTCTTGAGCCTGGATGTTGTCGAACGAACGATGCTAGAGGTCAACGATGCGTCCTTAAGGCTTTCGAGATTGTCACAAAAACTTACCATAAAAGCTTTATTAAATTTCCTTAGTACGGTCCTGTTTGATTGAGCTGAATATTTTACAAATAATTGGGCCAGTACGACCCTGCTTTTAAAAGGAATTCGCTAAGATAATAAATTCCACTAATAAATTTTATCAACTATATTACGTCACTACTTGTGACGACGAAATAACAAAACACAACATAAAACAAAGGATACATTCAATTCTTAAAATTAAATATACGTTACAAATTTGGTTAAACACAAAATAATAATATGACAATAAATGTTTACATGTCCGTGAAGTTGGCCAAACCCAATCCGAAAATTAGTTATATCACAATGGGAATCGTTTGTTTATCGTTTGTTTACGTTTGTTTAGCTATTTTCGACGTTTGTTTACACCCCCGTATACGAAAATTAACACCCCTATTTGGGTTTGGCCAACTTCACGACAGCCAAACCCAAAGGACTTTTTTAATTATTTTTTAGTGCCAATCGTTTGTTTATCGTTTGTTTACGTTTGTTTAGCTATTTTCGACGTTTGTTTACACCCCCGTATACGAAAATCAACACCCCTATTTGGGTTTGGCCAACTTCACGACAGGCAAACCCAAAGGACTTTTTTAATTATTTTTTAGTGCCAATCGTTTGTTTATCGTTTGTTTACGTTTGTTTAGCTATTTTCGACGTTTGTTTACACCCCCGTATACGAAAACCAACACCCCTATTTGGGTTTGGCCAACTTCACGACAGCCAAACCCAATGGACTTTTTAAATTATTTTTTAGTGCCAATCGTTTGTTTATCGTTTGTTTACGTTTGTTTAGCTATTTTCGATGTTTGTTTACACCCCCGTATACGAAAACCAACACCCCTATTTGGGTTTGGCCAACTTCACGACAGCCAAACCCAATGGACTTTTTTAATTATTTTTTAGTGCCAATCGTTTGTTTATCGTTTGTTTACGTTTGTTTAGCTATTTTCGACGTTTGTTTACACCCCCGTATTTGAAAACAAACACCCCTATTTGGGTTTGGCCAACTTCACGACAGCCAAACCCAATGGACTTTTTAAATTATTTTTTAGTGCCAATCGTTTGTTTATCGTTTGTTTAGGTTTGTTTAGCTATTTTCGACGTTTGTTTACACCCCCGTAATCGATAAGTAGCACCCCTAACTGCCGGGTTACACAGAAGACTGGAACAATTTTATAACACTGTTATTTCTAAACCGTATTACTTGGAAAAATTTATATGGGTATTATTGACCCCACTTTCTATTATTTTAACTATTCCGTTAATTTCGGCCACTTCCGATTTCACCGGACATCTACTCTACTTACTCTACTCTACCTCGAAAAAATTCTCAGATTATGAACTAACCCCAAAAAAAATTATTCAGAAAATAAACGATCCCACCCCACACGAACGACGTATCATAAACCTTCATGAACGAGGTATCAAATTCCTCTTCTAGTATTCAATGTGCAAAATAAATAGATTGATTTGTAAAATTTTCATCAAATTCGGTACAACGGTTTTTTAACTATTTGCGAAAAACCTCATTTCAGCCCTAAGTTGTAATAGGGAATTACGGGGTTAGGAATTGTCTGCGGCCCCACAAGATATAACAAAAAATGATTGTAGATGCTTTCCATTTATTGAAAAGTACAGCTCCGAACAGTTTCGTACTGTATCTGCTGAATATTTTGGTGTTCCATTTGAATTGGTACTACTAGGTTTGAACTGTTCCGAATTACATTCCCCTGTCCCTTATAGTACCTACATAATTTTTGGTACGACTAGTGTTCAACTGTACTTTTCGTTCGTCATTAACTTAGTATTTTAAGGTTATGTCACCAATCCATAAACTGACACAAAAAAGAGCGTTCCTTTTGTTAATTTTTAGGAACAGTTGGGTACAGTTCTAAACAGTACCACAAATACAGTACGGTACAGTTCAGAAAATCAAATGGAAAGCACCTTGTATTAACTTATTCTATCATCCCTGAAATTATTTGACATTGGTTCAGAATCACCATGTATATATGCATTCAAGCTAAGCGTAATTACCTGTGAAACGGAAAACATGTCATTTAACTTTAGGTTATAGTCACGGTGTAAGATATAGAAAGGTGGCCAACGAGATATGCTCGTAAGCAGGGCGAAATAGTTACAATTTGTCAGCAAAGTGCAACTACGAGGTCGAGAGTGAGAAAGACTACGCTACCCATATTGCTTGGTGTATTAGCATTGAATCTTATGGACATCAAGCGTTTTAAGTTTAATATTAAGTGATTTACCTTTTATTTAGTATTAATTTTGAACAATGGCTTATAAATGTTTTGTTCCTGGGTGTACTACTGGTTGCGCGACTAACAAAAATTAAGTAAGCTTATTTATTTTAAATAAAAACCATTTGCAAGCTTGGAGCTCGGTAAGTAATTCCGCTCATGTATGACAGTGATAGCTGTATGAAAGCCTAGTCAACCGAAGGTTGACTCAACCTCAAGTTGAAATTATAAATAAACGTCAATTTCACTATCATGTCCAATCACGTCAAACTATAATGACAGCTGATTGACTTTTGACCTCAAGTTGACTTTCAACCTCAGGTTGAGTTTCAACTTTCGTTTATAATACTAGCCCTTACTCGCACAATCTGACTAAATTTGTTAACCATATAGCGACGCCGACGGCTTGTTGCTCCACCTTCTTTATTATACACCGTGGTTATAGTTAATAGTTAAGGGCAAGCGGGGCAATCGGGCCTTAGTCATATCCGTAAGAAATGACATGAGTAGTTTGCAAGACTTCGAGAATATAGCCACTTATTTTCGCGAGATCTGGCGCAAGGCGAGATCAACCGTAAAGTATTGTACGATTCTGAAAAGAAAGCGTTAGAGGGAAGGGAGCCGGGCAATTATCTCTATGGAAACCATAAGATACCATGAAGCGGCACAATTAATATGTGGGTATGTAAAATCAAGGAATGTAATGCAAATTATAAGTTTCTCTATTTAATTGGAATAAACAGAACATTCCTTAGATACTTTTCCTTTCCAGATTCGTACAATAGTTACGAAGGTATTCTCCACCCTCGTTTACTTAAAAATGTGCGTAGTTTGAGTCAATTCTATTTATGGTTTTCAGTTAATTTTAGATAGATCTCGGTGTTTATTTTCGTACCTACAACCTACACCAGATGACGAGTCATTTGTACCTATATCTAGTAAGAGGGTGAAATGGTTATTTTCTTCGACTTCAACTCCAAGAAAATTTCAAGTGACAAAAACGCGATTCTTCTAAATGGAACATCCTTTATTTTTGAGTAGAGTAATAAAGAGCTGCATTATGTTTCAAATCGAGTTATGGTTTACTATACCTAATACCTAAACGCAATACCTTGGAAGATATAAACTAATTCAGCATTTAAGGTTAACTTCTTTTTAAGGATTATTTTGTACAACCAACTTAGAACACCTATAAGTGATAGTGATGAACTTTTCTTGTAGGAAATTTTGTGAACTACAAATTTGATAATAGCTACTTTTGGCGAAAAATTAATAGTTTGCAAGATATTCGTATTTTCTTGCATTTGCATCACCCCCCTATAAAATTCTTAGCAGGGGTCGGATCGATGGGAACTTTTGAGACATTGTTTATTACGGCAATATCAAAGGCTCACATAAAATATTCAGGGAAAATATAAAGTTCATAATCTGAGAATTTTTCTGAGGTTACAGTAGAATTGTGTTTAATTTGACTGCATTATATGGCCTAAAAGCAAAATCGCTCGATCAGTTTTTCTAGTCAAATTGCTAGACAGCAGGCTTTTGATGAAAGCAAAAATTTATCCAACTAAGAAAGCTCTTGTGTAGTTACAGTCGATAGTCAACTTTTATTTTTCAAATAGAACATTTTGGATACATGTTATGGCAGTTTTTGAAAATCTGAGAAATGTAATATTATAATTTTTAAAGAAAATATCAATTTTAAATGCAATGACGTGAAGTTACCCTACAAAATTTAAACAATTTCTAAGGCAGTCCAGTCACTATTTACTTTACTGAGACTTCCTACATTTTTTTGAACGTTATAAATAACTACATGACGCATAACTTCTAGTTTAATAGAGAATCGAAATAAAGTAAAAATGTATAGGGATTTCTATTTAAAATAATCTGTTGTGTCAACACAAGACTTTCCGATTGTGTTGATTATTCTAAGACCAAAACAGTTAGAAAACAAAAGAATACTATACATTTTTATAATCAATGAATAAAAAAAAATAAACGTCAAATTTATTTGACAAATAATGTCAAATTTTTTGATAACTGTCAGAAACGTCAGCTGAAAACAAAAGAATGTTAAAAAAATTTATATCACTAAATAGAGAAAAAAGTTCTCTATCGGAAGATTTAAAAAAAATTATATGGTGCCCTTTAAAAAAGACAAAATGTCCTTAATTGCACGCCCCCTAGCGGACCGATTTTGAACAAACTCCTTTCTGCACTTCGTTGTTACATACAGACCTCAAAACAGATATATCCGGTTTTAACTCAAATTTTTTTTTACCCCATTACAATACTTGAATACTTTCCTTTAATACCTTAAGGGCGCGCTACTAAAGTGGAGGGGAGACATTTTTGCCATAGCGTGTATTTTTACCACTTTAAGTTGAAGAAAAAAAAATATAGATGGTGCCAACATACTGTCAAAATAATTATTTTAATTACCAATGTCAACCAATCTCAAACTAAAAAACAACAAGAAACAGTACTTAAAAGTAGAACATTACAACATCGTTTTGGACGGTTTTCGATGCTGTAATGAGTATATTGTTACAAAAGAATAGTAAAGTTAAAAATTTATACCTGGAACTTTAAAATTTTGCTTGGGCCATCTAAAAGGCAATGCCTGAACTATTGTCGAAAGATTTGGTTGAAAAGACCGCTAAGGACATATTTTGATTCAGTATTTTCTTCCTTGTTTCGTTTAATTAGCGATGGAATCACTTAAAAATTAGGTATTGTTCTTATAACGATCTCCACTAGGAGATAACGGAATTTCATCAATATTGGTTGCTTCAAAATTTGAAAGTTTCTTGTTTTCAAAAATTAATTTAACCTATTTATTCATAATATAAAGCAATGAAAATTGTTCGTCTCCTTCATTGATCTTTCCTTATTAAAATTTCAAAAAAATTAAGTTCATATAACGTTTAGCTTTTAAATTCCGCAAGAAAAACTAAAGGCTTATTTTTAACGTTATTTTAACTCCAACTTTTGCCGCTTTGTCAGCGCGGCCTTAAGGCATCGGAAAGTAATAATAAGTAGAGTAGATTTCTTGTGAAATCGGAAGTGATCGAAATTAATGGAATAGTTAAAATAATAGAAAATGGTGGCAATAATTAATACCCATATAAATTTTTCCAACTAATACGGTTTAGAAATAACAGTGTTATAAAATTGTTCCAGTCTTCTGTGTAACCCAGCAGTTAGGGGTGCTACTTATCGATTACGGGGGTGTAAACAAACGTCGAAAATAGCTAAACAAACCTAAACAAACGATAAACAAACGATTGGCACTTCAAAATAATAAATAAAATCCTTTGAGTTTGGCTGTCGTGAAGTTGGCCAAACCCAAATAGGGGTGTTGGTTATCGTATAGGGGGGTCTAAACAAACGTCTAAAATAGCTAAACAAACGTAAACAAACGATAAACAAACGATTGGCACTAAAAAATAATTAAAAAAGTCCTTTGGGTTTGGCTGTCGTAAAGTTGGCCAAACCCAAATAGGGGTGTTGGTTATCGTATAGGGGGGTCTAAACAAACGTCTAAAATAGCTAAACAAACGTAAACAAACGATAATTCTGTGTCTGTTAATTAAGTTATTTTGATGCTAATGGTTATGGAGTTATGCATTTATTGTTATTTGCTTAAATAATTGTACTGGCTTATTTGTTTTCTTAAGAGATTGTTTTTTTCGTTGCTTTTGCAAATTGTAAAGAATTTATTTATGTTTTGTGGGAACTGTTTTGGCCTCGGCTGTTTGTTCCCCAAAGAAAATAAAAATAAAATAAAATAAATAAAAATAAACAAACGATTGGCACTAAAAAATAATTAAAAAAGTCCTTTGGGTTTGGCTGTCGTAAAGTTGGCCAAACCCAAATAGGGGTGTTGGTTTTCGTATACGGGGGTGTAAACAAACGTCTAAAATAGCTAAACAAACGTAAACAAACGATAAACAAACGATTGGCACTAAAAAATAATTAAAAAAGTCCTTTGGGTTTGGCTGTCGTGAAGTTGGCCAAACCCAAATAGAGGTATTGGTTATCGTATACGGGGGTATAAACAAACGTCGAAAATAGCTAAACAAACGTAAACAAACGATAAACAAACGATTGGCACTAAAAAATAATTAAAAAAGTCCTTTGGGTTTGGCTGTCGTGATGTTGGCCAAACCCAAATAGGGGTGTTGGTTTTCGTATACGGGGGTGTAAACAAACGTCGAAAATAGCTAAACAAACGTAAACAAACGATAAACAAACGATTGGCACTAAAAAATAATTAAAAAAGTCCTTTGGGTTTGGCTGTCGTGAAGTTGGCCAAACCCAAATAGGGGTGTTGGTTTTCGTATACGGGGGTGTAAACAAACGTCGAAAATAGCTAAACAAACGTAAACAAACGATAAACAAACGATTGGCACTAAAAAATAATTAATAAAGTCCTTTGGGTTTGGCTGTCGTGAAGTTGGCCAAACCCAAATAGGGGTGTTGGTTTTCGTATACGGGGGTGTAAACAAACGTCGAAAATAGCTAAACAAACGTAAACAAACGATAAACAAACGATTGGCACTAAAAAATAATTAAAAAAGTCCTTTGGGTTTGGCTGTCGTGAAGTTGGCCAAACCCAAATAGGGGTGTTGGTTTTCGTATACGGGGGTGTAAACAAACGTCGAAAATAGCTAAACAAACGTAAACAAACGATAAACAAACGATTGGCACTAAAAAATAATTAATAAAGTCCTTTGGGTTTGGCTGTCGTGAAGTTGGCCAAACCCAAATAGGGGTGTTGGTTTTCGTATACGGGGGTGTAAACAAACGTCGAAAATAGCTAAACAAACGTAAACAAACGATAAACAAACGATTGGCACTAAAAAATAATTAAAAAAGTCCTTTGGGTTTGGCTGTCGTGATGTTGGCCAAACCCAAATAGGGGTGTTGGTTTTCGTATACGGGGGTGTAAACAAACGTCGAAAATAGCTAAACAAACGTAAACAAACGATAAACAAACGATTGGCACTAAAAAATAATTAAAAAAGTCCTTTGGGTTTGGCTGTCGTGATGTTGGCCAAACCCAAATAGAGGTATTGGTTATCGTATACGGGGGTATAAACAAACGTCGAAAATAGCTAAACAAACGTAAACAAACGATAAACAAACGATTGGCACTAAAAAATAATTAAAAAAGTCCTTTGGGTTTGGCTGTCGTGATGTTGGCCAAACCCAAATAGGGGTGTTGGTTTTCGTATACGGGGGTGTAAACAAACGTCGAAAATAGCTAAACAAACGTAAACAAACGATAAACAAACGATTGGCACTAAAAAATAATTAAAAAAGTCCTTTGGGTTTGGCTGTCGTGAAGTTGGCCAAACCCAAATAGGGGTGTTGGTTTTCGTATACGGGGGTGTAAACAAACGTCGAAAATAGCTAAACAAACGTAAACAAACGATAAACAAACGATTGGCACTAAAAAATAATTAATAAAGTCCTTTGGGTTTGGCTGTCGTGAAGTTGGCCAAACCCAAATAGGGGTGTTGGTTTTCGTATACGGGGGTGTAAACAAACGTCGAAAATAGCTAAACAAACGTAAACAAACGATAAACAAACGATTGGCACTAAAAAATAATTAAAAAAGTCCTTTGGGTTTGGCTGTCGTGAAGTTGGCCAAACCCAAATAGGGGTGTTGGTTTTCGTATACGGGGGTGTAAACAAACGTCGAAAATAGCTAAACAAACGTAAACAAACGATAAACAAACGATTGGCACTAAAAAATAATTAATAAAGTCCTTTGGGTTTGGCTGTCGTGAAGTTGGCCAAACCCAAATAGGGGTGTTGGTTTTCGTATACGGGGGTGTAAACAAACGTCGAAAATAGCTAAACAAACGTAAACAAACGATAAACAAACGATTGGCACTAAAAAATAATTAAAAAAGTCCTTTGGGTTTGGCTGTCGTGATGTTGGCCAAACCCAAATAGGGGTGTTGGTTTTCGTATACGGGGGTGTAAACAAACGTCGAAAATAGCTAAACAAACGTAAACAAACGATAAACAAACGATTGGCACTAAAAAATAATTAAAAAAGTCCTTTGGGTTTGGCTGTCGTGAAGTTGGCCAAACCCAAATAGGGGTGTTGGTTTTCGTATACGGGGGTGTAAACAAACGTCGAAAATAGCTAAACAAACGTAAACAAACGATAAACAAACGATTGGCACTAAAAAATAATTAATAAAGTCCTTTGGGTTTGGCTGTCGTGAAGTTGGCCAAACCCAAATAGGGGTGTTGGTTTTCGTATACGGGGGTGTAAACAAACGTCGAAAATAGCTAAACAAACGTAAACAAACGATAAACAAACGATTGGCACTAAAAAATAATTAAAAAAGTCCTTTGGGTTTGGCTGTCGTGAAGTTGGCCAAACCCAAATAGGGGTGTTGGTTTTCGTATACGGGGGTGTAAACAAACGTCGAAAATAGCTAAACAAACGTAAACAAACGATAAACAAACGATTGGCACTAAAAAATAATTAAAAAAGTCCTTTGGGTTTGGCTGTCGTGAAGTTGGCCAAACCCAAATAGGGGTGTTGGTTTTCGTATACGGGGGTGTAAACAAACGTCGAAAATAGCTAAACAAACGTAAACAAACGATAAACAAACGATTCCCATTGAGATATAAGTAATTTTCTGTCTGGGTTTGGCCAACTTCACGGACATAATGTTTACGTCTGGCCAGCGCTAAAATGAATTTGAATAAAAGTAAATTACCAAAATACAGTTTGAAATAAAGCTAAATTGCCAAATCAAAAATTAATAACGACCCACAAATGGTCGATCAAATTCGGTAACAGTTAATTTCCCTTAAATTAAAACACGATATACAATATTATTGAAACGCACGAACTGATGAAAACAAACGAAACGCATTAATGTGCGTCGACACTTTGTAGCAATACCTCGACACTTTGTAGCAATAGCTCGACAGTAAACAAAATGTACGTTTAAAATGGATCCGGATTAATTAAAAATACAATAACAAACGTACTTAACAATTACGCAATATTGCGCGCAGAATTGACGCTATCCACAGCGCCCAAAATGGCGGTATATCCGGTATGTTTTCCCGCGTTGCGGTACAAGACGCCTAGCTTTGTAAAACTGGAGTAACGAAGCTTTTCCCTCGAAATCGAGGTTTACGAAAAGACGGTATCGGTATGGAATCACTTTGATTCTTAAAGGTGTTGCGATAAAGCCGGTCGAAAGGCGTGGTGGCCTCCAGGTGGAAATGATGCGAACAATGATGTCGTAATCTGGTCACTCACTAGGCTTTACTAATTTATCCTCTCTCAGAGAGCTTTAACACCTCAATTACTATCACTGAACTCGAAATTACCTTTAAGGTAAACTGATTAGTGAGATCCGCCGAAGCGAGAAATTAATACGATAACGATATAAATGGGCGATGTTTCCACTACGAAAATCCCAACGGTACTAGTGGTTGGAACTTTTCCCCCCTCTGAGCTAATCTACCCGTGCTCCTACAAGAAAATTCTAAGACGGAAGTAACTATTGGGACTTAACGGAATAAACTATAGAACTCTAAAATTAAAATTGTAAATAATTAATGCAAAAATTAAACGAACGTTACAAAATGTAACCTTAAATGATATTTCTAAGCAATGTTTGTTAAATTTTCTTTTATAATTACTTCGTTACGTTTAATAATTAGCTTATTTTTACAAGTTAATGCTAATTTAAAAAATATTTCACAATTGAACCATAAGTAATTTGATAAGAGATGGCGCTTTTCAAAATTCTCCATTTTTAGTTTTAAGTTTTACGTTTGAAGAAAAAATAAAATGTTTTTAAGGAGTAAAAGAGCTTTTACTCCTAATAAAACATATTTACAAATTTATCATATGAATTAGTAGTACCTCCGGTACCAAGAGATATTTCTTATCCTATCAGACCTTTGTAACACCGGAAACCAGGTGTTGCATTAAATCTCTCTTAAGCGTCGCTCAATTGGAGACGGGGGGGTTCGTAGTAAGAACTAGAACACACTATTTATGGAATAAATCAAAGTATTTATTAAATAAAAGAACTAAGTCTACGTACCTCAAACGTACTTGTATAAAATAAAAAAATCTTAAGGAAAAAAAAAGATATCATTGAGTTTTAATCAACCAGATACAAATCTCTTACGTTATGACTCAGCCACTGTTCTTCCAGACCACCAGACCTGTCCTCAAGACCAAGCCAGACCTAAAGGAGAGATCACCTGATCTGGAAGACACGAGCGTATCTCCAGACCTCCAGACCACCAGACCTGTCATCAAGGCCTATCAGACCTTTAAGGATAGACCACCTGACCTGGAAGATACGGGAGGAATGAGAGAAAAATTAATTAATCAAATTTATAATTAATTAACTTAACACAGGGTAAAATAACAATGAACAGGGATTTTAACTAAAATTAATTAATTAAAATAAATAATTAAACACCGAGCAAAATTACGCAGGGGGAAAATTGACACGAAACGCGCTTCCGTTCACCACGATGGCGAAGCGAGGAGTCCTTTATCAAAATGGAGTGGGAGTTAATATTGAAAATCCGAACTCGTATTCTTTCGACAACAAATAAGAACGCAGCAAAAGGAATTGAATAGAAGAGCGACTAACAGTTAATTATTATAACTTAAATTAATAACTTTACAATTAGCGCGATCTCGAGGATAATAGTTAGCTCAATGGAATCGCACTAAAATTACGAGTACGTCTGCATAAAATTTATGATTTTAAATTAGACGTACATGTTTAAACTAATTAATAAAAATTATTTAAGGGTTGGAAAATATTCAGGGGTGCTAATTAATCACGGAAGTAAAAGAAAAAACACTAATTACATCCTATCACAAATTATAACTCATGTGGTTTTACAATTAATTTAAATATTCAATAATTTTGCAAACTTATAATTAAAAAGTTTAGATAAGTAATTAATGAATTAATAAGATTAAATTAATTTATTAAGGAGTTAAAATAACACCAGAGTCGCATTAAAAATAAAACGGGAGCTCTAGCTCTTATGGTTGCTGAGTTACAGGAAAATCAGCTGTTATCACTGATAACGCTGTTATGAAAAATACGAAAATTAAAGTTCGGTAATTCTGGTCCAATCTCTTGGAGATTGGGTTCAAATGCAAGTGCTTGAACTGTTGAACACGGGATTGTAAAAATTATCTCCATTTTGATCTCAGGGGTGGTGCTAGGGGAAAACTAAAGAAAAAAATGACAAGTAGCTGCTTTAAACGATGCAAAATTTCCAGAATGATGTACGTGTTGAACCATTGCATCGTCGTCGCCTTCTAGTTCTTCTTCGAATCTAATCTAAGTCTAATCTAAAATCTAAATCGACAGAAATTTCCGGCACGTTTTCACAGGTCTCTCTTGCACAATTTTTACAAACTACTGTGCAATGAAATCCAGCTTTACGGAAACCACAAGCTCTTCCACTACCCGTTTTACAAGAGCAGGATACTAATTTTATCAGCGTCTGTGGCGCAGGGTCCTTGGTTGTAAGAACTGGAACCAATCCAAGTGAAGAGTCCTCTTTCCATCCCTATTCCTCCGCATCAAGTTTTATATTGAGCTACAGTTGTATCTGGTGATAAGTTCGAAGCACATGCTGCGTGACCGCAGCCTGAGTTGGAAAAAGCGAGATTTGGTGTTTTTTTGGTTGCAGATTTGAGGAAACATTTGTGTCGGTACGAATCTAAAGACTTTTCGATTGCAGGGTTGCCTCCGTATAAATGAGAAATTCTTCGCCGATTTTCGCCAAGACGTTTCGCAACGCATTTTTTTCCTTTAATATATCCAGAGGAGAGTGGAAATCCTGAATTTTTTCAAAGACTGTACATGTGTACATGGCTTTGTTTTTCCTACATTGACGAGAGCGGACGTTGTTTGCACCCGCTGATAGCATGAAGGAACAAAATGTGATTCCTGACAGATTCGTTGTGAATGAAACTTTTTGGCGAGAATATTTGCTCGGGTACTTTTCCTCTTGCTTGCTTCTTCATGTACACATTCGTAATGTTTTTTGGTAGCAAGCGAGTAAGAATAACCAGTAGATTAACATCTTCGCCAATGATGAAAGCTGCTTGGTAGGAAGATCTTTTGGTGGCCTTTGTCACTATGACGGTATCCGCATCTTCAATAGACGTCTCGACTTGAATCATGTTGTTTTGTAAATCCCCTTTTCCCTGAATGTTTCCAAGGCATGTACGAATTTCTCAATATAGGCTTGTGAAATCAAGCTCTACACAAAAATGTCTAAGTTTCATGCGCTGCAGAGCGAAAACTGTAATTCGCATAAGAAAATTGTTGGTATAAAACATATAGAGAATTAAATTATATACAATTTTTATCGAAAAGATTTTTTGATCTAAGTGACATAATAAGAGATATGACGAGTAGAAAAAAAATCATCCATTACTTTGTTTAAGAAATTGCACTGTAACATTTAAACAATCGCGATAAGCAAGAAATGCTTCTGATGCTATTTTGTAGATAATTAAATTTGCAACAAAAATCTACTAAAAGTTTTTGTTCTAAAATCTAAAATACGCGAGTTAGGCGCGAAGTACTAAAACATCTCTTAAAAGCAAGATGGCGCCTTTACACCACGGAGTAGAATTGTGCAAAATGTGTTTTTTAGCTCGTGTGCTGATACTCTTTCGGAAATTTAAAGCCAAAATCGTCTCGGAATTATTTCTCAGAGCACCCATGTAATGAAATCTAAATGCCCCCCAAGCTTCGGTTTCCTAGGATAACGGTACCGTCAAATAGCGCCCGTAATATGACGGTGCTGACGTCACGTGGCGGTGAAGTCTAAAAACAGCCGTAAAGCTCGGGTCACATTAGGCTGGTTGCCAGCCGCGAGTTGTGGAAGCCGCTACTGTCAGCCGTCAATCAGCTTGGTGTGACCATAAAATTCGCAGCTGGCGCCGCCAGCCGGCGAGTATTTATCAGCGGCTGGTGGAATTGAACATGTTCTATTTTGGTAGCCGGGCAGCGGCAACTAGCAGGTCACGTGACTCGCTCGCACCCGCTGCCACCAGCGATCAGCGCAGTCTGACCACTCAAGCAGCGCATCAGCGGCGACTAAACCAACAGTCAAACACGTGCTTTGTTTATGTTCTGTAATAGTATCTTTCATTGTTTAATTAGTAATAATTGTCAGTATTAGTGATGTTAGTTTCTTATTATTGTTAATAATGGCAGATTTAAAATGGACGGGCAGAGAAATAATTTCGTTTTTAAACATATTTCAAAATTATCCATGTCTGTGGGACGTTTCGTCCAAAGATTATTTGAATCGAAACGTGAAAGACGCCGCGTATAAAAATTTATTAGAAGACTTAATATTAGCAGGAATTCCTTGTACAGTGGAATCAGTTAAAAAAAAAATAAAAAGTTTACGAGACACCTACCGAAAAGAACTTAATAAGATTCAAAAATCAAAAAAAAGCGGTGCTGCTACAAGCGAAGTATACAAGCCAAAGCTTGTATGGTTTTCAGCAGCAGAAGTATTCTGGCATGGAGCTGTCACTGGCAGAGAATCTTCTTCAAATCTGGTATAAAAATTTTATTTTTTATATAATTTTATTTATTTTTGTTTTAATACACTCTCTTAACTATTCATAAAAAGTTTAAAAAACTGATTGAACAAAAATAAGAATTCAATTAGGCATCTTCTTAGTTACTTTCATCTCCATCACTATTTTGTTCATTTTCGACTTCTACTTCTTCTACACAGTTGTCATAGGGTCCCATACCAATTGACGACATTTGCCAGGGAACAGATAAACGTGTCATAAACTGTTGCATGTACCATTGCCGTACTTGTTCCCCAGTCCGACCAAAATGATTTGAAGAATACAGGCGGTCTACCGGGAACATCAAACTCGGTACCTCTCGCCAAGCTCCTGGAGTTACAACTCCTGAGTTCAAGTCTTCATCATCCACAGAACCTGAATGAAAGTAACTTTTACAAGAGGTCTGTCGTAGCCAGTTGTGGAGAGCGCAAGCCGTTTTTACCAAAATTTCTATCGTGTCTACATTGAGTGCTATGGGCGTGTTAAAAACGCGAAACCTCATTGCTAAAATACCAAACGCATTTTCGACAACGCGCCTGGCTCTGGATAATCGATAATTGAATACTCTCTCTTCTACTGTTAGTCCTCTGTGTGAAAAAGGTTTCAAACAGTATGGTGTCAGGCAAAAAGCGTCATCTCCTACGCAAAGTCCTCCTTTTGGCCAATTTAGAAGGTTTTGCTCAAGTGCAATCTTTAAAGTAGAGTTTTTAAATACAGTGCTGTCATTGGCTCTACCATCTTGTCCAACATCTATATACCTAAAACAATAGTCCGCATCTACCATTGCAAATAATATAATACTATAGGTTCCCTTGTAGTTGAAAAACATCGATGTCGAATTAGGAGGCCGTTTAATTCGAATATGTTTACCATCAAGAGCGCCACAGCAGTTAGGAAAATTCCATTTTGACTGGAATCCTTTCTGAATCTCCTCCCACTGGTTCGTATTGTCGGGTACCTGAAAATACAATTTAATATTACTATAAAAAATATAAACTCAAATAATAATTTACTTATTTATTTGTAAAACCATTATTAGACATATGGCTAATCAAAGTGCAAGATAAAAATGTTTTTTTTAAGTCATTATACTTTTTTTAGGATATACAGAAATGTTGGACGCCTGAAGGTGAGCGAGACTTATCAAATGATGCCGATGATAGTGACCAAACGCCTGAGGAATCACAAGTGGAAACGTCTGAATCAGAAAATCTTGTAGAACCTACACAACCTGCTTCTGCATCAAGAAAGTTTACTCCAAAGCGTCCGTCCACCACCATGTTACCACCACATCGGGCAAAATTATTGAAACATAAACAACCGCCGAATAGAATTGAAAAATCAATAACCAAATTACAACAGATAGCAGAACTAACTACTACAGACACAGAAGACCAATACGATCAATTTTCAAAACATATTGCTTCCCAAATGAGAGAGCTCCCTTTGAGAAGTTTTATTTTACTTCAAAGTAAGATACAAAACCTTCTTACGGAAGAGAGGCTCGCTACTTTATATGAAAGTAATAACAATACCAACAATGCTAGTAATACAAAAAAAAGTTATACAAAAGTGATACAAAGTGAACCACTATCACCAAAGTCACAAAGTGTTGTTGATATAAGTCGTCCTAACAGCTCTTTAGGATTTGAAACAATCTATATTGCATCTGAAAACAACTATAGCGAATCGTCCGATTTATGCTTCATTGTGGATGAGGATACACATAATACGGATATTCTCAACCAAGCATTACTCAGCATCGGCGAGGATTCTAAGGACTGTAATTAGATTATTGTTTTCTTCTAAGGTATAAGAATATTATCACACAAATTAATGTAAGATTCCGCACAATGAACTTTGTGTGTGCATTTTAGTTGATATTTTTCTAATTTTTTAATGCTTTTGTAAATATCACAAGAAAATAAATGTTTTTATTTGTAGGTACATCTTATTTGAAGTTGTTGGGTTTTTTCTTTACATTTTAAAAGTTGCTCAAATTATAAGTTTGAATGAAAAATTAAAAGGTTTAAATAAAAGTTATTTCGTACTAAACTCATTTGTATTATTTTACACACTTGCCCTTGTCATAGATTACCCATGGAAATATAAAAAAGTAAAATAGTATCATCATAATTATGATATAAATAAATTATCTATATTAACTTAACTAAAAATAAAGATGAATTATATTGCTTACCTTAATAAATGGTTGGAGAACTTCATAAATAGCAGCCATTACTTCAGGTAAAAATAATGAAATTGAGTTGTGAGGTACTCTAAACAATAACGCTAGAGATCTAAAACTATCTCCAGTTGCGAGGTATCTTAAGGTGATTTCCAACTTTGTTTTACACGAAATTGCCTGTCTAAATACGGTATCTTGTTTTTTTATCAAAGGTTCAATTAATACCAACAAATTTTGAAATTGAGAGGCTGTCATTCTTAAAACATTTCGGTATGTTTGTGGATCTTCTTCTTTCAGCTCTTGAAGAAGTCTTGAAGACGCTCCTAATTTTTCCCTTCTTTTTATCCATGGCCTAACCCACCATTGTCTCTGATTGCGGTTAAGTTGGTAGTGACACTCGTTAAGCATTTCTAAACAAAGCTCCCTCACACCTACCCTTAGCAACTGCTTAATTAATCGTTTCCGTGGACCCACAGACGACATTGCTGAAAGCGACTGGCGAGTAGCGAGTGGCGAGTAGTAGCATAGTGTGACCGGGTTGCCCGCCGCTGCTTGCTGGTGCTACTTGCTGGTGCAACCAGCCTAATGTGACCCGAGCTTAAAAGCGGTGAGACAGGTTTCCTAGATAGTGGTGCTCACTATCTAGGAAACCATGTAACGTTTAAATATATGGTAACGCTTTTTGTGACGTCATTGGCCTTCATATTACGGCCGCTATTTGACGGCACCGCTTTCCTAGGAAACCCAAGCTTTACCTACTATTATGTTGGATTTAAAAAAAATAGATTTGTGAAACTAGAGATTATACTAATAATTTACATTATAAATTTTATTTTTATATCTCAGGGTTTTTCGTGTGGGTTCTTCTTAATTTTCGCGCGCACTTTTAGTTGCGCCGACGCAATATCGACATAAACAACACCTCTTTCACATACAAATTAAAACTGATAATTTGTTCAACTTAATTTTTATTTATTTAATTTTTCTTATCACATGTAAGTACACGAAATTTTTTTATTATAACTTTTATTAACTTAAAATTTTTATTTTTTTAGGTTATATCTTTTTATTATCAAGAAGGTTACTTAACCTCACTTCTAAGAACACTTTACAAAACATCCGCATCTATGCGTTTACAAAAATCAACTGAACTTAATTAATTTCTACAATACAAAGCTGGCCTTTTACCGAAAATACGGTTTGCTATTGGTTTAAATTAATTTCTACCTATAAAGTCAAAATTAATGTTACTTAAAATTTTTCTAACTAAATAACTTTTTCTCTCCAATCTTCTCTAAACTTATTCCACATTTAAAACTAAATTAACAAAATTTATTCTCAAAGTATCTCTCTAAAATTTCCATCACATAACTACAAGTTTTTCTAATTTTCGCTGTCAAATGTCATTTTTTACAAATTTTTAAATTTAATTAATTTCTTCCTCTACTTAAGATTTCTCTAAACTAAACCTCTTAATCAACTACCTTTTTTGTTCTTTAATTAAAGTCTTTCTTTTTAGATTGACCACAATGCATAAATAATGGTAAAATATGAATGTCAGTTTATCGTAACATCGGACAAGTCGTTCGGATCAAAATGAAGCATTATGTCCTTTTAATTATAAATATTTAGTTTTAGACTTAGATATCATAACAATATATTTAAAATAAAATTTAAATCTTTCATTTGGAATTAATGGTAGGAACTCACTTTCATCTGGTACAAAATTGCAAAGATTGCAATCGATGTTCTGTAAATGTTAAAAATTCAACAAAAATTACAGGGTACAACAACAGGGTGTTCAGACTTTTTAATCTGTCTTATAAACTGGATGAATGCTGTACTAAAGAGTAATTTTGTTACTCGCTTAGCTTCTTTAACCATTAAAGAAAACATCAATTTCCCCAACAAAATTTATTATTTTATTAAATCATTAACAAATAAAATTAAATTTCATGAAAGTGCACCTAAATCCTAAATATGAAAAAGGTACATGGCGGTTTGATCCTGAACAGAAAGGTGGACCTTCAAATCTCGCCCTTATATCTTAGCAGTCCAGAAGTAAAGAGCAATGTGCAACTATGCATAATGATATAAATGTACCACAAACAAACCTTTAAAAAATACTAATTCAAGAAGTAATTATTTTGCATTTTTGGAGTAAAATAATTAGGAAAGTCGAAAATTACATAATTGTAATTTTTTTAATTTTTTTAACTTGCCTATCTAGTATTTTGAATACGTAGATCCCAAAATGTGCTCTAATTGACTATTTCTTCGGAATAGCAATAGGGCGATAGACTTCTGCATAGAAATTCAATTCATAAAGATCCCAATCAAGATATAAGAAACGCATATTTGCTTTATACAACCCATTTGGAATGAAGGGTGGAAATCTACGCTCATCTGGTACCCAATTACAAAAATGGTAATCTACGTTCTGTAAATATTCAAATTTCGAATAAATAACGAAAACTTATCGAAAATTTGGTAAGAACCTTTAAAAAGTAAAACGTTTCTATGTTTCCGCATTTTCTCGTATTTTGTAATCCTATTGCATTAGCATTAAAGCCTTTATATAAATTTAATTGAAGTCTTAAGGGAAAACGGCGGTACTCGTTGCTTAAAAATTTGTTACTTTGAGCGATGGCCTTAAATTTGTTTAATTATTATTTTTTAAACAATACAATAATAATTACCTCCAATTTATCTTCAATATCTATTAAATAAGATATTGAAAAATTTATAGCTGGTGTTGTACGATTATATTTATAAGTAACAACTTTGAGATATTTCACTAAAGTTGCATTGAAACTTACTACTTCTGATCTGTAATCTTTCATTTTGTAATCATTTTGATTGAACTAAAAATAATTTTAATTATTAGTTGTTTTTAATGGTTAATTACTTCAAACAACTTGTACCTTTGATAATAAATCGTGATTTAGACATAAGTGCAACAATAAAAAGAAAATATAAAAAATACTCAATAACATATTTCGAAAAACTATTAAGCGTTGCTAGCTGGTAGAGTTGGGTGGTTGGCAAACACTCAGTACAAAAAATAAATTTTTAACTTTTATTCTAAAATACACAATATAAAATCTAAAAAATATAATTATAGGTATAGCATTATTTATTTTGATGATCTTTCAATGATTCATGTTTATGAAATAGATTTCAAACAAAGAGATAGATAATAGATCATAACAAACAACAACATTAAACGGTGTATTGCATGGGAATCATGAAAAACATATAAATCAGTACCCTAATAATAAGTAACAACAAAACTCGGATGTAGTTAAAACTTTTTTGCACAATCGTGTTCTATTCTGTACTTACCAACAATGTTTATACTAATAGAAGGTTGATTTTACCAAACCACTGTATGTGTCCATAGAAACAATAAAATAATGATATCGTAATATTTAACCAAAAGCACAAGGGTTGTAAGTGAAACAGATGTTTGAGCTATTTGTTACTTTTATTCTTGTTACTGGGACAACATTGTTCTCCAGCGGTTACTATTTTGAATAAACTTTAAAATTATAAAATATATTTACAACTGTCAACTAGTGTCAGTTTAAAAAATGAATTTATTATTAGTTATTTTTCACGATTGTGCAAAAAATAGTATGCAATACTCGGATCGTTAAGTGCTTTTCTTAACAAATCTCGAAAATTAGAAAAACTCGACCCTACGGGTCTCGTTTTGCTAACATTTTCTGGATTTGTTAACTATGCACTTACCGACCATGTATTGCAATGTACTATTTTGAAACAAACATTTACATTTTTCTATTAATTTGACATATATAATGTATGCTCATAGTTTTTCAAATTATGAAAATATTTAATAGTCTAGTCAACGAACGGGTTATGGAGAACATGGAAGAGGGTAATGGATTTATTTTTCAGGAATGTGTTTAGACATGTCCCCCTACTCTTCATTTGGTATCAACAGACTCAGAAAATAATTCTCTTCCAATAGATACTAATCATAACCATATCGTACACCCAATATTCAATCCTGTCATAACTGCAAAATTCTCTAATCTTGAGTTATTGCTGTATTTCACTTTTAAGCATAAACTATGATGTAACAAAAAGCGAAAAGTTAAAACAAAAATATCTTATATTTTTTATGGTTTAAGTTCTATATACAAAAGCCTAGCTTGCAGTGGCTAGATTTGTCTCTGGATGTAGGGATGTAGATGGGCTATTCTGTCTACGGATACCTTTTTACGGAATACGTAAAAATGTTTATAAACATTGTCAGACTAAACTCGAGTTAGGGTTTACCTTTAGCTTCGATCGAAGTCGTAAATACAATAATTTTGCAGGTACAACTACTAAAGAAAACACCAACTTCCCTAACAAAGATTATAATTGCGTTAAATTAAATACAAATAAAATTCAATTTCACAATCGTATACCAAAATCCTAAATTTTAATAGAAAAAATATACAATATATCGGTTACATTTTTGACAGGAGGGCGAACTTTCAGACCTCTCCTTCTCTCCTTCATTTCTTAGTAGTACAGAAGAAAAGACCAATGTGTAAATGTGCATCATGGGATAAATGTGCCCTAAACCATTAAAAAACTACTAACTCGTAATAGTATAATAAAAAACTATTAAATGTCATAAAGTAACTTGTTAGCATACGAATCCAAATTTAGAAAAAGAACCGCTTGCTGCGAGTTTTCTAAAAAACGAGTACAAAGAGAAAGTCTTACGATACCGTTTTGAGACCAAAACAGTGCGTTTAAAGCGTGCATTTAAGTAAGAAAAATTATATATATAGAATTGTCGCTCTTGTTTTTAGACAAGCTATACGTAGATCAAAAAATGTGCTCTTGATATTACTTCTTCGGAATAGAAATAAGGCGATAGACTTCGTTAAAGAAATTCATCTCAAAAAGATCTGCACCAAGATACACGAAACGTATATTTCCTTTATACATCCCAGTAGGAATGAAAGGTGGAAATTTACGCTCATCTGGTGTCCAATTACAAAAAGTATAATCGACGTTCTGCAAATATTAAAAATTTGAATAAAGAAAGGGAAACGTATAAAAAATTTGCTAAGTACCTTTAAACAATAAAACGCTTGTATGTTACCACATTTTTTCATACTTTGTATTCCGGCAGCATTGGCATTAAAGGCTTTATATAAATTTATTTGAAATCTTACTGGAAAAATGCGGTATTCGTTGCTTGCAAATTTGTATCCCTGAATGACGGCCTTAAATTTGTTTAATTATTATTTTTTAAACATTAATTTATAATTACTTCCAGTTTATCTTCAACATCTACTAAGAAACACACAGAAAAATTTAATGCTGGTGTTGTACGATTATATTTGAAAGTAACAGCTTTGATATATTTCACTAAAGTTGCATTGTAACTTACTAGTTCTGATCTGTAATCTTTAATCTTGTAATCATGTTGATTGAACTAAAATTAATTCTAATTATTATCTTTTTTAATTATTAAATAACTTTTAACAACTCGCACCTTAGATAATACATCGTTACTTAGGGATAAGTGCAACAACAGAAAGAAAATATAAAAAATACTCAATAACATATTTCAAAAAACTCTTGAACGGTGCTAGCTGGTAGAGTTGGGTGGTTGACAAACACTATCAGCACTAAAAATAAATTTTTAACTTTTATACTAAAATACATAATATAAAATCTAAAAAATATAATTGTTGGTACAGCATTTCAATGATTCATATTCATGAAATAGATTTCTAACAAATAGATATTATCCGTTCACAATTTATTTGCCCTATGGTTGGCCATGAACTTTTATGTTTTGGTTTGCCAAAATAAAAAGTCCCTATTAAGTTGACTGACAGCTCTTGACAGTACCAATAATAAGGTCATAAAACATAACTAGATAATAGATTACAACAAATAACAACACTAAACAGTGCATGATATGATCTATGTTTTTTGTTTATATTTTTTTAATATTATTGTGTACAAAAAACCAAAAAATATTATATTGTTTTATTAGGAGTAAAAGTACTTTTGCTCCGCTTTTACTTTATATAATTGTATTATCCATATATTTAAAACGCGAAGCCTTTTCTTGATATATAATAATAATAGCCTACTTCTACTGGACCGATTTTGATAAATTTTTTTTAAATTAAAACTGTGGACCCACAGATATGTCAGCACTAATTATATTCTTCAAATTACCAATAAATAAATTTTTTTAAATAATAAATTGTTACGAGTATTAATCTTATCTCCCCACTTTAACAAAGTTCAATAACGTTAAATTACGGACACGCCTATTTTGTACATTAAACAACAAACAATCATCGGTGTAGGAAGTAAGTGCATTATAATAATTTTTGAAAAATTAATTTTTCTAACACATTCATGGGTGCCCGCTCGTTTATATATTTATTTTAATACAAATGGTGTGCATTGGTACAATGCATCGGCTTTCGCCATTAGCTGTGAAAGTATAATTAAATTATTTGATAAATTTTATCATTCTTAAATAACTCGAAGTAGCTATGAGTCTTGAAGATATTTGATAAGTTTTTCGGTATCGTGAGCAGATAATAATTATTTATTTTGGTGATCTTTATCAATGATTCTACAAAGATTATGAAATAGATTTCAAACATATAGAATCTATAAATGTTTGAAATCTATTTCATTGTTATCATCTATTCGTTGTTACTTATTATCTATCTATATTAGTCTAGATAGATGTAACAACAGAAATCGAATGTAACCAGAATTTTTTTTAAACCAACATTTAAATTATTAAGTTAATGTACCTACACAAAACATTAGAAATAAAAAAAATTATAAAAAACCATTATTATTAAATACAGTTATTTTGCAGCAGGACCGAACCCTGATTGCTGCATTATCAACTCAAGAATAATCGCTCGGCCAAGCTGTATAATAAACGCTTTAAAACTTAGGGCAGTTTTAGATGGACTAAATATCGCACTAACTTGTTAGTACTGAATCAACTCAAGGAGAAACAGTACGGGAATCTAAGTTTTAAGGTCGTGCGTAGAAATTTTGTCGCACGACAGTGCACGATGTTAAAGCTGAGATTCCCGCCCAACTAACAATTTGATGGTTTATAAAAGCTGTAAAACGTTTACAAAACAATAATTATAATAAAATTGCTACAATAAAAACGTTTCCTAAACGTTTATACAACCCTTATAGGGTCCAAATGGGCGCAGGTATATAAAACAATTTAGTACTATAGGTCGTTGTATAACGCCTGTAAACACTCTTACCAGATAGTTATGAAACAATAATAGATATTCAATACAATGAGTTTATAGGTGATTTATAAGAATGACTAGAATTTCAATTTTTTTTGTTAAGAGCTGCAGAAAGCAACATCTATAAATACAATAATATTTTCTTAGACGTATCTAGAGGAAACAAATTAGTTCTCAAGCTATATTACCTTAACCGGTCTAAACAATAGATTTCAAGGGTGATTGAGAAAAAGTTGTAGTAAATGGCGATAGCCATCATGGCTAAGAATTTTAAGTCAAAGCTTTATGGAGATGATATGCATGGCCTACAGGATTATTTTTGCATACGAAGCGAAGATTACTGTTATTTATATACCACAAATATCGTGAAATTTTAATGCCCCGTGCGTTTGCTTAATATTTTTAAAATTATTGAAATTCCCAAAAAAAATAATATTTTTGAAATTGACGTTTTCTGATAAAATTATGCTAATATACATTTATAAATGTATTTATAATATTTATATTTATTTATAATGTATTTATAAACACATAAAACTTTTTAAGTACCATTATTTTTCTCTCTAAAACTAGTAATACTATAAATAATTTAGATCATTCAATTATCTGTCAAATATGGCGGCGATTCGGACGTGTTTTAGTTCTTTCAACATGGCCTCTTCCTTATAAAATGCATTTGCCACGAAAGCAACTATTATAGGACAATTAGATCCAGTTAGTGATTACTACAAAATATGTATACAATATGTGTTGTATCCAATAAAGAAGCAGATACAGGATCGTATTTAAAAACATTTAAATTTGAATGCATTATCCAAAAATTCAATACAAAACATAGTAATGTATTTTTTAATATAAAAAAAACCAATTATTTTTCTATTTTGATTTTGGGGAAGTGATTGGTTGTTGTCCAACCAATCACAACACGTAATTCCAACCTGCGTATTACGACATATTTTTCTATAACCTATGCACTCTTTGCTATTACACAACAGTTTCTTAAGGTTTTTATTGTGAGCTATTTGTTCGTTTATTTGTACATTTTCATAAGTATGTTGTAAGAGTTGCAGTGACGATAAGAAGCACAATTACAGAAATTTTATAAAGCAGTAAGGGAAATGTTGTATAAAAAAGTTTTATAAACGTTCTTAAAACAATTTTATATAAATCCTATAAACAATTTTATAATTTTGCTCTAAGAACGTTTATGGTACTACTTTAAAGAATTATTTAGTTCAGGGAACAAAATAATGTTTAATAAAGCCTCTTAACAACTAATTAGCACTTGAGGAGCAAGAATATAGCACTTATAAAATAAATCAGGCTTTTTAGCTAAAGGTTATAAGACAAGAATGTTAGTTGAGGTGCTTATGCACCTTGAGTTGATTCAGTACTAACAAGTTAGTCACATAACACCTACTGTATAAGTGTAATTGCCATGTTAAAAAATTAGTACTGCTTTTAGCGCTGCTGGCAGGCTCCGGTAGAACTAAAAGCTAAACTCAGCTATAGGTTTAGAACTCGGATAAGAGGTTTAGACGGGGGCTAAAGCCCGCTAAATTCAAATATGTTAGTACCTATACGAAAATTTTTTATTTATTTATTATATCAATATCAAACACATACTAATAGACTATTTCTTCGGAATAGGAATAGTAATCTACGTTCTCTAAATATTAAAATTTCCAATAAATAACAGGAACTTAAAAAAAATTAGAAGAAGAAGAAGAAGAGGCAAATTTATTTTTTGGCGCATCCACTTATACAATTATTAAGAATAAGTTGTTAAATAAATAAATTTTTATCAACATAGAATGATAAAACACATAAATTTCCTTAAATTTCGATAATCAAGAATTTTTAAAGAAATGTAACCATAGTTTTGGACAGAGGTATAGTATGATATTTGTGTTAAAAGGGGCGTATTATTTGTTGAGTGGGAGAAGATTACGAAACGAGCGAAGCGAGTGGAACAACTCTACTCACTAATTTTCTGATTGTTTAAATAATAATTTTTTTTGTAAATGTTTTTATTTATAATTTTTTGTTCTCATTAATTTACTGGCTACGTCAGAGTTTTGTTGTTACTTAATATCCCACTATTTGATTGATATCTATTTCAAAACATTTTAGAATCATGGTGTTTGCCAACCAACAGTGTTTGTTTGAAATTTATTTCACAATCTTTGTAGAATCATTGAGAAAGATCTACAAAATAAATAATTATTATCTGCTCACGATACTGAGAAACTTATCAAATATCTTCAAGACTCAGAGCTACATCGAATTATTTAAGAATGATAAAATTTATCAAACAATTTAATTATACCTTCACAGCTAATGGCAGAAGCCGATGCATACCATTTGTATTAAAATAAAATATAAACGAGCGGGCACCCATGAATGTGTTAGAAAAATTAAATTTTCAAAAATTATTATAATGCACTTACTTCCTACACCGATGATTGTTTGTTGTTAAATGTACAAAATAGGCGTGTCCGTAATTTAACTTTATCGAACTTTGTTAAAGTGGGGAGATAAGATTAATACTCGTAACAATTTATTATTTAAAAAAATTTATGAAATTGGTAATTTGAAGAAAATAATTAGTGCTGACATATCTGTGGGTCCACAGTTTCAATTTAAAAAAATATTATCAAAATCGGTACAGTAGAAGTAGGCTATTATTATATATCAAGAAAAGGCTTCGCTTTTAAATATATGGATAATACAATTATGAATTATATAAAGTAAAAGCAGAGCAAAAGTACTTTTACTCCTAATAAAACAATATACTATTTTTTGGTTTTTTGTTCACAATAATATTGAAAAAAGATAAACAAAAAACATAGGTACATCATATCATGCACTGTTTAGTGTTGTTATTTGTTGTAATCTATTATCTAGTTATGTTTTATGACATTATTGTTTATAACTTATAGTTGGAATTAGAAACTAATGCTTAACTTGCAGTTTTATAATTTTATGTTTATTAGAAATAAAACAGTAGTCTGAATAAATAAGAGTTAGTAATCTAATAAGTCGTTTTTTTCTCTTTTTTTCATTTTAAAAAAAGATAACTTCGAAAATCACAACATACTTTAAAATTTAAAATCAAATTAACTATCTATAGCCCAGTTTCCAAAGGTTTCAACCCAAGAAAATTAGCAAACGGCAAAAAAATTACGTATTCAGATAGATTAAGACATGGCGAAAAAGATGCAAAAAAGTTTGCATTCAATATAGGGGCCGCTTCATGGAAAAAAATGGACTTCAAGAGGAAAAAATGTGTTTTTTTAAGAATATCTCTGAAAATATGTAATCTAGAGAAAAATGACTAGACCTTCATTTTATAGATGAAGCATTTTTACATAAAAAATGTCCTATAAAATTTTTCCGTTAGAGCAGTGGTTTTCCCGAAAAATGTGTTATAAAAATGCCATGTTTTCAAAAATATTGTTAAGCAGGCGAGCTAAAATATTGCAAAATAAGTGCAAGTTGATGGAGAAAAAACTGTTTTAATCCAAAATGAGCAATGATAAAATTAAAAAATATAAATGAATGTAAACCTAAAGGTTTCAACTTTCATTTCCATGTATTTTTGTTTACTTCTGTAACATCTTGTAGTTTTAAACAACAAATGAAATTATTTGTGTGCCGTTCTTTAAAGAATTAATGTTATCTTGTTGAAAACATTATTTAAAAAAATTATTCGGTGAAGCAAATCGTTCTATAAGAATTACATTTCAAAGTTACATCATGAAAAATTGATTATATATTATTGTATAAAAGTAGAAGGATTTAATATTTCTTCATTTTTTGTAAATTAAAATTTTTTCAAAATTTGTACTTTAAAAGAGCTCCAAAATCTTTAATATTAAACGGATTTAAAAAAATTGCATAGTAATTGTAAAGGAAAATATGTCTGCTTTGTGATCCACTAATGAAAATTAACTTACAATTTCAAGTTTTCTGTATCTATTGTTTATAGTTTAGAAGTAACAAAAGTGGCAATTTTTTAAGCAAATCCTTCATAAATTTGAAGCACTGTACATTTTATAACATCCCTTTCTGGAAATGAAAGATAATAACTTATACTTTAAATCTGTGAAGCTAGAACTTTCTCAGATTTACTGGAACTATAGAAGCGGCTGTTGAATTTAGGTAAATTGATGGAAATATTTAAACTTGAAAATTAGTCTCACGAAACTATCTTCAAAAACACCTTATTATGCCTTTTAGAGATGTGTAATTGTGTAATGCCCCTAAAAGAGATAATTTCATAAACCAACACAGTTGTATGTACAGGGTGGTTCTGAAATAGTTGGTTAAAATTAAAGACCCGCGAGGATGAAGAAATCTGCGATAAATATTAGTCGAAACATGCATTTTTTTAGGGTTACAAATCACGATTCTTTTAAAATCCCTACTTCATTTTTCGAAAGGGCTATACAGGATGTTGCAAATTTTAATAGTATTCATTAAGCAACACAATTTAGCTTTCCATATTTTTTGACTATATAAGAACCTACTAAGAAGGTATTTTTTGAAATGTTACTCCTAAAGAGCTTGCAGTGGTAAAAATTTTAATATTAGTTTTTAAAAGACACTAGCTAGCATTTTACATTCTTTTAAAAAAGTGGGTACCCACTAAAATTGGATTTTCAGAAACGCGACTCCTATTCTCAGTTTCTCGAAAGATAGTTATCGCTTCACCAACAGATATATATTCCTAAATGTCGAAAAACTGGTTTTCAAACAATGTTTCTTTCCATCATAAAGTTAAGTTATGGAATGTTATGGAACCATAACGTACAGTCTCGTTCATAGCTTTTGGCCACCCCGGCAATACGTTTGCACGATTTGTGGGTGCAAGCATCATAATACCAACACAGTTTGTTGATTAAATACTTGTTGGCAAAATAAAGTTACCCCTCAGTTTAAGTAGGGGGGGTGTTATTGATGGTTGAACCGACAAATTGTTATAACGTAATGCCGGGGTGGCGAAAAGATAGGCACGAGACTGTACCAGAAACTTATCCCTGAAGGAATATACAGAGTTTTGAAAATTGTAATAGTATTCTTTAACTTTTAAGCAACACAAATTAGCAGCTTACATTCCTTTGACGACATAGACAATAGGCACCCTTCGATTCGTTTTTTTAGAACTACAACTACTAAAGAGATATACAGGATACAAAGTGTTGAAATCAGTTTTAATACTATTCTCTATGAGACAAAAATTAGCATACTATTTGTGTATTTGGAGAGTACTAACTAGAAAGCTCTCCTCAGAAGACGCACTCAAAACACCGAATAAGTACACCAGAAGATCAAGAAAAATTACTAATAAACAGGTGGAACTTGAATAAAAGTGCTGTAAGGTGTATTTACAGGCATCCTGTATAATGATTTTACGTTATAGTTTTAAGTCTTACGTTTTAAGCGTTAAATTTAAAGTCTCACTTTGTGCCAGGCTTAACATCGAAGACCCGATCAATTAAGAATCACTGTATACTGATAATAATGTCAGGGTAAAACAAAAGATTGCTACGCTAAGAACCCTCATACAAAATAAATTGTTAAAGGACATTTTTCTTCTTCCCTGAAAAACCCGAACGTGCGCTTATGTGACCGGGCGTTACGGTACATTTGTCGTCATGTGTGAACGCAAAAAGGGTCGACGACGGCTAGACTGGAATGCGGTTTCAACTTAAGGGTGCGGAGCGTATCGAATTGGTGGTCTAGAAGGGGCAGTATTAAGCAGGCGTTGCTTAAGTAAAGTCGATTGATTTTGTTGTTGAGATTGAATTAATTAAAGTTGTAATTATAAATAAATTGATAAGTAGATTTTGGCGTTTTAATAAAATATACAAAACGAAAGCAACATTTACTCGAATCATAACCCGAATATACCAAACAAAAATAGAAGGCGAATAAATGAAGACCATCGTTTCTCGAACACTCCGAGAGTACATAATGTATTTGTACTTACATTTAAAAAAATTTAATGTTCTTGACCGATTTTATTGATAAAATTATAATTTCAAAAAGAAAATTTAAAAATCCTGTTTTTCAACATATTTTTGAAATTGTTTTTTGGGAAAACCACTGCTCTAACGGAAAAATTTTATAGGACATTTTTTATGTAAAAATGCTTCATCTATAAAATGAAGGTCTAGTCATTTTTCTCTAGATTGCATATTTTCCGAGATATTCTTAAAAAAACACATTTTTTCCTCTTGAAGTCCATTTTTTTCCATGAAGCGGCACCTATATTGAATGCAAACTTTTTTGCATCTTTTTCGCCATGTCTTAATCTATCTGAATACGTAATTTTTTTGCCGTTTGCTAATTTTCTTGGGTTTATATGCTTATATGGATGTGGAAACTGGGCTACTATCTCTTTGTTAGAAATCTATTTCATGAACATGAATCATTGAAATGCTGTACCTATAATTATAGTTTTTAGATTTTATATTATGTATTTTAGTATAAAAGATAAAAATTTATTTTTAGTGCTGATAGTGTTTGTCAACCACCCAACTCTACCAGCTAGCACCGTTCAAGAGTTTTTTGAAATATGTTATTGAGTATTTTTTATATTTTCTTTCTGTTGTTGCACTTATCTCTAAGTAACGATATATTATCTACGGTACGAGTTGTTAAAAGTTATTTAATAATTAAAAAAGATAATAATTAGAATTAATTTTAGTTCAATCAACATGATTACAAAATGAAAGATTACAGATCAGAAATAGTAAGTTACAATGCAACTTTAGTGAAATATATCAAAGCTGTTACTTTCAAATATAATCGTACAACACCAGCATTAAATTTTTCGATATCTTATTTAATAGATGTTGAAGATAAACTGGAGGTAAATATAAATTAATTTAAAAAAATAATAATTAAACAAATTTAAGGTCATCCTTCAGGGATACAAATTTGCAAGCAACGAATACCGTATTTTTCCAGTAAGATTTCAAATAAATTTATATAAAGCCTTTAATGCCAATGCTGCCGGAATACAAAGTATGAAAAAATGTGGTAACATACAATCGTTTTATTGTTTAAAGGTACTTACAAAATTTTTTATAAGTTTCTCTTTCTTTATTCAAATTTTTAATATTTACAGAACGTCGATTATACTTTTTGTAATTGGACACCAGATGAGCGTAAATATCCACCTTTCATTCCTACTGGGATGTATAAAGGAAATATGCGTTTCGTGTATCTTGGTGCAGATGTTTTTGAGATGAATTTCTTTAACGAAGTCTATCGTCTTATTTCTATTCCGAAGAAGTAATATCAAGAGCACATTTTTTGATCTACGTATAGCTTGTCTAAAAACAAGAGCGACAATTCTATATATATAATTTTTCTTACTTAAATGCACGCTTTAAACGCACTGTTTTGGTCTCAAAACGGTACCGTAAGACTTTCTCTTTGTACTCGTTTTTTATGAAACTCGCAGCAAGCGATTCTTTTTCTAAATTTGGATTCGTATGCCGTCAAGTTGCTTTATGACATTTAATAGCTTTTTATTGTACTATTACGAGTTAGTAGATTTTTAATGGTTTAGGGCACATTTATCCCATGATGCACAGTTGCACATTGGTCTTTTCTTCTGTACTACTAAGAAATGAAGGAGAGGTCTGAAGGTTCGCCCTCCTGTCAAAAATGTAACCGATATATTGTATATTTTTTCTATTAAAATTTAGAATTTTGGTATACGATTGTGAAATTGAATTTTATTTGTATTTAATTTAACGCAATTATAATCTTTGTTAGGGAAGTTGGTGTTTTCTTTAGTAGTTGTATCTGCAAAATTATTAATATATAATATAATACAATTATATAAAGTAAAAGCGGAGCAAAACTACTTTTACTCCTAATATAACAATATACTATTTTTGGGTTTTTGTTCACAATAATATTGAAAAAAGATAAACAAAAGACATAGGTACACCATGTCATGCACTGTTTAGTGTTGTTATTTGCTGTAATCTATTATCTATCTATTTGTTTAAAATCTATTTCGTTAACATTGAATCATTATTTATCAAAATGAATAATGCTCTACCTACCTGTAATTATATTTTTTAGATTTTATATTATGTATTTTAGTATAAAAGTAAAAAATTTATTTTTAATGCTGAGTCAGTTTTAGTCAACCACCCAACTCTACCAGCTAGCACCGTTCAAGAGTTTTTTTAAATATGTTATTGAGTATTTTTTATATTTTCTTTTTATTGCTGCACTTGTCTCTAAATAACGATATATTATCTAAGGTACGAGTTGCTGAATGTAATTAAACAGTAAAAAAAATTAATGATTTAAATTAATTTTAATAGTTCAATCAAAATGATTACAAAGTGAAAGAGTACAGATCAGAAGTAGTTGGTTACAATGCAACTTTAGTGAAATATCTCAAAGTTGTTACTTATAAATATAATCGTACAGCACCAGCAATAAATTTTTCGATATCTTTTTTAATAGATGTTGAAGATAAATTGGAGGTAATTATAAATTATTGTTTAAAACGTAATAATTAAACAAATTTTAGACTATCCTTCAATCTTACAAATTTGTAAGCAACGAGTACCGCCATTTTCCCATGAGACTTCAATTAAATATCTATAAAGCCTTTAATGCCAATGCTGGAGGAATACAAAGTATGAAAAAATGTGGAAACATACAAACGTTTTACTTTTTAAAGGTTCTTTTCAATTTTATTATAAGTTCTTGTTATTTATTAGAAATTTTAATATTTACAGAACGTAGATTACCATTTTTGCAATTGGGCACCAGATGAGCGTAAATTTCCACCTTTAATTCCAACTGGGTTGTTTAAAGCAAATATACGTTTCTTATATCTTGATGCAGATCTTTGTGAATTGAATTTTTATGCAGAGGTCTATCGACCTATTTCTATTCCGAAGAAATAGTCTATTACATCACATTTTGGATCTGCTCATGATTTGCCCAAAAACAAGAAAGACAGGTCTAAATATAAATATAACGTTTTCAATTTGAAGGTGGTTGCTTTTCTGCTATTAGTTTTTCCTTCACATTTTAATAGGAAATGTCCTGCTTAGTTTTTGTAGTACCCTAAAAGTCATTGATGTTTTGGAATTTCTTCAGTTTTATGCTATAACCAATAATTCAGAAACTTGCTCATAAATCTTACATTGCAGCTTCCAGACATAAAGCTCACCCGAAATGGACAATATCTCGTGTAATACTACAGCACAGCACTATCCAGGTAGTTTGGTATGGCACTTTTATTGTAGACACCTGCAAGTGTGTAGCTGGTTTATCAAAATATTTTCAACGTGTAGTTTCGACTGTAACATTTATTATAATATATTCTAATAAGAGCTCCTGTAATCCAACAAGTCAAAGTAATATTTCATTTTTAACTTTTTCTTGTTCGAACAATAAAATTTTAATTTGTACTTTTTCTATTATTTATAGATTTATACCTATCTGTATACCTCGAGTGAACTCATTAACCTTCGGTCCGAGCAATCAAATGTATGCTTGTAACAAGCTCATTAATGGCGGCTGTAAACTGATTAAATTAGTAGTTAAATAAATTGATGCTACCAAAGTATTGTTCGATTACGGAATGAAAAGCTTTCTGAAGAAAGTGAGTTTTGTCTATTCCAATTAAACAGTGGAACTCACAATTTGCATTACATTTCTTGATATTACACACATATCGCCTTGTTAGTGCAAGACTGTACGAAAATACGTACTGCCTCGTATTATTTGAGGGTACAGGTCGACTAAGCGAAACTAGGGATTCACGCCAGTCTCGCAAAATTGCGAGAATCTCGCATTCTCGCCTTGCCAATAATTGCGACACACGAAATGAGATACGCTGATTTCTTCTCTTAATCTTGACTCGCAAGAATAAGTTGCGAATTTTTCGCGACTAATTAGCGAGGTCTTGCAAGTGAAGCCGTAAGCCAAAATGCATAGCTTGGTAAGTCTCTCGAAAACTAACAATTTTTCGCTAACTATGAGGTTTACAAAATATGTTATTGCAGTGAATTGTAGCAAATTTTTTGCTCTACAAAAAAGGAGAGAATAATGTTATGGTAGAATGCACTAGTTAAGAGTTATCGAGCAATAACCGAGCAATAACTCGCTTCGCTCGTTTCGTAATCTTCTTCCCTCACAAAATAAAACGCCTCTTTTAACACGTATATAACAAACTTTTACCATATTGGGGAGATGTTTTCCTTACATATTTTTTAGGCATCTAGGTACATGAATCGACTTAAAAAGTCATTTAGTTTAATATCAACGGAAATGGTCGATATTACCCCCGAGCTGTGGTGAGGATTTTTCCAAAGTAGAATAAAGGCCGGTTGTTTATGTTTATTTATTTTAACACAAATTATTAAAAGCATAGCTATATGTGTTCATAAGAAATAGAATCATGCAATTATATATTTAAAAAAAGTCTATTTACCTTAAAACCGCGCTTCAAAATAAAATAAAGAAAATGAAAAAACTTATTTCTAGCACTGTAAAGCGCATGCGCGACACAAACATCTATTATGAGTAGTCAATGTTAGTAACATGAACCGATAAATGATGTAGTATGCTTTATTTGCTTTCTTTACGCTTACGCTGATCTGTAGGGCACTGGTCGATATTGGACAAGGGTCGATATTCACCCACTTTCCCTTAGATACATAGTATGCTAATGCGCAGCTTTTGTGGTGGGAAAACCTACGTCAGCGTCCCACGCACACTTCGTGCTTTTGACATTGTATATTGCTTGATACTGGAACCAATTTCTAGAATGGTTTTTAATAAACTTAAAATTTAGAATAAAAAAAAAGTTTTCTGTTTTTTAGTGCTTAATCTTTTATATTTAAAAGCAAAACGTGCATATTTCAGACATTGATTGCTGCATTTATGTATGTGTATAAATATTGGGTACTTTTTAGAGGAAAGTATTCCGTACTTATTATAATACATATTATAATTTAATTTGGTATAGGAATTGGACGATAGATTTCAGTAAACGCATTAATAGCAAAAAGACTACTATCCAAGTACATATAATTTACATGAATTTTAAATCTTCCACTTGGAATTAACGGTGGGAACTTGCGTTCATCTATTACAAAATTGCAAAAATAGTAATGGATGTTCTGTAAATATAGAAAATTCAACAAAAATGTATAGAACGTTTCAGACTTTCTCAAATTGACTTTTTAATCTTTCTTGGAAACTGGAGCATGGTTGGATGGTGTACTAAACTGGATTTTGCAAATTTGTTTGGTGACAAGGTTTTTTACTCGTTTTAGTCTGTTAGAAGTAGTCCTAATGAACTATGAATACACCACGTGATGACCGTTAAAGTTGCGCAGTAGTTTTGTACTGCCGTTGTTTAGAAACGAACGTTTCGACACGACAGTGCCGTCATATACAGTGTGTCCAGTATAACGTGCACAGCATGGGGATCTCGGAAACCGTAAGAGATACGAAGTCGGTTAAATGGAAACAATTGTGCAGGATTTTATGGCCACCTCGATACTGTTTTTGTTTTTTGAAAACAATTATTAGCACTCTAGATATTTAGGAAAAACTGAAAAATTGCATTTTCTTTAAATGCTTATAACTTTTTTATTACTGGAGATAATTTCAATTATCAAAAAAAAGATAATAGGCACTACCAAAATGCATATAATTAATTCATAAAATATTTTATTTTGTGCGCCGTTTTGGAGATATGATGCAAACTTATGTTTTTTTAAATACAAACCTAACCTCAATTGAATGTTTTTAAAAAGCTAATTTTTTTCTCTTTTCAAAAAAATAAGGGTTGATAGGTTTATTTTTAAAATTTTTTTAGAAGGTACTTTTTTTCGAATTATTTTAATCGTTTTTTTGATATTTATTTATTTAATTCAGTTGTTTCTTTTTTATGAAATTGTTTCATAGCAAACTTGATTTTTAAAATTTATTTGAACATAAATAACAAAATATTCTATTTTAGTATTACCGTAAAGGAATTAAAAAAATTAATCTTATCAACCCTTATATTTTTGAAAAGAGAAAAAAATTAGCTTTTTAAAAACATAAAAATGAGGTTAGGTTTGTATTTAAAAAAACATAAGTTTGCATCATATCTCCATAACGGCCCATTAAAAAAATTATTTTATGGATTAATTATTTGCATTTTAGTAGTGCCTATTATATATTTTTTGAAAATTGAAATTATCTCCATTAATAAAAAAGTTATAAGCATTTAAAGAAAATGCAATTTTTCAGTTTTTCCTAAATATCTAGAGTGCTAATAATTTTTTTCAAAAAACAAAAACAGTATCGAGGTGGCCATAAAATCCTGCACAATTGTTTCCATTTAACCGACTTCGTATCTCTTACGGTTTCCGAGATCCCCATGCTGTGCACGTTATACTGGACACACTGTATATACAGGGTGGTTGATTTTTCATTGTCTAGCTAATATCTCCTGAAATATTAAAGGTACAAAAGAAAATTAAATTACAAACTTTTCAAACAACATCTGGTCATCAAAATGGCGCTAACAATTTTGTTCCATAGCCTACTTATTTTCCGGAAAAATATGTAACATAGATAATTAATTTGAATTTTTACAATATTTCAAAATAATTTTTTACAGAAGAAATAACTAGCTCGGCCACTGGACTTTGAAGCCACGCCTCGCGCAGGTTGGGTCACGTGGTGTACTCATCTTTCGCTGGGATTACTCTAGAAGAGAGTGTCAATTCGGCATATTTGAATTAAAATTCATACACTCTTTCTTAATATGTATCTCATTGCATTTTAATTTATGGCATCTTCAAGTAGGTATTCGGCATTCTTAACTGGAAACTGGTGGTTGTGGCGACAAAAATTAAAAAGACAATTTGAAAAAGTCGGTAATAGTAATTAGAAAAATTTAAAAAAAATACCTTTTTAAAATAAACAGTTTGGATGTTTCCACATTTTTTTATACTCTGTAATCCAACTACATCGGCATCAAAAGCTTTACGAAAATTAACCTGAAATCTTATGGGAAAATGTCGGAATTCATTGCTGTACAGTTTGTAAGCTTGTACAAAAACCTTAATACATATCCACATAATATTATCAATTTTGAGCAATAATCAATAATTACCTCAGTTTTATCCTCAACGTCTATCAAGTAACGCATTGAAATGTTAAATGCTGGTGTTGTCCTGTTATGTTTGAATGTAACAACTTTGACATATTTCATTAAGTTTGGATTATAACTTACAAGTTCCATTCTATTATCTTTTAATTTATAATCGTGTTGATTAAACTAAAATAATTCTTTTAATAATAAAACTGTTTTACTTCAATCAATATTACCTTAGACAATAAATCTTGATTCATGCCTAGGTCTATTAGTAAACACAAAATCACTAATATTGTGTTAAACATTTTCCAAGTAAAAATACGCAACATATTGCCTGTAAAGTCTATAAGAGCAATAAATAACAAAAGCGTACCTCAAATTTTTTTTGTGGTTTCTAATAAAGGACGTATTATTATTATTTTTGTATTTACTACCTTCAGATTAAAATCTAAACGAGACATTATAAATTTTATCACACCATCTAAATTAGACATAGGTACCGTCGTTTAGTATAGTAATCTATTAGATAGTTTGTTTTGAGATAGAAAACTGTCAAAAAACCGAACAAACAAGAACTTTTAAACGAAAAATACACAAATAAAAATTATTTAAAATAAATAAAAGATGAAACTAAGAACTTATTTTAATGACCCGGCGACTGCCCGTCCGTCGTTCTGTAACAAACAAACGGTGGAGAGACGGCAAATGATCATAGTATTATAGAAGTTAGACAAAAAGACACTGCACTTTTGGTTAATTGAATGAAACTCGGCACATAGTTAACTGGAACCATGTAAATTACTCTACTCTTCTAGAGTAATCCCAACGAAAGATGAGTACACCACGTGACCCAACCTGCGCGAGGCGTGGCTTCAAAGTCCATTGGCCGAGCTAGTTATTTCTTCTGTAAAAAATTATTTTGAAAAATTGTAAAAGTTCAAAAATAAATATCTATGTTACATATTTTTCCGGAAAATAAGTAGGCTATGGAACAAAATTGTTAGCGCCATTTTGATGACCAGATGTTGTTTGAAAAGTTTCTAATTTAATTTTCTTTTGTACCTTTAATAATTCAGGAGATATTAGCTGGACAATGAAAAATCAACCACCCTAAATCAGTCCACCATATGACGGCACTGTCGTGTCGAAACGTTCGTTTCTAAGCAACGGCAGTACAAAACTACTGCGCAACTTTAACGGTCATCGCGTGGTGTATTTATATAGTTCATTGGGACTACTCTAACAGACATAAACGAGTAAAAAATCTTGTCACCAAACAAATTTGAAAAATCCAGATTAGTACATCATCCAACCATGCTCCAGTTTCCAAGAAAGATTAAAAAGTCAATTTGAGAAAGTCTGAAACGCTCTATACATTTTTGATGAATTTTCTATATTTACAGAACATCCATTACTATTTTTGCAATTTTGTAATAGATGAACGCAAGTTCCCATCGCTAATTCCAAGTGGAAGATTTAAAATTCATGTAAATTATATGTACCTGGAGAGTAGTCTTTTTGCTATTATGCGTTTACTGAAATCTATCGTCCAATTCCTATACCAAATTAAATTATAATATGTATTATAATAAGTACGGAATACTTTCCTCTAAAAAGTACCCAATATTTATACACATACATAAATGCAGCAATCAATGTCTGAAATATGCACGTTTTGCTTTTAAATATAAAAGATTAAGCACTAAAAAACAGAAAACTTTTTTTTTATTCTAAATTTTAAGTTTATTAAAAACCATTCTAGAAATTGGTTCCAGTATCAAGCAATATACAATGTCAAAAGCACGAAGTGTGCGTGGGACGCTGACGTAGGTTTTCCCACCACAAAAGCTGCGCATTAGCATACTATGTATCTAAGGGAAAGTGGGTGAATATCGAACCTTGTCCAATATCGACCAGTGCCCTACAGATCAGCGTAAGCGTAAAGAAAGCAAATAAAGCATACTACATCATTTATCGGTTCATGTTACTAACATTGACTACTCATAACAGATGTTTGTGTCGCGCATGCGCTTTGCAGTGCTAGAAATAAGTTTTTTCAGTTTTCTTTATTTTATTTTGAAGCGCGGTTTTAAGGTAAATAGACTTTTTTTAAATATATAATTGCATGATTCTATTTCTTATGAACACATATAGCTATGCTTTTAATAATTTGTGTTAAAATAAATAAACATAAACAACCGGCCTTTATTCTATTAAACTAAATGACTTTTTAAGTCGATTCATGTACCTAGATGCCTAAAAAATATGTAAGGAAAACATCTCCCCAATATGGTAAAAGTTTGTTATATACGTGTTAAAAGAGGCGTTTTATTTTGTGAGGGAAGAAGATTACGAAACGAGCGAAGCGAGTTATTGCTCGGTTATTGCTCGATAACTATTAACTAGTGCATTCTACCAAAACATTATTCTCTCCTTTTTTGTAGAGCACAAAATTTGCTACAATTCACTGCAATAACATATTTTGTAAACCTCATAGTTAGCGAAAAATTGTTAGTTTTCGAGAGACTTACCAAGCTATGCATTTTGGCTTACGGCTTCACTTGCAAGACCTCGCTAATTAGTCGCGAAAAATTCGCAACTTATTCTTGCGAGTCAAGATTAAGAGAAAAAATCAGCGTTTCTCATTTCGTGTGTCGCAATTTTTGGCAAGGCGAGAATGCGAGATCCTCGCAATTTTGCGAGACTGGCGTGAATCCCTAGTTTCGCTTAGTCGACCTGTACCCTCAAATAATACGAAGCAGTAGGTATTTTCGTACAGTCTTGCAATAACAAGGCGATATGTATTTAATATCAATATTTAATCAGTTTAGAGCCGCCATTAATGAGCTTGTTACAAGCGTACATTTGATTGCTCGGACCGAAGGTTAATGAATTCACTCGAGGTATACAGTTAGGTATAAATAATAGAAAAAGTACAAATTAAAATTTTATTGTTCAAACAAGAAAATGTTTAAAATGAAATATTGCTTTGACTTGTTGGATTACAGGAGCTCTATTTAGAATATATTACAATAAATGTTACAGTCAAAACTACACGTTGAAAATATTTTGGTAAACACGCTACACACTTACAGGTGTCTACAATAAAAGTGCCATACCAAACTACCTGGATAGTGCTGTGCTGTAGTATTACACGAGATATTTTCCATTTCAGGTGAGCTTTATGTCTGGAAGCTCCAATGTAAGATTTATGAGCAAGTTTCTGAATTATTGGTTATAGCATAAAACTGAAGAAATTCCAAAACATCAATGACTTTTAGGGTACTACAAAAACTAAGCAGGACATTTCCTATTAAAATGTGAAGGAAAAACTAATAGCAGAAAAGCAACCACCTTCAAATTGAAAACGTTATATTTATATTTAGACCTGTCTTTCTTGTTTTTGGGCAAATCATGAGCAGATCCAAAATGTGATGTAATAGACTATTTCTTCGGAATAGAAATAGGTCGATAGACCTCTGCATAGAAATTCAATTCACAAAGATCTGCATCAAGATATAAGAAACGTATATTTGCTTTATACAACCCAGTTGGAATTAAAGGTGGAAATTTACGCTCATCTGGTGCCCAATTGCAAAAATGGTAATCTACGTTCTGTAAATATTAAAATTTCTAATAAATAACAAGAACTTATAATAAAATTGAAAAGAACCTTTAAAAAGTAAAACGTTTGTATGTTTCCACATTTTTTCATACTTTGTATTCCTCCAGCATTGGCATTAAAGGCTTTATAGATATTTAATTGAAGTCTCATGGGAAAATGGCGGTACTCGTTGCTTACAAATTTGTAAGATTGAAGGATAGTCTAAAATTTGTTTAATTATTACGTTTTAAACAATAATTTATAATTACCTCCAATTTATCTTCAACATCTATTAAAAAAGATATCGAAAAATTTATTGCTGGTGCTGTACGATTATATTTATAAGTAACAACTTTGAGATATTTCACTAAAGTTGCATTGTAACCAACTACTTCTGATCTGTACTCTTTCACTTTGTAATCATTTTGATTGAACTATTAAAATTAATTTAAATCATTAATTTTTTTTACTGTTTAATTACATTCAGCAACTCGTACCTTAGATAATATATCGTTATTTAGAGACAAGTGCAGCAATAAAAAGAAAATATAAAAAATACTCAATAACATATTTAAAAAAAC